>JAWWMP010000171.1:14627864-14689385 GCA_035047865.1 Dendrocincla tyrannina | reverse complement strand
CCCTTCCCTTCCCTTCCCTTCCCTTCCCTTCCCTTTTTTGTTTTGTATTGTTTTAATATAGGTTTATTCAAATGAGTCTATTGAAATACACAGAGAGGGAGACGGGAACAAATGGAGAAAGTAAAATGCACAGGACAAGGAGCTGCTCAGAAAGAACCAGCTGTGCTGATCAGAAAAGGAGGACAAAAACCAGGAGAGGGGATATGACAGTGGGACCAGGAGAGGGGATATGACAGTGGGACCAGGAGAGGGGATATGACAGTGGGAGCAGGGATAGGACTGGCAGAGAGGAGGAAGATATGTGGCATGAAGAGGCTCGTGGCAGCTATTGATTACTGCAGCAATAACAATCGGCAGTACTAATGGTTTGGAATGAAGATGACAAGCCAGGTCCTAGAGCATCCTCAGGAAAAGGAGGAAGGAGCCATGAAACGTGAGCAGACTGGACTTCATTGACTCTCCAACCAGCCTTTCCATGAGTCCAGTACCAATACTGAGTCTCTCACAGATTGCAGCCTGACAAACAACCTTCTTGTTATATCATATCCCCTGATTAACAAAAGGCTGCATCACCCAGGCAAGCACAAATTACTGTACACATTACCTTACCTCTAACCCATTTATTCTTAACAAAATGTAGTGTTCCTAATTCAAGGTGGCCTCCAAGGGCTAGTTTTATTCTGTGCACACAGCTACATTGCTAAAAGCCATCATGTGCCCTGCACCTGCTCAGACCACAAGTAATTTCCTACACCAACCAGACAGGGCTCTGTTGAATTGTAACAGCTATAAGACAATGTAGTCTTTGCCAGCTCAGTGGATTCAGGAGAATGGGAATGCTGAAGCACTGGGTTGCTTTTCAGAGATGTAAGGTAGTCTGTAAAACAAGAAAGTTTGAGTGATACTGCAGCCTGGATTCCCTCACACACAGACAGGAGTGTTGCCAAAACATTGCGTTCAGAGCTCAAGCTGCAAAATTCATAACAGAATTTCAAGGCTCAAGAGTAAATAGCATCTGAGGCAATGTGGTGGCAGGAAGATGTTTTCACCACTGGAAAAATGAAAGCATTTTGCTTTGGAAATAGGTGGAAATTTCAAAACCTAGCTTAAAATGAATGTATGTGTATCTAAATGGGGAATATATTTACCTGAATCTTAAAGAAAAAATATTCTGGTTTGAGAATTTCAACGAGTAAATCAGTGTCTCCCTTCCAGAAATTACTGGCCACTTCTAGAGGTGGTACAACAGCTGTCTGCTCAATGGCCAGAGGATGCCAGTCCCTGGAGAAAATGGCCAACAACTGTCTGCAATTACAGTGATAAAAATCCTAATGTAATGTAAGTCTATCAGACAACTAGTTTATTAATTTTGAATGAGAACACCTAAGGGGCTGATATAAATCTGACTGAAATCAGCAGGATTTTTCCTCAGGCTTGAGTGGGCACATAAGATCAGGACTGTGCCCTTGGGGCATTTTGTGCTCCCAGCTCCTCAGTACTCAGTAGTTTTCTGGTTTTCCAATCCAGAAGCAAAAGCACAGGAGAGCAGTTAGTGGATCAGCTCTGTGAGGTCAACTGAGTCATTCTTAATGCAGGATTTGTAAAAATTACTGTTTTTACCATCCACCACCAAACCCCACCCCCATGTCCCAATGAATTAATAGCCATTAATCTTCAAGCATCATCTTTGCAACAAAATTCATGTGAATCTGCACACCTACATCCAGTCATGCTTACGTGTGTAAACACACACCTGTGTGAGGTGGCACTGGCACTGCTCTGGGCACAAAGTCGGGGCAGGGCAAGCCCCGGGGTGTGCAGCAGCTGTGCTGAGATGGCTCCTGGCAGGCATTGTCTTACGGCCCCAGGAACTGGCATCAGCTGAAGTGGAAATGTAAAAAGCCTGTTCACAGGCAGTTCTAGTAGATTAGCTGAAACCTTGTGTCTGCATTACCAAGATGGGTTACTCACATATCTGTAAACAAGGCCTCACATCCCCAAAAATGGCCAGCAGTAGCCCCATGCATCCAGGCAAGCCACAGTCACAGGGCTGCACACCTTACAGAGAGTAAGTACTGTATTCCACTCACTCTCATTTAGAGTTTAGCTGGGAGCAACAAGCACTGATTACTTACTGTAAACCGTGCCCTGGTTATTTAATGCACTAAATAAGAACAGACATCCATAACTCACTTATTTTATATACTTTTTTAATGCCCACAGCCTTCTCCAATTTGTGAATGCTGTCAGCTTTATGGCACCACTAAAGCCTTATCAAACTTTGGAGCAGTCTCAGGTCAGAGCATAATGAATCATTTTCAAAGCTGTAACTGGAGTACAGGGAGGCTAAATCATTTCACTAGTGTCCCACTTTCATATACAATCCATATGTTTGCCTTTTCCATTCAGATAAAGTTTCTGGGTGGTGAAAGATGCCAGATCTGTGTTGACAGCACATGGAGTGACCCTGGAAGCTGTTTCTGTCCTCAGTCTCCAGTAACCACCTCTATGAGCTGAGCAATACCTAAGACCATCTATTTCAATCAGCCTCTGTATTTAATGTAGGCATCTACAGCTACAGCTCACCCAAATTTATCCATGTAAAGGCCACTTGTCAAATTCTAAGCTGCCTTAGTAATCATCAGAGAAAAATAGGTGCCTCCTAGGAATTATTCATCCCAATTGTATTCAGCACCAAACTGCCTACACAGTTGTCTAGTATGATTTGAGATGCTTGACTGGCCTCCACTGTCTCAATTTTAAATTGACACCTACCTCTAAAGTTAGGAAGAAAACACCCACCCCACCCCTCTTTGATATCCAGCACCCACATCAGTCATCTTTCCTTTGACTTTTCTAATCAGAGTGAGCAGGTTAGGCTGTTCAGGCTGAATATGAGATGTGGGCCCCAAAGAATTTGTTTCCTTGCTTATCTTACTGAAAAAGGGAGAAGAAACCTAAAGGACTTGTGAGGTTCTCCTACCATCCACAGCCAGTATGAAACTTCAACTACCAAACCTCTTAGTCCTACAGTTAATTGTGCTTATGGCCCTAACATCTTAATACCTTTGTTGCTTGCAACCTGTCTCCTGTTCTTCTGTTTTGAATTTGCAAGAACCATGAAATAAAATACTGTTCAACTGTTTTCTAAAAACAAAAAAACACCACCTTCTAGGGCCCAATTTAGGGCCCTCAAATTACTGTTACCTCCTGCAAATTCAAGCCTGAATTTCTAAACTCTCAAGGGAAACCAGCATTTTTTAAACAGCAAATTCTGCAAGGGTGTGGATGAAGCCTGGCAAAGTGCTGTTCTCTAAACAGCAAGGCAGCTTAGTCCTATGCCTGTCACCATTTGTGACTCTCATCATTACAGCGCAGCTTGTAACAGAAGCATCTTTCAGAGCTTTGGGGAATTCTTTGTTTTCTTGTTTAAAGACTGCAGTAGAGGGGGAAAAAGTCCTGAGAAAACAGAACAAGGAAGGTAGAAAGAAGCTGAATACCCAGACAAAATGGAGTGAGTACTGCCACTATAGCCAAGAAACTGGCCTGGTGGAAAGCAGAGCCTCATGCTAGAGGATAGACCCTGGATTAGAAATCATCCCTGAAAACGTTTATCTAAGACATTTGCCTGACAACCAAAGCAAACAAAAAGAGGCATACAGAGCTGTGTTGAGGCTTTAAAAGAGTGTTTGCAAGATTGAAGAAGATCAGGGACTCAACAAGCCAAAGTTGTTGGTGCCAACTGTATTTTCCAAGGTAACAGATCTGTGAAAGGGGATCACTCATGACCATCACAACAAGCAGCTGATGTTTCCAGGGAGAGCTCTGCACCCAGGAGACATTCCTTGGGACTGCCTTTCTCAGCTACCCAAACAGCAGTGCTCCTCTCCCCTCTCTTGGCCTGCAGCCTGTCTCAGCCTCCTCTTCAGGAAATCCAAGGTGTGCTGTTCTTCTGGAGGGCTCCCCATCCCCACCAGCAAGTGGCCACTGGGTCTGTGCTCACAAGCACCAGTGGCTGTGGTGGGATCACCCCTATACTGCACATGGACACCATCAAAGGGGACCAGCAATCCTGTTCTTTGCTGTGGACTTGATTTGAACCCATTGTGTTACACTAAAGCTACAGCCCAGGAGGCATTTGAAACATTCACAGTATGTTCTAAGCACACTGTTTCTGAACATGTGTAAAATAAGCCCATTACTTTACCTCTTCAGAAAAAAAAAATCCACTGTTGCCTTTGGCATCTGTCTCCACATTTCTTCCACACTTTTCTCTGGCTTGTGGTGGTGCTGGTATTTGCTGCTGTTACTGAGATGCACGAGATTATGCAACTGTCTAGCATTTTGATTTAATCAGCTAGGGGAAAAAAACCTGCTCCAAATTCTATTAATAACTAGCAGCCAGCTCCCTCTTTCCCTCCCTCCTCAAATTCCCATAGAGGGAAGATCACAGACAGATCCCTGCAAGCGCAAACGAGCAGCCTGACTGGATCAATAACATCCACAGTGCCAGGAATTTGCAATGAATTCTGGGTAATTAATCTGCCAGAGAAAGACAACCTTAATTAAGGACAGCCAAGCTGTTCTTTTCCTAAGCCTTTTGATTAATAAAGCCACAGTATTGGTTTGGTCAAGGATTTTGGTCTAAATTTTAATGGGTTTTGTGTTCCTAGCAAATGTTTTGAAATCAACTATGCAGGCACTAGTAAAATCTTCATGCAACAGTCAGAGAAGTAAACGCTTTACTTTGCCTTCTTGATACCACATTTAAGGTGAGTGATCTCCTTATTTCAGATAGTCTCAATGCTGGGGAGAAGCACTGGCTTCACAGCTGGGATGAACAATGCCATGGAGAGGTTGTCGCTGTCCTCATATAAAGGGGCCACAGTTGAGATAAAATTGCAACCTTCCCTCCACTTCTTCTCAGGAAGAACATCAGGGATAACAGTTTTCCTCAGTAGGCCAAAGTCCCTGTTTTCACATCCTTTTCAGGCAATCCTGGAAATATCATTTTGGAGAACAGGCAGCTTGCCAGCACCCATATTAGGCTGCAAGCAGCTATTTGGATATGAGCAGCTGCACAGGTCACTCCAGAGTTCCTGAAGCAGATGCTGTCACAAGGCAATAAGAAATCCTCCCAGGCATCACATGATGATTTAGGAGGAGTAATGGTTATATTTCAGAAACATAGGATTTAAGTTCTTTGTTCTTTTCCTTCTGGTTCTACATCAAACTCTTCGGTTCATGCATAAGTATCTATGGCAACACTTCATATGCTCATTATGCTCAAGACTTTTTCTGGTGCTGATGCCAATTGGTACAGACTCAGCTAAGTCCAAACTCTTATTCCTTAGGGCAAAAAAGGCCAAAGGGTGGCCACATCCAAACAGTCTATTGCTCCTGACCTGTGTTAACTCCTGAGCCTTGCAGGGTACTCTCATGAAGACAGCCTGGGCCAAAAGCATGTCAAAAGCTATGCTAATAACTTCCCAAAACAAGCCTGAGAGTGTTTCCTGGGCATCCATTCATGGTGGAGGACATGTCTCAAACGACTTTGGTAAGGTATATTCAGAAAGTCTGAAGAAACTCCTCCCAAACTAGCACTATATTCAACAAGCATTCAGTCAGCTGCAAACAAAACCCTCATGAAACAATTTGCACATCCAGTTTTGAGAGCCTAAAAAGGTGTGTTCCTTTTATTTCTCCAAGGTAGGAGGGCTGTTTTGGTCTGTGAAACATGACTCTTGATCACATTTCTGTCTTAATACAGTGAAAATAGCCAAGAGACCAGACAGTTCAGGACAGGATATCTCTGAAGGCACTGGCTGAGTCACAAAGAAATTCCAGACTTTCAAAGGGATCACTAGTTTCACCAGCCCTGCTCATCTTTGAGGGTCAAACTCTACTCACCTTGCCTGAAGCCAAGGAGGGCCTCCATATGTATTGGCTAAAATTAGCGTTTCCCCTAATGGTATCCTGGATCCAGGGTAATTATCGTAAAGACTGATGAAAATCATTTAACTCCTACTATGGGGACAGCATGATGACAGCTAGATTAAAGATGTTCTTTATAAACCATCACAGAGCAAGAGAACATGATAATGAATGAGTTAATTACACCAGCATTTGAGACTGATACTACCCATCTGCCGCTTTGATTAATTAAAACTCTGATGGACAACAATGAGGTCCTTCTCAGGTCTGAAAGCTATTAATTGCCAAAGTCCTCGATAAATCTAACAGCATCACTGCCTGAACTGGCAGAAGCAACCACTTCAAACATCCTCAGAACAGAGGCAGCAGAGCATACCATGGAGTTTGAAGCACTCCCAACATGATGCATTAATCTTCTCATGTAACACTGGGAGCTGGGGCCTAGCAATTTTAACTTCATGTTTAATGTCCTTCTGTTTCTTCCCTTTCTTTCTTTCTTTCCTCTTAACATCAGTGGAAAGTGTGGCCTCAGTAAAAGACATGAACTGCTGAGGAAATTAAGGAGGCTTTGGCCCTTTTTGTCCTTTGTCCACACTCTCCAAGTTGTAATGAATGGGTTAAATTTTTGCTCTCAAGTTTCTGTTCTCCTTGGAATAGTTGCAACCAGGCGTCACAAAGCAGGATTTTGGAAATGCAATGGGGAGCTGAACTCTTCCAGTGCTCTCCATGTTCATCATTCAAAGAATGACAAAAAGCAGCAGCAATTGCTCAGAAAGTGGTGGCAAATTAAATTCCCTTGTGGGCACCTCAAGGGAAAGGCTGAGAAACCAGACACAGACTGTGTGTTCTGACCTGGTGTGGGGAGAGGAACAGAACCACAAAACATCCCGAGTTGGAAGGGACCCACAAGGTTTATGAAGTCCAATGAGATGAAGCTGAACAGAGGACCTTCTACTGTGAGAAATCCTAGACCCCAGAACTGCTTTCCAGAGAAGGCAAAAGGGGAAAGCCCTAATGCACAATCATTTAAATGCAAAAAACGTCAGTACTGCAGGAAAAAACTGCCACAGCCAGAGGGAAGGAATTAGTCCTTTTCATTTTTCACTCTCTGTCTACACTAGTCATCAGTCTTGCAAACTAAACCTGGCTGGGACACAATGGGATTTTGAGGGAACACCATGAAAAAGCATTTTCTTTTGCGGCAAACAGGCCTAGATGACACCAGACCATCTTCAAAGCCAGTGCAGCTCACACATGTAATTTGGAGACCTTGCACTGCAAGGTGCTGCTTTTTCAGAAAGAAAAAAGCCTTTTCTTCCATCTTTATCCTACTTATGCATTGTGAAGCAGTTCTTGCATTTCACCTCGAACAGTAACAATTGAGGAACTAAAGCTTCTTCATATTACAGATCCAAGACAATGGTTAATAACGATTATCAGCAGTGATTAGTTAATATGACCATAATACAACAATCCCACTGCCTGCCAGTCAATTTTAGGCATCAACGCGTTGAAGCATGACAGCTGTTCTCATTAAACAGTGCCTCTCTCCTGAGGACAAGAGGAGAATCCTCTGCAGCATCAGCCTGAGCTGAGCATGATGCAGGCTGCAACTTCCCATAACTAATGGAATAATAATGGAATGGGGCAAGAAACAGTGGAATTAAACATGTAGTCAATACAGGGATCATTGTTCTATCATCATAGAATGATTTGGGTTGAAAGGGACCATAAAGATGAACTAGTTTCAATCCCCCTGGCATAGACAGGGACACCTTTCACTAGACCAGGTTGCTCAGAGTCCCAACCAAGCTGGCCTTGAACACTTCCAGAGGTGGGGCATCCACAACTTCTCTGGGCAACCTGTGCCAGCGTCTCACCATCCTCACATTAGAGAGAGGGTGATTATATTCTGGGTGCATGGCTCTTGCTTATTGCTGGGTAGCTCAACAATGGAAAAGGAACAACTTATCAAAGAGTAAAACAGAAGCAAGTAAGCAGAGGACAAGTACTTATAGGGCTTTTGTTTCCAACTACAGTAGCTGGTTCTTAAAGTGTTTCAAAAGGGACTGTTAACATACAGGCAGAGTAAACAAAAGACCTTTTCCAGTTACAGAAGAAGAGGAAAATAATCAAGCAAAGAAACAGATCTGAAAGCGCAGTGGTAGGAAGGCACCTTCCAACAGATGCAGCGGCCATTTGCAAATACTAGTAACTCTTTGTCTTCATCTAAACAAAGGACGGGGAGAGACAGATGCCACATACACACCCAGATTTCCCAAGAGAAGAATGGAAGAGAAATTAGGACAGAACAGATGTTCAAGGATTAACATTATTGAAAAGTAACCAAAACACACAAGGAGCTGTTATCGCTCAGGTGAGCCCCAGCTGCCCCAAGGTATGTCTGTACCATGCAGAACAGACGCATGCAGATGTGCCCCAGGAATCTCAGAAAAGCCAGCTAGGTCAGAGTCATGCAAGTATCTCTTCAGAACACCGTGATCCCCTGAGCCCAAAGGGCAAGAGTAGGTTAATCTTCTGCCAGTGCATTTTAAGCGGTCTTCAGGAAGCAGATAACGCAGCATGTCTCTGCAGATCAGTCGACATAACAGATATGTACAGACATGTGCATCCACTGTGGAGTGAATCCATCACTCAGCCTAAGATTTGGGTCAGATTTTCTGACTTCACCTGCAACTCAACTAAAGACCACTCAAAAAACCCCAGAGAGCAAAGGATGGGGCGGGGGTTGGGTTTTTCACATTTTTTTTACTTTCTTTCCCTTCCCAGTATCACACATTTAACTCATCCAAAAGTCCTTCCCCTCTTGCCCAGCCCCCAAAGACTGCACATTCAGGGAAGGTACCAAGAAAACACTCTTCAATAGGTTTAAGCCCATTTCACATATTGACTTTTTAATGTTGAAGCCGTAACTCCCTCCAAAAAATCAGGTTAGAAGAAACAGCTTTCATAACAGCATTAAAACCTTCCAGCACACTGCAAGCAGAACCATCATTCCAAGCTCCCTGCAGGATTTGGTCATTACAAGGTAAGATGAGGATGTGGGTATAACTTCAGCTTCAGATTTCTTTCTTACCACCATCAGTTCAAGGTAAGCCCCGGTGTTATTTTATTCACTGTGTAGACCAGGTGCTACAGAGCTACTTGGTGTAACTGCCACACTGCAAAACAAGTGTCATATTGAATTAGCAACTCTCTACTACACTTCTGTCCTGTTCATCCACAAACAGGCATGTAGTAGAAGTGTAATAAAAAAAAATAAAATATCACTTTCTAAGTCCTATTTTATAAATCAATTAATACCTCCAATTACACAGCACTCTTGTCATGGACAGTCAAGAGAAGAATTAATTAGACTGGCATATTAGACTCTTGTTAATTACATCCTCAGTTCCCAGTGTCAAGACAGTCTCTCGTTTGTACCTTCAGAAGCTGTGAGAGGAAGAAGAGGGGAAAACAAAGCTATCTCTTCTCTGGTGCTCTGTAGTTCTTGGCAAGTCAGCTACTGCAGTGTAGCTGCTTTATTTTTATCACAGACCATTGTATGCATCTAAATATGCAGAGGGACTGATTTTATCCACACGAATATACAAAATAAACACCTCTCTGCTGAAGCCAATGAAACTGTATTGGTATGTAATCCAGCAAAAATAAAATCAAAATGCAACATGTCGCTCCTAGCATTTTGATCTTGGTCTGAGATCTGCAATGACAGATGATGTTTCAGAGTATTCACTCAGGTCTGGGGTTGAGCAATTTGGTCCAGTTCAGCTGATGAGAACTCAGTTCAAGAGACAAAAGTACCATCTAGGTTTGAAGGAATGAGAGACAACAATTTTTGATTGAGGCTCCACTCTAACTTGACCTGATTTTCCCCTCACCCATGTGTAAGGTACATCTTTTAATATCTTCCCTTCAAAAAAATTATTACACTTTTCTCATGCCTTTCCATCTCATGTACTTAACACTGCATTTTCACAGTTCCTTCACAGGTGGCCTCTGATCCAAATATCCCTTCTGAAGCACAGAAAGGGGAAGGATGTCTGTCCAAGAAACTGTAAAAGATGTGTTGAATCTACCAAAGGGCTCAGGAACTGTCCAGTAAATTGTTCTCAAACAAAGGTGCACTGAAAGTGCATTGTCCCTCTTGCACAAAACCTGAACAAAGCACAGGGTGTGCCGGCAAGGACAGACCAGTGCATGTGCTGAGCAGCACTGAAAACTGCAGCTAAAGTGCTGCTTACAGCTCGGCTCAGACAACTGACCTAAACTACCTTTCCTGGGGGTAGAACTCAGACCAAAACTAAAAGTAGAGCTCATAAGCCCCAAGCACAAGTACTACCAATCACTTACCAGCAGATAAAATATGGCTGGTGGCACATAAGATCTTTGAAATACTTTCATATGCTTTGATTTGCCAGGAAGAGAACAACACCAACTCTGATGACACATTCCTGCCTTGTCTCCTCTGTCAGCCAAGCTGCACTAAACGGCAAAGAGTGCAGGAACAATCTCTTGCAGTGAAGCAATGGTGTCTGGAGCCTTCTTGCAAGCTCCCACGAAATTAAGCATAAACAGATGATTAGATTCCTTTGATAGTTTTGAAAATGTTTTAGGCATTTTAAAAAGCAATCAAGGGAGTGAAGGCCTAGTTGAAAACAGAGCATATTTGTTCTATTTGGAGTGAGGATCTCAGGCAGCTGCATGAGACATCAAACCCCTCCACACCGGGCTACAGCAGTGTCCTGGTTTCAGCTGGGAGAGGATTCATTATTTCCTTAGTAGCTGCTACAGTGCTGTGTTTTCTATTCAATATCAGAATAATGTTGATAACACACCGATGCCTTAGTTGTTGCTAAGTAGCACTTACCCTAAATCAAGGCTTTTTTAGTTCCTGATCTCTGGCAGTGAGCACGTGCACAGGAAGCCAGGAGAAAACACAGCCAAGACAGCTGACCCAAACTGACAGAAGGGATATTCAGTACCACAGAATGTCATGATCAGTATATAAACTGGGGGAATTGTCTGGGAGGCACCAGTTGCTGCTCGGGAACTGGCTGGGCATCAGTCTGTAACTGGTGAGCAATTAATGGTACTGCACACATGAAGACATGTCACCAGCATCACTTCCACACTGGCTTTGACTTGCCCAGCTCCAGTTTGCGTAGCCAGTCCACAAAGATCTGTGGCAGGGACATGACCTGTCTGCCAGCCTCAAGCCCTACCTGAGGACTGTGCCTTCCCTCCTCCAACAGACACGGCTGGAGTAACAGTGGCACAGGATGACAGCACTGGAGTTGTGACTTTACAGATCCCCCGCTGTTGTTTGTGACACTGAGTAGTTCACAAGCCAACTTGGTGCCAACAAATAAGGGAAGCTCCACAGTGAGTTTTCTTAGGATACCAGGCCACCACCTTGCTCATTGCTAGATCAACCAAGTGGAGGTGCTCTTTTAGTGGCACTACACAAATTCAGACACAGATCCTTCTGGACAACACAGTGACCCCAAAAGCCCTAGTGGCATGGGCTCAGCTCAAGGCTATGTCTTTTGCACAGTTAGGTGGTGCCAGCACCAGATGAGACAGCTGAAGCTTGTACTTTAGGACCACAATTCTAAGCTGACTTCTCTGCAGCCTGCATTAGCTTTTGGTCTTGAAAGCATACACAGGTGATGTGCTTTCCTTCCTTATGCTGATCTACAGATCAATATGAACCTCTTTATTATCTAATTATAGCTGCAGGGACCTTTTCGCAGCCCAGGTACATTTGTCTCTCTGTGATGTTAATACAATCAAGCACAGGATCACTTCATTAAAAGATCATCTATGCTCAATCTTATATGAGCTACAAAAACCACTCCTTTTTCATACCAACTGTATGGAAAAGAGTGCAAAGCTGAACGACTCGCTGTAGCCCAGGGAGCAGAGTTCAGCTCCAAAGAGCAGCTGGAAAAGGAGCTGTCACGAAGTAAATGCAGCACTTCCACCATGATTCAGACGGAGGATCTATCCACTGCATAGATAAATGGGCACCCTGCAATCATGTACGGGGAGGAAGCAAGAAGTACAGTGAATATAAGGTCCAGAGCATCTGTGGCAGAACACAGAATAGAGTCTAGCTCTCATTTCTGTAAAATGATGTCTTTTTCTCAGTCCACCCCCTCCACCTTCCTACTTCATATCCCTCCTGACGTGCAAAACACAGGGCTTGTTTATTTATAGCGCAGTCAGATACACACTGTCCTCAGAGCAAAGGGGCTCTTTACTAAGTATCTGGCAGCACAGAAGGGATGTTGTCTGCAAAGGAGGCTGAGAGTGTCCCAGCAAATGTGACTCTAGGTTGGTACTTCACAGTCACTGGACAGATGCACCTTCCAGCTGTTCACCAGGTAAATATTACACTTACACAAAAGAGCACAGCTTCAATGGCAAAGACTAAGATTAGAGATTAACAGTCAACAGGAATCAGGTGGAGAAAGGATTTGAATTTGAAACTCTGTTATTGCTAGAAAATGCTTTAGCCTCTTGACTAGGACATACAATAAAGGGGTAACAAAACAGCACAACCAGCTTGCTTCCACTGGATTTTTTTCAGACCTAACCTATTTTTGCAGACATCATCTGAGGACACATACCTTCAAGGCCTGTGGGTGAAGAACAGTTTCTTTGTTAATTCTGCAAGGAAATCAATGCAGCCTTGGGACACTGTAGCATGCACAGATAATATGCAGGCAGAGCACAACCTTTGCCACTGTGTCCCAGTCCAAAAGGGGACACTTCAAAAATCCTCCCACTTCAAAATCCTCCACAGAAACAATCTTGCCCTGCCTACATATACATTTCTACCAATACTGACCTATCTGTGTTCATACTGCCCCTCTACATTATAACTCACTCATCTGAAAAATAGGAGCAACACAATGTTCTTTTGAAAGCCTCGGCATGAAAGTAAGCTATTACAGCACTCTCTGTGCCACTAAGTTATTAATAAACACACAAAGTCCTGAAATCTTTTTAGCAGATTCTCACAGAAAAAGCCCTACCACCTGTACATGCTAGAAATTCAGCAGCAGGGAAACCTGAATCTTTGGTTCATCACTCATAGCAGTTTCTGGATATGAAATAAATACACAAGCTTAAGACCAGAATGGCTCATATGGCAGCACCCTAATGCAAGTTGCTTTCACCTAATCACCCAGAATGATTTTCAGGAACTAGTGATCACAAGAAAACTCAGGGAGAGATAATTATAGGTCACCAGGTTGACACTGGCACCAGAAAGCCGAGATTAGTTTTACAGCAGAAAAAAGATGAAAAACTAAAATGGACCACCTTAGTGTTAAAGAAAACAAATTGGCAAGAGGTCTGCCATGCAGCACTGGAGAAATAGCTATGCCCCCAAAACAATGGTGCCTTGTAGCCTCCTTGGTACCCTTCTGGTAGGGTGGATTTGAAAAAGCCACTAAGACTGAAGGATCTGAGGGGTCTCATTCCAGCCCCCAAAGGTCAGAATGAGATGGCAATTTCCTGCAGCCAGTGGTTGTGACTCCCAAACCTGGAAGTGCAGCACACGCTGCTGATTTCATCTGAAGGTGAAAAGTGAGACTGGAGCACAGCAGCAAAACAGGCTGGAGGGAGCTGTCATATGGCTAGAGCTGCAACCCAGTAAGAGAGCAAAGCTGGACAGACATCTGGAGTCAAGTTCAGAAGTGCCTTGTATGTGCACATGGCACATGAAGGAGGCAGGGGAACACACTGAGAAGGTGCTGTGCTTAGAAAGAGATATAAAAAGTTCCAGTACTTCCATGTGGGGTCCTCTCTCCAGGAATCATCACATCTTCCCTTTCTGCTGACCAGCGAGGTGGTGATGGTTATGGTAAGAGCCTCCATACACTCAGCCTAAGGCAGTTTGTAAACAACTCCTTGCTTCTGATCCACTGTGATTCAGGATCTCTGCATTCCCAAACACATATTCAAAAGCAGTGGAACAGCAGATATATAAGGGGCCTAAAGTGCTGACAGTAACAGAGCTATGGCAATGGTACAGGAGAAAGAGAATACACTGTAGACGGCACACACAGCCAGGCCAGCTCATTCCCAACCCACCTCCGCTAGTTTGGAGTGATGGCATTTCCCCGTCTCTTCACATCAAAGCATTCAAGCCTGGAGCTGCTCACACACTAAGCAGCAAAGCCACTGTCACTCAACACATTGCCTCTCCCTTAAAATCTCACAGAGGAGTATCACCCAGTTGAAGGGGTTGCTTTGTTGTCTCTTCTGTACATGAAAAGCAAAGTATGTGAACACATTTTGTGCCCAAAGGCCTGCTGAGCTCTGGATAAGTGAGATTATCCCCAAGTTATGTTAATAAATATAAAATATACTTTTCATCTCAGGGTGTTAACAGTCAGCTGGTCAGCAAATGAGCCTGTTAATGATCTCAGGGAACCAGTAAAATAAAAAAATAAATCATACACATGCAGCCTATGGCACCTCATAAAGCACTTATTTCTTCTTGCTTCAAATTAAAACAGCATGCAAAGACAGAAGAAGGGCATAACCCATCTATTTCACATTTTAAAAATGTATTTGGGGAATGTCAGTGTTTGCTCTGTACTGCTATGAAACTGTGGGCTTGTATGGGAACATCTGTCACTTGTGCACATGTGTTCACATGTTCACAGGCATCACCACCACAGAGGCAACTTTCCCAAAGGAAATGAAGACACTCGGATTGTGACTCTGGGTTGCCAGAAATTTTCCACCATATCGAACTCAGAAGAAACAACTGCACAGGGAGTGAAGGCTGTTTACATCATCATTTTGATAAACCTTTTTCTATATGTTAGTCTTGTTTTGCAGTAGGTGCAGCTTCCCAATGATGGCTGCAGAGGCAGGCAGGCAGGATAACCATGATACCCCACCCTGGATCCCCACATCGGCACCATTGATACAGGCACGCCAGATGCACCTTTCAAGGCTTCTATAGCAAAGCTAGTAGAAGTGACAAACTTGGCTTCAATTAGTCCACTGGAAAAATGCAAGAGAATGGAGTTGTCTGGTCCAGAATGCACAACTGCTTACGCAATGTCTGGTGTAGTAGAGAAATGCTGTAGCATTATGTTGTGACTTTTTATTTTGCAAAATGCCCTCAGTAAGCAATGCAAGCTTGGGTAATCGTTGTTAAAAGCATCCCATTAAGGGGCTGCAGCTCTAGGACACATGGGTGTTACCTACAAACAGCTAATGTGCATCACTACCGACTGGTTTATATGCTACAAATAGGGACAAGCTCCACACACAGCAGCTACAAGAACTCTCTATCACCAAACAGCGTTCTGAGCTGATGACACACAGCTAAATCCCAAAAGCCATGGAAAGTCCAAGAAAGAACTTTTTTTTTCTTCCTTTCTGCAGTAATGTGCTACTTAGGACCTGTGTATGTCAGTTTAAATGAATCTTAAGGGAATGTGCTAGTTGATATGATTTGCTCACTTCTCATAGTAAATGTTATTCCCTCATCCATTCAATTTCCTCCTTCCTTGTCTTGAAGAGCTATTTTTTTCAGCTACTATCTGATCCCAAACTGTGTATGTATATTTTGAGTTATGTTTCCCTTCTCTCTCAGTTCCCTTGATGCCTTTAATTCATGCAGGGAGCAATTTGTGCTCTACAGACATGTCTGGCTTGTTGAGTACCAAACAAATCCCCCAAAGAGCATAGAGGAACAGCATTCACAGCAGTCATGCAAGCTTCCCTGCACCCTGTTGCCAAAGCATTTAGAACCTGAGCAGCCAGGCTGCCAGTTCTAGGCATACATGGTGATTTTGCCTCAGTATCCTCTGCAGTCATTCCTATCCAGAGGAAAACTGTGGTACAACGAAGACATCAACCACTGCCCCATTGGCTGCTTTCATGCTGTCTCTGAGAGCACACAGGAAATCCTCAGAGACTTCAGGAAATCTTTGTACAATGAAGACTACAGATGAGGGTAAGTCATCTTCAGATGCATTTGCTCTTCTAGGACTTGGAAAGTGGAGTTGATTGTTTCTTTAAAGAAACATGGCAGGGGACTTGGATTATGTGCCCTTTAAAGGCTCTTTCCAACCCAGACTGTTCTATGACTTAAAGCCAAAGAAAATGTAGAATTGCATCCCAATAATTCTGATCAGTTTGCAACTACAATGTGAATCACAGAATCGTATTTTCTCCAGTTTCACTCATCCCATAGGAAGAGTTTTTGTACCAGTCTCAAACCATTTGCAGCCTGGCCTAGAGTTTCAAGATCAGATACTGGCAACCTAAAGGCCAGATTCCATCACAAGGAAATTCCTGCACAAAACCTCCAACAGTTAAGGGAAGGAAACAATTTGCTTTGAATGCCTAACATGTGTTTCTCCATGTAGCTGTGATTAGCCTTGGCCCCACAGTAAATCTCCAAAACTGCTCACAGCTCTTCTGTGAATAACTGTATTTCACTGTCCTGCCTTCCAGCACACACACACTCTGTAACATATATGCATAATTTTATGTTCCCTTGATTTCCAGTGGTCCCCTTGGGTATGTGTTTTTCTTATGTTTCAAGTTACAGTGACCTGTTGGTAGCAAAAGGACATTCCTGCCTGTTTTTCTCTCTTCATGTTTGTTCTTTGTCACATGCCCTAGGTCTCATCACAGTTCTTACTTCTGAGTCATCACCAGCTTTAAGTTAACAGAGATTATACACAATCTCATGTGTAAACCTTGAGCTGTGAGTCATTCAAATGCTAAAGCCTCTATTGCTCCCAGTTCCTGAGGACTGCAGAGAAATCTCTTGCAGACAATGATACAACCCAATTACGTATTGTCTTGCTGGACTAACCCTATTCCTTCCACACTGATTTTGTCACTGCTGCCCAAAGGCAACTTTGTGACCATTTGCATTTTTAAATAGGTCAATGTGTGTGTCTGGGAGAACTGTAAGTAAATGTCCATTATGCAAAACAGTTCATTCTTTCTGGACTGTAAAAGAGATATAGAAAGGCTGTTCTTTTAAATACCAAGCTTTGAAACCTCATCTGTTTCCTCTCCTTGCCTTTCAAAGTCATTAAGTGGAATAACTGATCCTCCATTTCTCCAGAATATCTTGGTCTTTGTCTGTTTAATGTCTGCCTCTCACATATTCCTGCTGCCTGTAAGACACTTAATGGAGTTCCTGCTGCTCCACTTCTCCTCAAGACTAATGATCACGTTCTCCTCAGGTCCCAAGGAGCACCAGAATAACTTGCTTTTTGTCTTCATTTACGCCCACATCCCAAAACTTCTGCCATAAAACCTTTGCACTGACATACCCTCTCTATACGAAGTCTCATCCAAATGAAGTCCCTCAAAAGTCTTTCAACTGCCTTCCCTATGAGACACCAAAAGTAAACAACTTCCCCCAACTGCAAAAGGAGGATAATCAAGAAGTAGAGAGATTGAATAACTGGCCCCAAATGAGTCTTCTGCAGAACTAGGAATAAAACCCTACTGTTGCTGTCCTCCGCTAATGAACCAGATTCTTAGGAAATAAGACAATGAAAAAATGTTAATGGAGCTACAGGGGACACATTTCTATTTAACTTACGGGCTGCGGGTTGACTTAGTACATCATTGAGGATTCCACCTGCTATAGAACACACCTCATCTAGTGTACCTTCTTTATATGCTAAGAGGCCTGACCAGGACATCTCATGAAGTTTTGAACCATCCCTTTGGAGAGAGCCACAGGCCCCTTACAAACAACGTGCAGCAAACCCAACCAGCTTAGCTATGCATACGGTCCCTGTAAGTGCAAGTGTCCTCAAGTTCTCCTTGCTTGCTAGGCAGCAAGAGCACATTCAGATCAGGGCCTTCTGTGCTGCCCTGCTTGGGACCAAAGGAAAAATATTGTATCCCCACCATCCCCTCCTCTTTTAGTAAGCAGAGGGTCCCTAAGCATCCTGATATAGCTCCTATAACTCTTGTGAAAAGTCACAGAGTACAGGGGGCTATTTCTCCACATCGTGGATGTACTGACTCCGTGGGAAGAGAACCACTGTCACTTCACTACTAGCATTAGCAGGCTGGAGAAGGGATTCCCGCACATCCAAGCCATAGGTACTAACAGCTATTTTACCTTCCTTTACCAAGCATTGTCTGATCCACACACTTCAGGCAAAAATATCTGCACCAGTTGGTCTCCTCAGGGGCTTGTGCTCCCTTTATGCATTGTCTCAGACAGCAGATAGAAAATGTTTCTAGTTATACCCTACACTGGAAGTATTTCTCTTTTCTGTTAATACCTTGAAAGCTACAAGATTCACTCCCTTCTAGAGGAAAAGAAAATGACAGTTATTATTGCCTATTATTGCACATTAAAATAGGAAGAAAGGATGAGACAGACTTGGAACTCAGTAAGATTATGAAGAAAAACAATTCTTTGGTTTGGTACATTTAAAGCAACAGTAAATACATTTTTATGGTCAACCTATTAAGTCCATCAGAGGCTTCCCAAACTCTCATAGGAGTGCACACACGCTGACCTGGTGCACACAGAAGGGTCCTAAAAATCAGTATACCAGTAAATATATATATAACCAACTTTGAGGACATTTTAGTCGTGTGGAACAATTTTTTATTTGGTAACAGCAAAAACTACTGTGAGTACTTCAGGCTGCTGGTTTTGATGGTCAGTAGTTGAGACTTGTACTGGGAGGCATCAGAAGGCACAGAATTCATTTTACTATGTCTTAGTCATGCTGGCTTCACAAAGCTATTGGGAAAAAGCAGCAGATTAACTTCTGTCCAACTTAAATCACTGAAGTACAGTAAGTATGTGCAGAGAAAGTCAGAGGATTGAAAGTGCTGCTGTAAGGCACGCTGAGCTCACAGATGCACTAACGTTATGTCTGGTCCATAAAAACAAGGAACAGGTTTTCTAGTTCCTGTTTAGTTCTTGTATTTTCATATATAAAAGTACTATTCCAAAACAATAAAAGGGGGAGGTTAGAAGGGGACACTAACCTTTCTACTTAACTAATATTTGCTGCATGGAAAAACACAATCAAACTTCAGGCTAAGCTTTGTTCAAATGTTTCCAAATCATGTTCTTGTACAGCAAAAAGTATCTCTGCCTATATGCCAAACATTTATGCAGAGTTCAGTGCGTTTTTTCATCCTCTGGAAGAGGTAAGAGAGGCTTAGAATCGCAGCCTTGCCTTTTTAAATGCATCTATTTTAGTTCCCCATATGAAATTATGACAGTATTACAAAAGAAAACTTCACCTGTTCTGGTTTCCATTATTTTCTTTAGTATGTGGTAATCTATTCCTCTAAAATTTTCGGATTCAGTAACCACAAGAAGAGTCAAAACTGGTAGAGAACTTCTCCCAAAGCTGCCTTCAAAACAGTGCACATAAATGCTAGATACATAAACTTCACCATCCAAAAAGACAAGGCACCTCTTTCAGAAGTCAATGCTGCCTTCACTTACCAGCACCTTTAAGTGGTGAAGGCTTACAGAGAGAACTGCTCTTTTCTACGCAGTAGTTCTTCAAATCATTTAGAAACTCAAGTGTGGGTGGGCCTCTAGTCCTCTGCTAGTACTGGGAATATTTTGGTTTTTTAAATAATCTTTGTAACCTGCATCTCAAAGAAGGCATGAGAAAACTTGGTGGTTTTCTTCATCTGATATTCTTAAGTGCTGCCCCACACTGTGCTCCATTACTGTCCTGGTACCAAGAGAAGAATATATACAGGAGGGAAAAGGAAGCAAAGCTGAAAGTTGGGTAGAAATGAGTTTTCTTCTGCCACAAACCAACAGCTAAAGTTAACAGCTTATTTCACAGGGCGGCAGTGAGGTGGAACAAACCTAAGAGCATTCTATTGCTTACAAGCACAAGAATATCTACCAATGTATTTGTCAGCTTAACAAAATGCAAGCCAAAGCTCTTTCCAGATTATCCCCAACACACATGAGATCACAAGGGAACTCCTCCTTTGCCTTCTATCATGTGCAAATGCAGAATATAAAGATGGCCCCTGTCTGTAGAATCACAACTAAAATAGCTTCTCCAGTCTTCCACACCTGACTGATTTTCCTTCCTCATTTTCTAATTCCAAAGACCCTGCTCCAGCATCAGACAGATAATTCTGTCACAGCCAAAACATCAGGGAAATCAGCAAGATGAAAATCCACCCTGGCAACTAAGAGATCACAGCGCAGCAGAACAGATCTCCTCACATTAACAGTGTTTTGATGGCATGTATATTACTTTTATGCCACATTCCAAGGACAGAGATGAAGCCTTACTTTCAGAGCTCTACAAACCTGACATTCATTTCAAGCTGATTAGTATCACACAAATCACAAGTCTTCAACTATGTAAGGTTTTGGAAGCTTTTTTCCACTATCTCTGTGGCATTTTTAGAACTGAACAAAAATAGAGTTTGAGCACAAAAATTAATGCAAACAAATTTGAGAACTCTGTTACAGTCAGTAGACCCCACTACTCAGTGACAGAGCAGCTTCATTTGCAGAACTGATATGGCCTGGATCCTGACAGATTGATGGCACATTGTCACAAGAGCCTATTTCTTTCTCTATGACTCTCAAAATCAGTATTCTCTCCTTTCTGTGGAGTATTCAGTTTCATGACATGATCCCAAATCCCTCCCCTATTAATTACACTTCCTGGTATAATACCTCTAGATACTTTCCATCTCCCAAAGTCCACACTGCAAAATACTTTTTCTAGTCCACACTCCTCTTCTAATTAAGGAAGAGGACCTGCAGGCTAGGCAACACATGATACGGCTGATATGACAGGATGATTAGGCTGCTGGCTGGTACTCTCAGCCGCTGGGCCAGCCAAAGAAGGGAGAAAAAGGCTGAATTCATGATTTCTTTCCTTTTCACTTCTTCCCAGCACTGACTTTCACAAAAACTTTTAAAATACAATGCTGAAATCACTGCTCCTCCACCAAAGCTGATCCTGCCCAAAGAGTAAAAGAGAGCTCAAGCAGTAGATTAACAGAAAGACACAAAAATCATATGCTTTGATCTCTTGGCAAACAAGGCTAACCAAAGTGATTGCCCCATGTTAGTAGCACCCAAAGAGCTTTCCAGAGGCATTACTTCCAGGGGAAAAGAGAAAATCAATCAGTAACATATAACAAGATCACAGACAGTATTTTCTTTATTATAGACACTTTGATAATTTCTCTGGCTATTAAGTACAGGACAAGGGATGCTCTCCTGCTTGCAAGAAAACAAAGTTGTGTGGTGTTTCCCATACGTTTGCTTCTGAAGTGAGCGACTAACTGCTCTAGTGCTTCTGAAGAGTGGCCAGTACTGCAGTTCAAAATGAGTATTCTCAACATAAACAGCAAGTCACATCTACTGAACAGCAGGTCAGACTTTATAACTTAAAAGATAAGCTTAAACTGAGTGCAAGATCTCTTTCAGTCATTAAGAACCTAAAAGCTGACCCTGTGCCAAAGAACAAATGTAAAATCAGGCTGCTGTCTGATAGACCCTGGGTAAGACAGATCAGAAACTTCTGATGAGTGATACTCAGAAGGCTGGGCACAATGAAAAACACTTTGCTTGCCTTCTAAGAATTTTCTTTCACTTATTTTGAGTCATAAATTCACATTCCTCTCTTCAGTACTAGCAACTCAATTACCACACTAAGCCTACCCGTACATACTGTGCTGTACAGGTAGCAGTAAGATCTATGTAGCAATTCTCCATGACCTAAATAAATGTCTATTGCCAGACAGAAGCAATACACTCTAGAAACATGGTCAACTGGTACAAAAAAACCAGAAAGCCCTAACCCTTATTTTCATTTGCAAAGTAATTCTACCTCGTCTGAGGTCTTGACCAAGATTTTTCTCATTACCTCTGCACTACAGTAAAAATAATTTTATTGGGTTGTTGTGTAGAGTTTGTAAAGAACAGAGTAAGTAATTACACTCTGCTGCTGTAGAGAAATTTTGATATTCAGTGTTTGCATTGTAGGCCCAGAAAAGGGGCTTCAGATCATTTCTCTTAAGTAGTGCATAGCTGGTCACCTGATTTTAGCAAACATGGTTCTGAACACAACAAAAAAACAATTTAAAAAATATTTTTATTAAACAAACAAAAAAGTGCAAAAAAAACCAAACCCAGCCAGTGCTGTACTCCATAAATTGGCCTTAAAAGACATTCAAAACATTGAGCAAATATTTCTTATTTACAGTTGAGAAAAATATCTTCCAGTGACAGAAATGCTATATAGGCCGGCAAAGGTCACTTACTCCCTGCCATCTGCATTTGAGAAACCCTTTCAATGAACTGAGGACAGGATGCAAGAGAGGAGAGAGTAGGTTGCTGTCTAGGGAGGCAGGGGCAAAAAGCAATTGCTGTTTCCACAAGGGAGCTGTTGGTTGGTATGAAATGCAGATATTCCACAACATTTTGTAACTGCAGGTCATGATTTTTTTCTCTCTTTTTTAATGATCCTAATACCACTTTTCACAGCATGTTTATACATTTATCATAATGGAATTAATTTGGTTGTAACAAACAAGCATCTTTGAAGGTGTCATTACTGTCTCTCCAGATCTGTAATCAAACCTGAGTATCTCTTTCTAAGCAGCATTTGACTACTTTGGATTTCTCTGTGTAGACAGTACTCCATCGTGGTTAACAGTGGTAACTATTACCACAGGACTCAGTGTACAGCTGTCATGGATTCTTCCACTCTGTGTTAGCAGTTATCAGCAGTGTATGAAAGAGAGATATAACCAATTGATTCTTCCTTTTAGCACCAGGTGTGTCTGCAGTAACTGCACTAAAAAGTCTAAACAAATCAGAAACCCCAACACATGAAACAGGAAAATGTGTAAAAGAACGGGACAGAGACTTAGGGCTGCTGCTGAGCTGACAGGATAGAGAACCTGTAGGGACAACTAGAATTACTGATGCGGGTACAGTGTGGCAAAATCAGCACACTTGGCTCTGCCATGTGCTTTAGATTCTGTTGTGTATTTCAGATGATTACTTTGTGAGTCCATGGCCTAGAATTTTTCCCCCTTTTTTTACCGTCTAGTTTGTTTTTCATTTGTTTGTTTTTGTTATGGATTAGCTGGTTTTGGCTTTTTTGTGTGTGTGTGTTTATTTTTATTACTTTTTTTTTCCTAAAGCATGAAAATAAAGACTTTTTCCTTTCTGTAACAATAATGCTAAGGGGTTACTCCACTAAAGATTCAGTGTGACCTGGTAACCTCACTGTGACATTTCTGTTTTCCTGTAACAAGAATTTCAGGCACCAGAACAGATTCTCATTAAATTTAGTAGTGTTTAGCTGAAAGCAATACCAAGGACAAGCTAGATTTAGTGTTCTAAAGGAAAAAAAAAGATGCCTTAAAGCTATCATTACTTCCCAAGTACTTCAGACAATTTCAGTCTTCTCTTCTAGTTTTGGAAAGTCAGATGACATTTATACCAACTGGAAGTGTTTCTGGGATTTCTACTCTCATTCAAGAAAATAAAAGATGGATGTACTGTCTTCTCAGCAGCATCTTTTTTTGTGCCCCTTCTCACAGGGAGATCTCTTCCAAAACTCTGCTTGTATAGTCACCATATATCACCCAGTCACATCATGTCCAGCTGCAAACAGAAGAAACAGATTTGAAGGAAGCAGCACTGAATTCATTCAATTTCTTACATGTATTTAGTGCTTAGAATACCAAGTGAATTTGGAAATCCTTATCATGCAACATAAATGAATTGCACAGAGCTTGTTACTAAGCTTCTATAAAGTACAAAAAATTGAAAATTTCATCTTCACATAAACATATGTGCAATTTGTAGATTTTAAAAAGTACAGTCCAAAAGTAGAAATATGTTATTGAAGCTTCTTTAAAACCATCTACACCATCAGCTTAAGTCTTGGAGACAGAGTTGTAATGACTCAGCCTGTACAAGACAGCTAAAATATTTATAAAAACCCCTCTTGAAATCCTTGAATTTCAGCAAGTCTATATAGAGAAGTTTAATTGAGAAGATTAAAACAACTTTTTAAAAAAGATTTTTATTTTTCAATGCACACAAATAGCTGATCAAGAAATACAAGCTTTATTAAATGCTCTTATAGTAAATTATAACAATCCACTATCAAATGAGCAGCCTCACTGGCTGTTTTGAAACACACCAGTGGACATTATTTTGCCTATGTAAACACCTATGCTACTATGTAACATAGCTAGGTGTGTAATTTCATGATGGCAATACTAAGTTGTACAATAGCAAATAAGTAATTCCATGCGGCTCTTTTCTGACTCAATTTCTTTAGTGTTTTCTAAGCCATGCACTCTAATCTGCTCGTGCTCTCTCACTGCACCGTTCAGTTACAATCTAATTCTAAAGCCACATCATATCTTTATGGTACTCACCAAATCATCAACATCACCACCTTCATCTGTGGGAGGCAGAGTTTCATTTTTAATTTCTTTCGGAGCCAAGAACTGAAAAATACAAATGTATTTATGTGATACTGACAAAACTGAGAGCCTTCAAGGTTAAATCAACAGAATGGCTCCTCTGTGTACCAAAACAAATCCACCTGTAATTAAAAATCATGAAGCAAGTTTTTTCTGGTTTTCACACTCCAACACCATCTCAACTGCAAGAAATTTCGTAAGACTTGCTTTTAAGGGATTCTATGGTGAAATGTGTCAAAAACTAGACAAAAGGATATGGTTCTTCAGACAATATATGATTAAGGCTGTAGAACACCCTGTAATAAGGATGCTACAAATATCAGTCCCTAGTTTCAGGGGGAGATAGGGAAAGTTCATTGAAGACAAATCATTTGAAGTCTACTAAGTTCACAGAAGCAACCTCAAGCACAAAAAGGTCTTGAGATATCAGTGGCTGGAGCCTGGGACTGTACGCTTTCCCCTACCCTTGGCGTTTTTGTCGTCTGTCAAACATGGGCTTTTGGGTTACACAGAAACTTTGTCCACTACAGTTTGTCCATGTTTATGTTCCTAAAAAATACCGTTTTAAGAAGTAATACTGTGTGTAGCTACAATATGCTCAAGGATAACAAACCACCCCCCACTGACATAAATACATACATGAGCTGACCAATGTCTTAAGACATTTCCTATGTACAACATTCTAGTTCTGTCTTCAACTTAGAAGTTTCCATGTTTAATTCAATTAACACTTATCTCATGAACAAAGACAAACTAAAAAAAACACAAAAACAAAAACAAACCCTCAAACATGCAAGATGGTTAGAATGCCAGTCTTGAAAATTAGAAAATTCGTTACAGAAAATTGTATTGCCGTAGCTGCTGATAGAACTCACCATATGCCCTTCACTTAAGCATGACATTCATAAACAGAAGAGAGAGGTAAGTTGCTCAGATACTATAACAACTGAAATCACACATACAGAAAATATCTAGAGTACAACCACTCCTGAATTATTTTTCTCTTAGCCTAAAATAATTAGCTAGAATGGTAGAAAAATACCAATACTTGACTCTTACTTTAAAAAGCATCCAGTTGTCTACAAGTTTTAGTTACAATCTTTTTAGCAATAACCTTAATATAAATTTTTTTTTTGCTTATTAAAACACACCAGAACAAACACACAGAGCCAGGAACAACCCTACCCCATATAAAACACAGAGGTGAAGCTGAGGTGGTAGAAAAGCCATATTCCATGACTTAGAGTTCCATTATCCTTAAGTCAGAAACAACTTCACTGTAACTCCAGATAATGGAAAGGAACAGCTAATTAGATAGTAACTTCATTAAACAGGCTACAAATACCTGCTTAGGGTTAACGTAATTCTTTTGTGCAAACAGATGGCCTCTAAAAGTAAACTGCTGTTCAGCTGAGGGCTTGAACTGTACCAGCCATGGAGGTTGTGTAAGAGGCCATGGCATCCCTATCAGCACCAATCTCTGAGACAATATACCTGTACTGTGAAAAGCTTAAACGTTATTTTAAATAAATATTCTGATCCTTCTCTAGAGCACTAGTGATAGCCTTAGACACAGGGTAAAACACTTATGTTACCTGTTGCATCCTGCTTATGGGAAAGAACCAGATAGCGTATGTACTACGATGAAAAGCAAATACACTGCATTTGGTTAACGCCAAAGACAGAGGCTGTAGCCAACTCTGCCTAGTTTCCCAGTACCCAAAGGTACATCCTAAACAGCAACGTGCAAGAGGGATGTAGAAAGCTCACTCCATAGACAACACACATTTCAACATGCGGAGTTCAACTTATCATATATGGTAGCTGAAAAAAGAGAATGTAACAAGGACAGAAGGAATTAGAATTTCAAGATGCTGTATGTCTCGGTAATTTTTTTGTTGGAAGAATTCTTAATCTACCAATCTAGCAGTAATATAAAGCACATACTAGGAAACTAAAAGCTAATGACATTGTCAGCTCTGGAAGGCTTTTTGTGCCAGATCAAATTTCATTTTTACACACTTAATTAAGAGTCAAATGGCATTTCTGAAAGCAGCACATTTTTCAAAGTTTTCAAAATCAGCTTTCTCACACTAAATTAGGTAAAGAAAGGTAAAAGCTAGAGAAATGTACAATGAAGACTTGCAATAAACTGAAACCTGAAATTTCCATATGCTGAACATCCAAAGTTGGTGCTTTTCTCCAAAAACCTATTTTACATTTATGCAAAAGAAAATTACATATAATAGCTGTGCTGAAATCCATTATCTTTGCCAAAGCAACTAGAAAAAGCACTTGACATTTTCTGCTCTTTTAGCCTATCATCCTCATCCTCTAAAACAATTATCTCCCCTATTACAAAAAAAAAAAAAACCCAAAACAACAAAACTACCTAAAATCATTTTCTCAGTGACAGGAAAATACACGTGGATAACCTACCTGAAGCAAAAAGAAAAAGGAAACTTTTACATGTTACCTCTCCTATAAGCAGACTTGTAATTCTTCCTTTCTCCTGCAGACAGCAACCCCATAAAACCTGAAATCTTATAGCCAAAACAGTCCTGAAACTACTATCAGCTAGGAACCAGGATGTAAGAGGAAAGGCTTTTGTGTCACACAGGACCACACTGACAGCCAACCCTGGCACCTACAGGCTTGCACATCTATTACAGAGGTGAAGAAAACTTGCATCTTACCCTATTGGGGGATATTTGAAAAATCCAATATAACTCGTTAGTGAAGGATATCACCTTCAGTACAGAAAACAAATGAAGCACTTTTGCAACTGTCTATAGACCAAGGAAAATGCTGACTTTGTATCACACAGGAAACCTGTGACTGGGTTTAACTGGACCAAAGAAGACTAGATTTTAGACCAGCACCATAACCTCAAGATAAAATTTTCTATTCCTGCAGATCTTACTTCAAGAATATGTAGTCTTCCAGTTTCTTAAGTAAAGAGTCATATGAGCTCTTGACAGACAACAGCAAATTAGGGTTCTGGTTTTGGATCTGGGCAATGTGTGGGAGGTGCTTATCTAGTGAATAACTGCGACTGCCTAGTTAGCAAAGAGATGCACACCCAATTACCCTGGAAGTTCAGGTAACTGCCATGTTAGAGAACTCTGCTGCAAAAATTACTTCATGCACACTCTCATTCTCCCAATTTAATGGGAAGATATGGCCATAGTATAACCTTCAATCAATCACAAAATACTTTCCTGTATTGCACCATATTGTAGGATGATGGCAAACAGGAATGCAAATTTGAAGTCAGTCTACAAATGCTCTACTCCAGCTTAGCTTGGCAGCTAAATTAGTCCTTGGAATTCTGTAATTTGTGCTGCATTCATATGCAGGCACAGTATTTTTTAGCTACCGCAAGCTCATAGTTAAGACAAAGATATTCTGTGAGGTCTTCATGGTTAGTAAATATTTCCTTAAGCAACAGTGGCTATTATTTCACACAGCATTAGCAAGTTTTTTGAGCATCACTGGTAGTTTCAGACTAGAAAGTACAGTTCTCAGGAAAAAAGTTGTCTTAAGAAGTTTCCAAGCATATTCATAGTGCTTGAAATAGATAAAACCCCCTGATACTCTTTAAAACCACCACTGGCGAAAAAAGTTGCTCTCTACATTTATGGGTAATGAGAAACAGCCAGTAGGTCCTTCATGTCTAGAAAAATCACCATACTCTGGCATTTGTACCCTGCACATGTGCTCAGCTTTCTGGACTCCTAGTTTGTTAGCTTTTTATTTTTGTGACATTTCTGTGCCTTCTTCACCTTGAGGTAAATTGCTACAGATGAAAAAAGCAGTTTCTAAAACACAACCTTTTCCTGCTCATTAACTAACTCATGGAGAACTTACTTCTACCCACTTCTGGCTATTGCTAATGGCAGGCCAGAAAGTTGCAAAAATCAATGTGGCATCTTTTATAAAAGCTACTTCTCTGTAAAATACTTAGTGATTTTAGCCACAAGTTTACCTTTGGGGTTCTGTAATAGAAGGACCTTCCTTCTCCCAAACTAGCAGCCTGATCGAGTAATGCCCATCTTACTCTCTCCACACAAATATATTTTTTGACAGCAGCTCTGAATTCTGCTTTCTTCCACACAGAAAGCATCTTTCTGCCTATTACAATTCAGTCCTTTTTAACTGTGACATCCTTCATTCTTCACTGCAGTTACTGAAGTGCTATATAACTGCAGAAATTCTACCTGCAAGTACCCCAAAACTCTCATTTCCAAAAGGATCTAATATGATCACCAGTAACACCAGCATCACCTACGATGCCCATCAATCCACAAGAGCTGCATAAAGAGGAAAATATCAGTATCATTGCATACATGGTGAAAACCAACCATAGCAACCTTAATCGCTGGAGTTTACACCTTCAGACAAAAAAAGAAAAAGTATTTGATTTTTACACTTGTGCTACCAGTAAGAAGATACTTCTTTCTATGAAGTTCAAATAGCGATCTCGCATATGTAAATTGTATATTGCTGTTGCACTACACTGAGTTTCTGAAGCTGCTATTCTTTGTAGATGATATTTTCAGATAATGTCAATACATGCTACTTTCTAAAGATTAATTAAAGTAAAACATTGTGCTACATGCTAAGAAACTATTTTTGCTCTGAATTGGGGCAATTTCGATTGAGTGGCAAAAGGACACTTATTCCTTTATCTGATCCTATTTCATTCATCTAAAGGTTTATCCACATAAGAAAGTCTTTCTGTTCCACAGTGAAACAGACACTCATTAAAAAAACGGTACCTTTTCAGCCTCTTCACTAGTCACTGAACTTTCCTCTGCTTCATCTTTACTGATCAAAGAAATTCTGTCTGAAAAAAAAAAAAATATATGAAAATATCATTAGAAGACTTCCCAAAAATGCATCTAATGTTACAAATGAAAAAAGTGTTCCAAATTCCAACTTCTGAATGTGTCATCATTACAAGCAAAAAGAATTAGTGCTCAAAGGAAAATGTGACTTGCATAAATGAGTCAACTATGGTATAAACTATGATATAAAAATAAATTAATGAGTATATTCATAAGCTTGTGGAAGTATCCATTTAGGAAACTGCTAATATTATGACAATCAAACTAATGAGACATTGAAATCATAGATCACAGATGAAATGCTGAAGACCTATTAGAAATTACACTTTTAGTCATTCACAGCATGCTCTTAGGTCCTTAGAAAAAATTAACTCCTAGCATACAGACACTCATGCTGTGATTACCTAGTGTCTGACCACCAAAGTGCTGGTCCTGCCCCACCTGACTCCTTGGTTGTGCCAGTACCACCACCTTGCACAGTGAGCTCACCCTCCCCACCAAAAAAACCCACCAAAACCAACTCCTTTGCTTTTGACTCCAATAGTTTTTCCAGTCTAGCTCACCACTTGGCCACACAAATGCTTGTGCCTGAATCAGCAGCCGTGGGTGTGCAAGCAAAGAACTGTAGATTCATAAAGGTTTCAGCAGCAGCACAAGTGTAATGACTACAGAACCACATGGCAGGGTTTCATGAAATAAATACACTTGTCAAACAGATCTGCCTTGTTCTACTAACTCATTAACTTACATCCATCCTCTTTTGGTGACTGCAGTCACTTATGACAAGGCCAAATGCTCACCACATTTAGTAGAAAAGAGGGGATGGGTCACGTGGCAAGAAGGGAAAACAGGACTTCTGCTCTTGGTAGCAGCAAGCACAAAGCAATTTCAGCTGCCTACTAAGAGCAGTTAAATTATGCATAAAGCACCACAATTTCATTTCACCATGCTCTCATATCATCTCTTTGTTTGTCTGATGGGGGTTTTTCCTCAAAAATATACTCCAGTTTGTCCAATTTGTCTGGTTTGTACTATCTAAAAATCATTCTGTCATGGCTTTGAAAGATCCACATTTCCTACTTACAAAGTTTACTGGTTTCTTTTCTCCAGTTTCTTCAGAGGTCTCTTACAACACTACTGAATATAATAGTCTTGTCAGTGTTGTCTTTTGTCTTGTACTGTTTTTTTGGGTTACTAAACAAATTCCTTGTATTTTGAAAAAGTTGGATGAAATAGACATTACAGTGTGCCTGGAGTTCATCACTTTGAAAAGTACTGTACAAAAGCACACCATTGCATTTTATACCATGCACCCTTAAGTGATACAGCTGGACATTTAACAGATTTTCTTAGCATTGGTTCCAATTAAAAGCAAGAGTATATAAAAGATGATTTTTTTAGTCTACTACGTTTCATATTTGTGAAAATGTTCCTTTATTTATCACTTGTGTAGTTTCTGAATGTCTTCTAGAATGGCACTGCATTGTATCTCCTGGTTTAATCACAGGGAGGTGTCATATTACCACATATTCTGTCCTTTAGGTTACTTAAACACAAAATGATCAGTGACATATTTCAATGCTATCTTTTTTTTAAGCTTAAATTTGAAAAATCTTTTTAGATCTTTGCTGCATGAGTTTTTTCCACTTATTCTGAAATTCAGCTGAAATTGTGTCTCCTCCATACTCTGCAATATTTAATTTGCCCCTTTTTTCCACAATTAATTTACCATTTCAACAAGACTTGGCAAGGCATTATGAATATTGCTGATATAAAACTATTAGTGCAGAAAAGTAAGCTGCAACATGAAAGATGTTTCTAGATCTTTTTTTAAAAACAGGTTGCAGGAATGAACCATATCAAAATACTGCTGTGGGGTAATTTAAGTGTCCCACTGCTAACAAAGTTTTCCTCTTACATAATGGATAACAGAACTAGAAATTATTTGTTTTCTTTTTAAATGCCATCCTACCTTGTATCACGATCTCCCAGAAATCAGCTAAGCCTGTATTTTCTAACTTTGATTTCAGGGCCTGCAGGAAATCATTAAAGCACTGCACCTTGGATAGCTGAAAAAAAAAGTAACAGCAATGGTAAACAAGAAGTACTAAAACCACAAAAGAGCTGTGCAAACTTAATTCTTCATTAAGTCTTCTAACACAGTGAACAGAAAAGTCACTACAGAACGTTTTTTATCTCTATTACACCCATGAGTTCTAAGGAAAGGTGAGCCACGAAAACTGCCTTTCAGAAAGCTAGAAAGACTGTCTTGTAACTAGCTTTATTGAAGAAAAAAATTGTAGGATTGCTTATTTTCATTATGCATCAGGTCACAGGCCTTCTGTTTTATGTTTAAAGTAAAACAAACAGCAAATAATACCAAAGAAGCTAGTACCCATACCTTTAAGAATAAAGAAAACCCATAACATGCAACTCTATTTCTACATTTTCAAGCATATTTTAATCTAAAAATCAATTATTTTTGCTACAGCAATAAATTGCCAAGTTTCTAATACAGCAAACAGCCTCATCATGCCTTTAATTTTTGAAAGAGATAGAGTACTAACATTACCTTCATGGCCTCCTCTCTGAAAACTCTGATACAATCAATCCCTTTCATGTAGTACTGTGAACCTTTATTTTCCAGGAACTGATCTATGCGATTTATCAACTGCTGACTCACTGGAAGGCAAAGAGAAATAAATAAATCAAAGAATGCACACTTTCAAGGGGAAAAAAAAAAATCCTAATTTTCTTTTACATCTCTCTTTTTCTATTCCACAGGCATCTAAATAGTTAATGATACCCACAGTGCCTCAAGCTACTCAAGTTGATTATTGTTATCTAAGCTACTGAGAATAACTTCAGGCTCTCTGGAATAGCTAGATATGCTAGGAAGAACCCCAAGCATGTCCAAGGCAAAAGTATTTTCCCTGAAAGCCAAAGAAAAAACCACTGGCCTAGCTTGTTTGATAAAAAGTAAAACCAGAATATTCAGGATCCTAAAGCTTAGGGAGATAACGTTCTACAACACAAGCATATCCCCTAAACATACTTTGAAACAGATGCATATTTCAACAAAAGCATTAAATTTACAAGGGAAGTATAATAATGTCAAAACAACAGGAGTGTTTGCAGCTAAAAGACTACCTTCTTGTTATTGGCATTAGAGTATATCTTGTCCCTACAGAGGTAGTTTGATGGTTTTTCATCAGGGCAACACTGTTTGTGATTATAGAGAAAAGTATTACAAGCTTTGTGTGCCTGACAAAATGAAGAAGAGGTAAACAGTGAGATCTGTACCAACAAGAAGGGGAATACCAGTTTTATCCTTACTGTTGAGCTCCTAAGAGGTAGGTAGCTGTAAACCACTGCAAACAAGACAAGTAAAAATATCACCCAAGAGTTCTGCAAGCCCAACTAATTTCTGCTGCATTTTAGTACTTTACTTTCTTCATGTTTAATTACTAGTGAGGAATTGTCCAATTTTACCCTCTGGCAGACACCTCAGCCTGGGAAAAGGCAAGTGTGAGGATACAACAGCAATCTATAATATCTCAGAAGCATTGTGAGAGATGAACAGGGAGTTGATAGGCCCCTGCCTCTCTCAAAACAAGAGCCAAGAGTTGGGTTAAGACCAAAACAAACAAACAAACAAAAAGTAGCTCTTTAAACATAAACCAGTTAACCTCTTTACCACTGCTGCTGTGGGATGCTTGAAGTTTGAACAGCTTAAAAAAACGTTTGAACAAATTCCTGTAATTCTCAAAAGAGGATCTCTGTCAAGGGAGATTAACAGTGATGTTGCCATTGAGAAAGAAAACTCAGGAAACCATTCTGAACAAGTCAGAGCATCTGCCTGTCCTGTTCTTACACTGTTAAAGACCAGTTGCTGGATTAACAGAACCTTTTGCCTGACCTACAGCCCTTCCTATGTCCAGATGTTATGGGTATAATTGTCACTGCAAGTATTTCAAGCTAAGGAAATATCAACAAAGAAAATCATCTCCCAGAGTGGTGAAAGAGACAAAGAGAAGTAAACACACAGAGGAAGGAGGCATTGTTTAAGTACTGTATCCCACTCTGCTCACTGTGAGCATTCACAGCACAGCCTGTTACATTATTTTCTATAAAATGCCTAATTGAACTGAATTTGAAGAACAGCATCTCTGAAGAGAGAGAAACAAGGTATGTTCGATACTCTCCCACTAGCTTTTGACAATTTTTAGAAAAGGAGGCTGATAATTATTCTGCCAACAGCAGCAAGAGCACAAAAAAGTGTGCAGAAGTGCCTACTGTGCCAGAGGTGATCAGCTCACTCTATTTATTTCACCAATAGCTGACAAACTAAATTGAAGTCTCACTATTTAAGCTTCCCAAGTTAAGTCAGTCCATTTTTTTCATGGTTAATGATTTTCTCATTAAACGTTCTAATTTCTTATGAATTGCTCTAATAAAAGCAAGTCCTGCTGGTGTTTTCAGTGGTGGTGGTGGTTTCTTTTAAACACTGCCTTTTCACTGATGTGTTAAATTAAAACCCCAGGCACTAAGAGGGTGCAATAGAAGTCCTTATTGTCGGAATGATTCCAGCACATACTGTCTCAAATTATCAGACACTCTACTACTTGTTTTGTATTTATTTTTTAAAAATCCCTTTCCATTTGATTGCCCTCACAGCCATCAGAAGAAAAGACATTTTCTTGCTACTGACTGTGAGCTGCCTCCTTTAGAAATCTTTTGTAAGGAACCAAAGGAAACCTACAATATTTTACTAGGCATTCAAAGACCATAATAAATGCAACTAACAGATTACATGGCAACAGTATTTTAAGTCAGGTTCCTCTAACATCTTGAAACAGTTTGGCCAAAGCCAGTTCTGTTCATTGGGCCTCCCTTAAATGACAGGCCAATGAATCTAGAATAGAGAAAATGCCTGTATTCTGATTAGACTACTAAATTACTTCAAGGGGCCAAAGACAGTACCAGAGACAGTAGATAATGATTAAAACTGGAAATTTTTGAAGTGAATTCTCTTCCTTTACACTTCTAGGTCCAAGAACTTTGTTGATTTCCCACTGCCATTTCATTAGTCTGAATCTTCATGTCTGGGAGCTGAAAACGAATGAAGTCCTTATTTTTGGAGCAAGGCGTATTCTGCATAAAGATGTCTTTCCAACTAAGCTGTGATAAGCATGAACTCTGATGTGTTCCAGACAAATTTCAGGCATTAAGGTTTTGAAGAGTAGGTCCTTGAGTTACAAGCTGACAGCTTATTCAGGCCACTGTTGTGTAATTATAACTTTTTTCCTTCCCTCCCAACTTACCTTATTCCACACACACACTTAAGGAAATGAACTAACAGACTTCTACATTTTGCATTAACTGGAATTCCAGCACTCCTAATAACCACTCCATTTAGCAGAACATCCCAAGAAATTTTAATCTCCTGTTTCCTCCCTCTACTGTACCTGACTGGTTAGATAACAAACAGCTATTAAAGGTTGAAGAACTGCAGGGGGAAAAAAAAAATAAAAAAAAATCACAGAATAGATGATCTTTCAGTTCTAACAGAATTTAATCCCTTCCCCGCTGGCATTCAGATACATTTGCTACTCTAAAATACAATCACTAGTGCTGTCATTTCTTGTGAAATATGCCATGAACAATTATATTCACTTGCTATTTCTGAACAGTTATAGTACAAAACTGTAGTTATATTTTCACATTTGTTCAGTTCAGTTCTTGGTCTCGGCTACTATGCCAAGATTACACAACAATAATAGATAAAACTGTTTATTGTTACAGTCCAAGTTCAATTCCTTGGGGATTTTTCTCCCCCCAACCCCCCAAAAAATAAATCAGGTTAAGAAAATCTTCCTTTAGGCAAAAGACTCCTGTTGGTGTCAATCATTTGATTTATCTGCTGGTGGTGGTAATGATTTGTATTCATGGACAGTGCTTACAGTAAGAATCACTGACAAATCAGTTAAAACAACTGATAATTTTAGAATACTGTTCTGTATATATCACCTTTTATAACTGAAAAGAAGAAAGAAATTCTGAAGTGAAAACTGTCCTAATTTTTAAGGACTTCCTTTATCTTTAAGCCAAGAAATATGAATTTTAAGATCAAGATGTGTTGAACTACTCCAGTGTCCAATGAGGTGCTGTTTAATTTTGAAATGGTCTCTCTAAATGGCTGATGAATATGGATCAGAATGATTTAGAATGATGATGTCTGAAGGACATATCCCCCAAATCCCTGCTCAAAACGGGGTCACTGGGGCTCACGTGGCTCAGCGCTCCACAGACTTGAGCTCCACGCACCCCCAAAGATGGAGAGTCTCCAAGTTCTCTGGGCCCTTCTTTCTGTGTTTGACTACCATCATTGTGATTTTTATCATCTTTTTCCCATAACATCCAACTCAAATTCTGTTTGTTGCAGCTCAGAGCTCTAAGTCTCACCCAATTGCTGTGCACTTCAAAGATGCATCTGGCTTCATCTTTTCTGTGAAGCAGACACACAGAAAACTTCAAAGTGATTCTATATACTCAGGTATTTGGTTTGCAAATACTCTTCTAATGACTGAATCATTTTCATCAAACCAGTTGCTGCATTTGGCCTACCTAGCAATAGAGCATGAATAGTCTCCAAAATACATAAAAACATCCAGTAAGATAAAAATGCAGACAAACTGCAAAAACATGCCAACATAAAATGAAAGTAAATATTAGCTTTTGAAAAAGCTAACTTAGGTCTAGAAAGGTAATGAACTGTACCTATTTCTACAGAAAATCTTGCAATAAAATATCATCCTTCTTTATTTGCAATTAGTGACTCCTTTAACTATATTATTCTAGAAGTGTCTAGGAATAAAAATATTAACAAAATTTCTATGAATATAAAAATGAGAGTTTGGTACAGTTTGCCTCTGGACATTTTTTCTTATGTCCATAAACGGTAGACTTGTCATTGCAGATTACTCTCCCCAGTGACAATCAGCAAAATTTTGAAAAAGCTCTTTTAGCTACAGGACTTCAGACATCATGTTCTTAAGACAGGAGTCTTGTAAGATGCATTGAAATCTGGCCTATAAAGTCCCACAGAAAATTTACTGATCAAAGAAAATATTACACGTCAATGTAAGTTTTTTTTACTCCCCTGATCCTATCTTTCACAGAAACCTAAGAAAATACAACACACTGCATCGGACATGATCTGCTCTGCAGAGATTCACATATGGATGGAAACATAAACAGACCAACAGGATGAACTAGTGATCACTGGCTACCCCTTTGGCATTACAAAGATGGCAAGCACTCACTGCATTTGAGAACCTTCTTTGCAGCCACAGCAATGAAAAAACTCATTGTACATCCTTGGGAGCAATGATTAGATTCTGTTCAGGTAAACTAATCTATTTTACGTGCATTCATTGACAACAACATCAGAAGGTATTATCAGAAGACATCTCTTTGTGATGACTGTGCACTTGTAACCTGCTCAGAATAAGACCTGCAGAAAAATGACATCTCTCTGGCCATGAATGCAAATAAGAAAGTAAAAATACCTACAGGGGAACACAATTCTAGTCACATGAGCATCAACCTTAACCAGTAAAGTGACACCAAACACAACTCATTATGTAACCTTCAAGCAGGTCCCTCCTATAATAAACTACACTGTTGTCAGTTAAAACCAAAGTTAATTACTGCTTCAGGAATTGAGCTGCCAGTCTCAGGAAACCTATCCCTAAGATCCTCACCAATTTGACAATCTTTGATTTTCTAAAAATACCTATGTACACATTAGTGACCCAGTTCTAACAATGAATACATCATTTCCCCTGCTCTGATCTGCTGTGGGACACAGCATCAGGCATGGGCCACCTTAGGCTTTTGCTATGAATGGCACAAACCCTGATCATCAAATCCCACATCAAGTTCCTGTGGCCACTGCAGGAAATGTCCTGGCACTCATTTTCTATGGTAAACATACCATCAGGACTTCAATCAAGCTGTTTAAAAAGAAGAAAAATTCCCCTTGCCATCCTCAGGTACTGCCAACTTCATAATTTGGGTGAGAAACTTGCTGTGGACTGAAGAGGTTGTGTGCCATTAACATGCAGCTTAATTAGAAAGCAACTGTAGGGCCAGCATGTAAAGTACTACTCCTCCTATTGCTACAACCACCCCACTAAAAAAATCTACCCCCAATCAAAAGCCTTTCTCCTCCCTATAGAGGGACTCTGTTGCTGTTTTGTTTTAAAATGAGAATGTAAGCTCTGTTCAGTTTGGAAGACTATACTGGATGCTTTTTCAATACAAGAAAGAAGAAAAATGGAATGCAACTTAGCAGTTCTCCTCTCTGCATCCTGACACATAAAATGTTATTTTTTTTACAACGAACTATTTGAATGCCACAAATTATCCTTTTCTGGAAAGTCATTTTGTATTTCACATGTTCTAGCAGAGGGGAAAAAAGTTTTATCATTATATGACATAAAATTATACTTAAAACCCCCTTAGAACCACTGAATAGTTTTAAGGAAGAATTCACTATTTACCTAACCAGATTGTAATACAGCAAGCCATTAAAAACAGGCCTGCAATGTTTTATGTATAAAACTACCTAAAAGGCTTTAAAGCATAAAAACGATTAACCAGAAGAAAGAGATAATACGCAGAGGAAGTTTTTATTTATAGCAGCTTCTATCTCTTCTTTAAATGGGTGACTGCACAACATTCTGTTTAACTACACCTTATCATTACAGAGCAGATCACACAGAATAAAAGCAAATTGCTCAAAATTTCAGAACCTTCTGAACATGTACTGCAGTTATCTCCAGCACAGCTACCAAGTGGACATAGTTAAGCACTCTTTAGTTAAGCCATCTCCAAGGGTAATCACTATACTTATTTCTGCCTTAAAGCTTTCCTACATGATAAAATTTATTACTGTAACAAAGTAATCAACTGTTTCACAGTTTCTGTATTCTACTATGTTGCACAATGCTTTTTTACTGCATTTTAACACGTCTGAGATTCAAGAACAGAATTCCAAATATTTTTTTTAAATAAACAATTTCTTCTGGATCTAATGCAAAATCCATGTAAAAAGCTAGCTAGCTGGCTTACAGGTCTGGAAATCCTGGAAAGAAATGGCTACATAGGTTTTAACAGACTGTATCCCAAGTCAACATACTACTCAACACAATCCTCAAACCAAAGGCCTTGTTGAAATTCCTCATGCCTCACTTAAGCACCTCTGCAAATCTTTGTTTTAAAAGAAATGCTACATTAGTGACTATTTGGCAGATCAAGTTTATGTTTACAACCTTCAAACCCCTCTTTAAAAGATAAAGGACCCCATCCATCCTGTGCATTCTTTTTTAAGATACCTTTGGATTACGTATATCTCTGTACAGCTATTCCACTAGCAAAGTACCATACAAACAAATTCATACGTTTCATTGCATTTTCAGACTTAGGGCATGCAAGACATGTACTTGGCATTCTTCCTCCCCTCTGCATCAACCCCCTGTCCTGTTGTGTGCTGAGGGCAGAGTCAGTGCACACTGGGCCTCCTCTCATCTTTCAGATGCACATATTACCTGTTTATAACACCCTAAAGTCACCTGTGCTTTCTTTTGCTCGCAAGCAGTAAGAAATGATCTTTGCGTGCAACGATTTAAATCCCAGGTATCAGAGTCTTTTTTTTTCCTACATGGAACAGAATAAATAGACTGCAGAAGACAGGTTTCTCATGTTGTGCATAGCCAACAGCACTCCACATCACACCAGAAAGATCCTGAGAATGAGAAGCTGAGACTCAGTTTGAATGAGGCAGTCAGTGAGTACCAAGGGATCTTCTGTTAGAAACACCTGAGGGGTTGCTCAGGTGCCTCAGTGTAGCTGTCTAGTGCTGTCTTACTCAAACACAGGTACCTCAGATTTTTAATTGGGGAAGGCAAGTACTGACACGGGAATTACGAGTGACATCTTTCTTTGCTGAGTGGCACTAGAAACTAAGTTGTAAATTCCAAAGCGTCTCACACAGCACTAGAAACTTATGTTTAGACAAAGGGATTGCATTTAGTGAACCCTGAAAACGCAACTAATATCATTAGAGACAGAGACAAGTAATTTACCATCTTTGAAGTCTGCGTTTTTCTTCCTCACCAGAATTCGGAAATCTTCTGCCGGGTTAACACTGCCTACCTACAAAAGTACAAAAATGATACAATTGGCTGCCAATATCCATCTCTTTCTTCTTGCAAGATAAGAATCTTTGAATTCCTTCTAATTTTAGTATGGAAACAGAAGCTCTACACTTCTCTCCATGCAGCCTCGTGAAATGCAAATCTTCCAACGTGTTAACGCACACTACTCCTGGCAAAGGTTAGTTATGACACGAGTAAGATGAACCTACACTCACTATGCTGCAGCATTAGAAGTTGATCACGTTCTCTGGTGTTGAGAGGACAGAAGCACAGTGATTCAGGTTATCTGCTAGTTCAGCTTTGAGAACCTTCTGTAGCACAGACCTCTCAGACCTCCCTAATCCTGCCAGATGCTTACTGAGGAATGGGAGCTCCCAGGCACATGAGTACAGAATCAGTGGTTTGCCACTCCAATAGGAAGCCCAAAACGAAAAGCTTGCACTCAAGTCATCTACCCTTTCTGGCACAGTCTGACATCTTAAAGTCAAAGCTCTAAATGGGCACAGAAGCACAGAAACCTTAGAAAGGAACTAAAATCAGGTCAAATATAAATAAACACCTACTGAAAACCAGATGCATTAACTCTAGGGAAAAAAACCTACACTGCTTAAAATTTCCTATCAGGAAACAAAATTCTGTTAATTTTTTTGAAATTTTTATGCTTTGCTGTAAAAATAATTTGTGGACCTTGCAGTAAGCTTGCCTGGTCTCATCATGTTTCTTTTAAATCTGACAATGCCACTCTTCAGGAAATATCAGAAATTTATACTAGGAGTACAGAATATTGAAATATTTTCAAATTTTAAGTATTTTTATAAATATCAATAGTGCATTTTTTAAAACAAACATTAAAGAATAGCACATTTTAAAACCAGTTATCTCAATACTAAATCTTTCTTTTTCGCCATAGTAGTAAAACAAACAAAACCAATCAAATAAACGAAGGACACAGTTATGATAGAGGTTTCATTTACTCATAGAAGCCAAATTTCTGATTTAAAACCCCAGCTAACGCAGAGAACAGTGTCTAAATCACAGCAATACCTATGACTAAATATACAGAGGCAACTTCTATGTTGCAGATGATATGAAAGATAACAAGAACAAAATTCAACCACTGAACTCCAATTCTGAGATTGTTTTTCGCAGATCCTTGGGCCTGCCTTTAAAGTTCTACACACCAGGAGAGAATTCTGTCCTAAGGTATTCAAGACTGATAGAAACTTGTGCTAACATATGCCTAAGGGCAGAGAAAGTTGTCTTTACAATCTCCAGCAGAGTCTCAAATGTACAAGTAGATGGTATTTCAGTCATGTTTCAGCTAGAAATTCCCCTTTTATCAGGAATTCTGTATATTCGCTATAATAGAGAATTAATCTTCCCCTTTAATAATCAGATTTGTAAAAATATGCTTACAGAGGTGATACTGCCTTCAGCAAGTTTCATGATGCTAAAGCTCTCTTCCTCATTTTCAATTTTTGGTTTCTTGAGGCTGGGTTCGTCTTCACTGCTGCAAATGAGAAGGACAAAAATGAATACAAACAGTTGAAGTAAACTGTCCTGCCTACTAACTAGAGAGTCAGTAAGTTCATGAAATAAGCACTGAACTAAACTTCATTATGTATCTGTTCCAAAATCAGCACTAAATCATGCCTCACTTTTCCCCACAGGCTGCACAAAGCAGACAGTGGAAACAGAGATCAAACCTTATCTTAGCATAACGCAAAGGCATCACTTGTTGAAGGTATGAGATTATTCATGCTTATTTCAGGTATGAATTTACTTATACATGCCTTCTCCACCTTTTTAAATACAAAATACCTCCAATCACTTTATTTGAAACCTGTATGTTGAGTTAATCTTGATACTTTATAAGATGACATTTGTTATTCTCACCAGATTTGTTTCAAACAGGAAATGGCAATGAAAATTTAACATTTAAGTAAGCAATTAATCTACTCTTCAATGACTACCTGCTAGTTCCTGTCTTGGAATTTATAGCTAATAAAAACCTGTTTACACAGTGGCTTTTGAGTCTAACAATCTCTATTCTCCATCAGCACATGAGAGCTTTGTAAGATTCCACTTACACTCCCCAAAATCTGCTAGACAAATCCCAATTAAGCACATCAGAACTCTCTCTGGACATTTTAAGCTACATCTCAAAATTCTTTCAAAAGGACTATCTGTTATTTTTAAAAAGCTAATTGTGATTTTAGGCTGCTTTCTCACTTTGTCTTTACAGGTAACATACACCAAGGTGTACATTCATACTAGGAACTTAATTGTAACATGTAACATGTTAGAGTTTAGAGCACATCTTGGCAACAGGAGACAAATCAAGATCATCACGAAAGGGGAAGAAAGTCACATGCTGTGCTCTGTGTCACAAAATGTGACAGCCTACTGACACAGAAGAACTGATTTAAGAATGACTGAAAGCTACTCAGCAACCCAAACAGCAGGACTTTTGTTCAAGGAATCCCAAAACCAAGTAAGAAGTTTTTATGAAAAATTCTACTACTACAGTAAAAAAAAGAAACTGCTTGATGACACAGGGGCAAAGCCAGAGATCCTGGACTAGGTGCCACACTTGGCATTCTACAAGGTTAGAACTGATTGCAAAAATTGCATTGCGTGTTACAGAAGCAATCAACTATTAGAAAGAACTTGTACAGTCTTCCGTTTTGCTTTCTGTAGCGCACCCCTCCTCTACTTTACAGTCAGTGTCTATCTCACTTTGTTTCAGTAGTCTTCTCTGTCCTTTACTTAATTTTGTCAGTACTGAAATGAAATCCCTTCTCCTCAGCAACTCCTGTCATTCAGCATAACCTTACTTATCACTTTAGGAGGAGCGATGGCTTCAGTTATGCCTCAGGACAAAGATAGGATACCTTGCTTCATTCTCAACTCTGCTGACTTTCTGACTAACCTTGAACAAGTTGCTTGATTGTTTTGAACAGCCTCTGTCTCTCTGTAAAATGCAGAAACTGATACTTACCAATACCAATGAGTTTAGAACTTCTACTGAAACAAAAAAACTTGTATATTGACATGGTTTGATGAAAGGTGCAAACAACAACGAAAATTCTCTTTTAGAATATTTTTCTCCAAAGGTGTGTGGCAATCAATTGCAATGTCTTGAAATCCTTTTCTTCCTACATTATTTTTACCAGTACAAAATGTTTTGGGATTGTAGGAGGGAGAAAATAAATGACGACGCTGCATTTAACTGCCTAGGACCAGACTACAGTTGTCACTAATCAGTGCAGCACAGCAGAAACTAATGAATCCATGCCCATTTATACCAGCCAAGGATCTGACATTTAGAATATGCACTGATTAGCAGTATTTTTAAACTGTAAAACGTGCAATTACTATTTGAGAGAAATTAATAAAATACAAGATTAATTTAAAACACCCACTTCTGCATTAATACAGAAGCTCTCACATGCCTCTCCACAGCCAACATAAGAAGGAAAAAGTAAAATGCTTTCTATTTTACTGGATTTTTTTCAAACTAGAGAGCTTAGCAAAAGTGATACAAACAAATGCTGAATACTGAAATCTGTATTAAGATACCATGTCTGCAACTATTCTTAGTCCCATTAAACCTTAAAAATTAAGCAGAGAAGGATCTGGTCAATATGATGATAGGAGACAAATCATTTTCAGAAACAAAAATAATGGTAAAGAGATCTTCAAGCCAACCTTTTTTGCATTACTTCAATGCAAACTATCTATATATGATGGTTTTAATAAGCTGCATCTCAGAAAATGGAATTTGGAATCATAGAATGGTTTGGGCTGAAGGGACCTTAAGTATTATCTCATTCCAACATCCTGCCATGGGCAGGGACACCTTCCACTAGACTAGGTTGCTCAGAGCTTCCTCCAACCTCCAGGTACAGGGCATCCACAACTTACTTCCCTGGGAAACCTGTGCCAGTGCAGACTTGCAGTGATGTACTTTTCTTTATCAAATGAATAAATAACATCACTCAGCTTTTCCCCAAATACAGAACAAAACCATACAGTTAACACTACTGTGGTAGCAATGACAATACCACTGCTCCCATTCATTACTACAGCAAGACCATTTTTTTGCAGTTTTCTTAAAACCATACTACCATTCATTCTTCTTTGCATAGTTGAGTCTATATCCTTTCACTTTCTTTAGAGACTTTTTTAAAAATCACTTTAATACCCTACATCAATTTCTATCTCAATTACTCTCAATTAACCTAAATTATACAGCTGTTTTTATCACTTATCTAAAGGAAACCAGTTTTGAAACAAAATAGATTTCCTTCTTGCTTGTCAAATAGATGCTTTTGGAAAAATATAATTTTAAGCAACCACCAGTTATGGGTCACTGCTTTTTGTTTAAATTCTCTCTCTACCTTGCTTGAAACCAAAATCTGTCTTTTTTTCTTTAACTGGTTTTATCACTTTTTAAAATACACATGTAAATGTATGTATGTACAGACACAGAGAAACTGGGGCACATAGTAAAGAAAAGAGAATTTAATCAGTATGAATTCACACAAGGTAACACAGGCACACACTGAAATTAACAACAAAAAAGCATGGTGTTTCCCAGTCTGTATAGAGAAATGTGGTCATTAATCTTGAGCAATAAAGTGAGGAGTCCTATGTCATGTTTTCCCTAAGATAACTGGGAAGGAGGCTCTAGCCAACCCAAGGTAAAGGATATATGACAGCTCAGCTACGTAAGAGCTCAAAACACCTTAAAGCCTTTGTTCCTAGTGCTGAAAGGACTGAACCAAAAGCGACAAAGAGAGAAGGAGCTAACCAAGAACACTCCAACATCCCAGGGGCCCCACTAGTTATATTACAAATTTCAGTAAGTTAAGCTCTAAGAAGCAGATTTTGTTTGAGCAAAGTGATTTGGATGGGATGACAGTAGCAATACAGTAGCAAATCAGCATTTTTTCTTCCTATGTGCAGCATAAGTAAACTAAACATAATATATTCCACAACAAAAAAACCTATCTTGAAACAGTTCAAACAAGAAGTGTTCCAGGAAGAACCCATAACAGTTCAATTTTTTCATGAAAACCACATTAATTGCACAACAGATAACAATGAAGCTGCTTTTCTTTTGACTGGTATTCAAAATGAAAGCTACAGAATGCCCTAAATCAAGCATGCTAATTTAAAGCTTACCATGGTATTTATTCTGACCTAAATTAGACGTCCTGTTAGTGTTGTTTGAACTGTTTTATAACCACCAGAAGGACAAACTGTCTGAAAAGGAGACAGTAAGCAACACAACAGGTTGCCAAGAGAGGATGTGCAGTCAACCGTTCCTGATGGTTTTCAAGACCACACTGGATAAAACCCTGTTCAGATCTCACAGGTGGTCTTGCTTTGAGCAGCAAATCGTACAAGAAACCTCCTGAGGTTCATTCCAACCTGATGGATTTTGTGATTCTGTGACAGCAAATACAGATGTGGTAGTTACAGGCTGGTTCCTGGTGTGTCTTGTACCGTAACAGTATGACCACAACTGTTCACAAAATACTCCAGATATACCGTGGCACCACAATTTTCTCCATCTATCAGCACTTTTTCCAGTGTACAACTCATTGATTTTCTGTTCAAAAGACTCTGAGCCTGCTTCATCCAGCAAAAACAACTTGAAGTGGAAAAAAAAAAGTTTCAAAAAAAATCCATAATATATCTCCAACTTACTTGTCTTTGAAGATGTCTTGAGCAGTCTTCTCTTCTTTTTTCTTGCCAACTTCCTTCAGGGGAAAAAGTGCTTTTACTCTTTCCAGAGGAGCCTGACACCTTTCTTTTACCACAGAGGGCATCTCCAGCATCTCTAAAAGGTGATGCTCGATTGGTGGCAATGGCTTATCAGGGTGAAAAGCCTTATGCTGCAAACACTGCAAGAAACAAAACTGTTTGAGCAATGTAAAACTTTCATTTTGTGTACTTTTAATATAAAACCTCTATGCCTGACACTATCTGGTACATGCAAAATATCATTCATATTAAAGAAACTTTACCTTTGTATTGCTGAAAAATATTCCAGCTCACAAGTGGATTGAAAGTCTATGATTAGTTGTTTAAGGATATTAGTAATGATATTAAACAGGAATACTGACACAAACGAGTGTTCCCACACTCACTGAAATGAGTTCTATGAAAATTATTAGGAAAATCCCAGGAATGAAAGTCATCTACAACTGTTCATATTTTTAACTTCACACTACCTTTAAAATGCAACTCTATTATAGAACAGTCACATGGGAGAGATTTTTACACAGTCCAAAATTAGGCAGTGAGATCTATCCCAACCATATATTCCAGTTATTGTCACAGTCCATTGTTTCTCAAAGAAAACTCAGTATGAATCAGTATGGTCAGTAAAGCTCTGTATGAATACAGGAGAAACTTTCACCAGTTTAAGAGTAAGTGAAAAGAGAATGCTAAATGTGCACAGGTGAGGCACAGAATATATGTATGTTTAGAACTTAGCTTTGAAAGGAGAAGGGAATGAAGGAGACTGACAGATGTACAAAGTTGGAACAGACAGTAGGAGCTACAGAGAAGGCTCTTTCACCAAAGTGTAAAGTCAATGCACAGAGTCAGGGAGCCAGAGGTAGAGAGACAAGATTAATGAGGCAAGCTACAGAAATTACATTGCGAATTTTAAAAGCTAAGTAGTTATCTCTACAATTTGATGAAGTGTGCGAAAGCAGTAGAGAGGTATGTGCATTTACAAATATATACACAGATACCAGTGTATGCACACACACATCAAATACATGGGAGCAAAATTTTTTCCATGCTTATTGTACTGTGAGCATTAGACGCCAGTGTGACGGTAACTACTCAGGAAACTAGGAACACAGTAGATTTGCTCCCCTGTTGGTATGACATTAATTAAAAACAACAAGAACAAAAAAATCAAAGCAAACAAAACCCCATATTCATGTTGAAAAGCTGCCAATAAAGAAAATCCAGACCATATGCTACACATCAATACTAATGTGTTTTCATGCTGCCATTAAGATTCCAATCCATATTAGAACATACTGTCAAAAGGAGGCAGTTGCACAAGGCTACCGATTTGGAAACACCTGTAATGATTTAAAGCATAATTATTTTGAAAGAATAAAAATGTTGCTGGAAGCTGCAGTAATGGCTCTTCTGATACAAAACCCCTCAATATTAGAAAAAAAACATTAGGGAATTGAATTAAACTGACAAAGCAAAAAAACCTAAGTCCCTTGTGAATATATTTTTCAGGCTTTCTCATCTGAAATCTTTATGTGTGCAGCTGTAAGACCTGAGCAAATTGACACAAATAGGCACAGCCTCCACCTGTACCTGTTTTTCAAGTAGATGACTACCTTTGAAACCTGAGACAGCAAGTACCATCAAAACTCAGGTACTAAATGGAGATTAAGTTAAACAGATAACCTGGAGCTTCTAAACCCACACAGTCCCTCTTGATCTTGCTTCCCCTTCCTTCTGTGCCCAGCAAGAACCACTCCTACAGGAGTGCAGGCTAGAAGGCAATCCACACTGTCACTGCCTTCCAGACTCACCATTCTATTCATCTATGTTGGCACCAATGCATTACCTCCTCACTGCTCTTCCTCAGTTCCTTACATTTCCACTTTAGAGACATAGCCAGCTTTCAGGAACACTCAGATACTGGTCAATGGATGTAATGAAGTGGGCTTTACACATCACTCATTCCATAAGTAATGGCATAAATACACTAACAGGCAAAAATTTACTGCAAGAAAGTATTCGACCTTGTTTCCTTTCAAACAGCATATAGGAACACTTTTGTAGAATCATGTTTTCACAAATCTTTAAATCCTACTGAAACCAGGCACCACTTAGAGCCTTAGAATATGGGAAAGAGATTCAGCTATCTAAAAGATAAACATTTAGTCTCTATCAGTCACCAACTCAGTCTACACCACCACAACTATCATCTCCAAAATAAGAGGATCAATTCCTTTCCCAAAGTTCTTTTCTCATAATTATGGAATAGATTTGGACAATTCAGTTTACACTAGTTGGCTGGCTTTTGAGGCTAAACCTGTGTGAACTGAATTCCGACACACGTGTCTTCAGAGTTCAGTTTACACCTAATTTGTTACAATTTCAAAATGACCTTTCAACAGATCAACTGCATTCAACCAAAGATAAGATTACTTATTGCTGAACGCCCTCACAGACATCTATGAGCAGACTCAAGTCCCCAGCTGCTCTGTGTTTTGAAAGAGAATATCTACACCGTCCAACCGCTTGTAAAGCAGTTTAGTCCTCTAAGGTCACTTACCTGTGGTCTAACCAGAGCCATGACAGCACATTCAGATGGACACTCTGCAGCTGGATCCCAAGAACTGTGAGATGGTGCAGGGCACCACCCCAACAAACCTCCCCCCAGGTTTGCCTCTGTACAGAACAATTTATTTGGCTAGCAAATAAAATGCACTGCAGTCCCCAAATGTCTTAGGTGCTCCAAATCCCTGTATTTAAGAGGGACAACTTAAACAATAACATTGGAAGTCTATCACTACAAAAGCCTTAGGGCCTTTCTGGAAGCAAGGAATAAGAGTTGAAACTCTGGATATAGGATATTCCTCCTCTTCTACTCCAGCAAGCATTAGCAACTACTTTCCACCCACTCTGTCATTTCCTAATGCCTACCACTACTTCCAGAGATATAATTTAGCTTGATGTTTCTGTTTAAATTCCGGCTCTTGTCACTTATCATTCCAAATACCTTCATGAGGCAACAAAGCAAGGAAATGAAGGAGGAGTTCATCCTTTTCTTCAGAGTTATTTTTCAAAATCATTTATAGGTCCTGTTCAGCCTAATCAATTTACTGGCTACAATCAAAAGATCGTGTATTATTTTTCTTCATAGTTCTTAAGGAACCAGTAGTGTCACTTTGCCTAAGAGCAAAATACTAAGAATACTGAACATTTTTGCAGCAAAGGAGAGAACAACTTATATAGACGAATAGCAATTTTGTAATAAGACAAATGGGGCTGTGCATGGTAAAAGAAATCACTTAAGAGGACTGGTAATTTAGGGCTTTCCAAACAGCAAGCATTGTGGACAGGAACTATACCCTACTTTGTACATTCAAACAGTCAATAAATGCTTTTTATACCAGTAGCATTCACTCTTACAAAATCCCATTATCCTCTAAGGAAATTGGTGAGTTACTCAGTTACTCTCTTCCAGCAGCACTTGACTCAAATGCTGGGATACCACCATCATACTGTTTCAGAACTAAAACAGCACACAGAAAAAACACCTTCTTTCATTGATAGGTGACATCCACTAAATCAAAAAAATGCAAAATTGTATCTAACAATGGAGAAAATTCTATCCCCTATGTTATTCTATCCCCTTTGTTTCATTTACAAGCAAAGCTGTATTTGTTTCATAATACCCAAGCTTAACAATGCTTCCTAAAATAAGAGTTAAACTTATTTAAGACTTAAGAGGTCAACTCATTTTAAGCTCTTGCCCTGCAATGACCTTCTACTGATCAAACCTTGCATTCAGTCACACACTGACACACTGTCTTGTCAATATGACTGGCAGAATTTGAAGAGAACACTGAATTCTTCACATGTCAGTCAAAGTAGGATTTGAACGCTGAGCTTACATGTGTTCCCAAAACACACAATGACCTTCAGATCCTTTGGTTCTCTTGACAATAGTGGTAGCAAGGCTTTGGGAAGCTAGGGTAAGTTTTCTTAACTTAGAAAAGCATCTACTTCCTACTTGTAAACTGAAATAACCAACTCAGAATTGCTGAGATGATGAACATAGTTGCTATAATACCATTTTTGGTCAATTTTCAGAGCAGAGTCACATACTCAATATATCTCCATGGTTCTGTATACAACACAATTCTGCAGCTGCATAAATTGCAACATAATTTTCTTTATTTTTAAATTTGCAGTGTCATTTTTTGAACACTTGAATTCCAACGTATAATTAAGTTTCTCATCCTCACAGTTGCAATGAAAGTCTTCATGATATGAAAGGATGTAAATAAAAATGTCGACAGCTTGATATAACTTCAAGAAGTGCGAACTGTTCTGCTTGCCCATAAAGTGCATCAACTTAAACACCCAAATGGAACATTTTAAATGTCAACAATGTTAAGCATTTACTACTGATCAAGTTCACGTCAGACTGACCTGGTTCGGAGCCACTGCTAGATGCAACAATGCACAGAAAAGTGATGGAACACAGAATGAGAAGCTAAAGAGATCCATGATTTTCAGCTGATTTTTCTCTTTGCCCAAGAGCTGGACTCAGTCTATGTCCACACTGTGATCACTGCAACACAGCCTCAAGATTCAAGTTTTTATTTGTCTAGTTTAAGTGCCTGTGAATATCTCTACTGCTGCTGCTGCAGAGACTTCAGCACAGGTATAATTTCCCTTGCTTCCTGGGAACTGAAAGTTTTAAAAATAAATCTATGTCAGGGGCAACATAAAAATCACTGGCTACCCCTTACTTAAAATGCAAGAGATTTTATATCTGCATCTTCACAATGCAGATCTTTTCAATGTGAATCAGAGAAAGAAAAATGAAGTCTTAACAAAAGAAGTTTTTAAAAAGTGTCATATATAGCTCACCTGATATAATCTCTGGAAATGAGGGTTTGGGATTTTGCTGGGCTTAAACAGGTCCTCAAAAGTTTCTCCATCTTCGTAAACCAAATTCATAGAATCAATCAATGAGTCAACAGCAGATAACTGATCCGCTAAGGCAGCAATTACATACAAAGAAAAATTAAATACACTTCCAGATGGATGCATTACTTGAAACAATTTATAAATGAATATTCACTTCACAACATGAGATTTTCACTAAGTCATTACATGCCACAGAATACACTACAGTTATAGATGTACCAATAAAGAATATGGATAATGGACAGAACAATAAACCCCTGCTGTATTTAAGGACTACAATGTAAAGTCATAAAGCCTTCCCCCCATCCCCCAAGACCTCTGTTATTGTTGCCTTTTTGCTTTAATTCTTCTTCTTTTTCAAGATGTTTTTGTTTGCAACAGAAGGTTTATAGGCCACTTAGAAAATAAGGAAAACAGTTGGTTTGAAAAACTAAATGGCATAATATAAATTTTTAAAGTTATGATTGCAAATTAACACAGTTCACAATAGCCAACTACTGCTTTGGTAAGACAGGTTTTAGATTTGTTCTCAAACTGCTGGTTACAGGCATGAAAATAGAAACTGGTTTAGAAACAAACGAGCAGGGTATGTATAGCCTGATGTGCAGGTGCCAATTCAATGGATCTCATAACAACTGAAAGAAGGAGTGGATTTTAAACTACACCCATTTAGATTCACTGCTATGCAAAATTCTCAGAACAGCAAGTCAAGCTCTGTGTGGCTGAACATTTTATGGTCCTCCAGAGATGCCCTCGACCTGAATCAGGACACCAGGAAGTGCATGCTTTACTAAACAGCACATCACACAAAATACAAATGTACAAAGGCAAAGACTGTATTAACAGGCCATATTGCAGCTGGATGCAGGACCAGCTTTGCACCAACAAAGCAGCTGCCTCTGTTCCAACTCATCTGCTAATCACACACACACTGTAGATCCCATAAAGTTTGGCCATTTAGTCTCACAAATGACTTCAAAGATCAAACGATACAGAGGACTAAACCTCAGATCTGTCACACAGATCCTGTGAGACTGATGATCCCATAACCAAAGTCAGAAGTCTAACAGGACAGTTTAAAGGACAGCTGCTGAGCCTGCAACTAAAGTGGCAAAGCTCTGATATGTGTTTACACTTCAAGATGACATTGCCATAATGGATGCCCAAATGGCTGGGGTCTTTTTCCTAAGCCGAAATAATGACAAAACTTATCTTTTCATTGGACACCCAAATATTCTAACTCTTTCAGAGCATCTGAGAAGACAAGCAGGTTGCCCTTCCAGTTGACCAGCAAATGTCTTACCTGTAGGAATGCATTTTTTACTGTTTTTCAAGGATGAAAATATGTACTGTCTGAGGTCTTCCATGTAGGGTAGTTGCACATAGATGAGACACTGAGCAAGAGGAAAGAAGAAACAACTGAGCCAGAAGAGAAAAAACATTTGTATACCCAGAGTGCCATATCAGGGCAATATAAACACAAAAATAGTCTGAAGATCTCACCTCTGTGTGCATCAAAATATTTAAATAAAATATTTAAAGAGGAACACTTTTAATCAGAATAAACCACAGCATTATATTTTAAAACATACTGATGGCTACACTCTTCATTTTTCTACTGGTGGAATAAAGATCTCCCCAGCCATCTGATACCTTTTTCTTGTGCAGAGTTCCAACCAGCCATGGTTTAAATAACCTATATATTGCTGCTTTGGAAGGTTTCATCATAGCTTACTGTGTTTCAAAGTCAAAAGTTGGTTTTGGTTTTTTAACATTCTCTGCCTCATTTTTTTCTTTATTCAAATACCTCCTCCAGTTCATGCCACCCTAAATAATTCCTTTCTATCCTTTATGTTTATACCCCTTCAGAAGTCTGAGGATTGTTGTGTCCGCCCCCTCCTCTGTCACTGCTCAGCCATACACATATTCAGCTCCTTCAATAGTCTCTCGTAAGAAAGATCAGTGGAAACATATGCTGCAAAAATTCTGACATACTGTGTTGCTTCTGAGTGTCTCAGACGGGTAAGAGTGAAAAATTACCTCATATGCATCTTTAATATAAGGAAAAGCTACTCCGATTTGTGGGTTGCTTCTTCTATCATAAGCATAACGCACGATAGCTACCACTTTCAACTCATCCAGTGCACGAACAAGGGCAGAAAAAGCAACTGCTGCATTCTGGGGGGAAAGAAAGAGTCTATAGAATCATGCAAGTTCTTATTCATCTCCTGAAATAGATCTTTCATAGTGAATTCAAAAGCATTGATTTAGTCAAGACTAGTTCCCATTTCAGCTATAACTTGAACACAGGCATTTTTCACATTCAAAAACTGAAGTAGCAAAAAGGTCAAATCTCAGGATAGTGGATCCATTCAAAGATGAGTAAACTTCATATACAGCATATTCCAGCTTTTTCACTAGATGTGAAGAGCTCTCAGAAGTATTACAAGAGAGAGAAAGGGGAGGAAGTAAGAACCTTAAAGGAACTCATTAAAGTGAGCTTTTTACCTCCATTACTTAAAATAATTTGGAGGTCTGTTCTAAATAACACAGGACAGGACATGCTATAACTCTGAGAATGGACTTCAGGACCAATTTCAGGGTTGCACATGCGCTTGCACAAACATAGTATCTACCACCTTCTCATTATTCATGAGATACTGTATTCATTTGGGGTCTAATCTAACTTATTTTCACCCTACTGGGCAATGGAACAAGACTTCTGTAAGCTGCATTAAAAGTATTTTTACTTTCTCTTTACAATATCAAGTGTTGCTACTATTCTTTTCTATTGCATAACAAACACCTTCAGCATTAAAGAGTATTAAACTTCAGTTCACTTTACCTCATCATCTTTTGCTGCAAAGACCTTCAGAACCTGGTTGCCCATGTAGTAATGCCTCTGGATCTAAACACAAATGGCAAGAGTTAGCCTGATCTAAAGAAAATGTCACGAATACAACTTGACCAGTTAAATTATAAAACAACATCAAATTTTGTGGCTTCTCACTTGAATATTACTGTGCATAGAGGTTAAGACTCTGTATAGGCTTCGTATCTCCATTTATCACTCAATATGGATATTCAGTTATACTGGGCAGGATATTCTCAAACCTTCCTACTAATGGTCAGGAAGAAAAGACTGCAGTACTTGCAGCTGTTACGTGTCTCAATAATACTGCAGTAATTCAAAAGCCCGTGTGAAAAACCACAGTAGTTAATACAAGACCTAAACCTTCTATGCTATTAATCCTTTTCTAGCAGATACACATCAAAAAGGAGCTGGAAAAAGTCACATCTTTAATTAATAAACCTACTGTTAACAGCAAGATGTAGAATATACAGCTGTGCTGGCAAAGAAGCACTTCTGTTAGCAGAGTTTATTCTGTTCATGAACATGGCTGACTCAAAACCAACCAAACAAAAAATAGTCTCATGAAGGGGTATCACTGGAATAGTTGGAGCTACAGAGGCTGAGACACACACACACACAGAAACCCTGCAGTGGAAAACCTGTCACAAAGACTGCACACCACTATGAACGCTGGTTAAAATGACCTCTCTCTGTTAAATAAAAAACTCTTCAAACTGCAGTCTCAAAACTAATCTCATGATATTTTAATTTTTTTTTAAATTTTTTTCATTCATTTCATATTTTTGTTTTCTTTATCAAATTACCATAAAGCTGTTGAGGTCAGTGAAAACGTGCACCAGAACAGATCTATTCACTGTGTAACAGCGCAAATATTCATCTCAGATTATTCTATCTATGATCATTCTTTGTTGTTCTGTCTTCAAAAGCTCAGGAAATTTTATGTTCAGTATAGTATAAAAAACTAGATGTGTGTATCACTACACCTTTTTTTGTTTGCAAAAAAAAATTGCCCCTTTGTAATATTTTCAAGTATTATTTCTCAATTTACATGGCATGGCTTATAAATTAAAAATCAAAGTTTAAGCGCCCTCTGATCTTCTTTCCTGAGGGATGTGAGTAACTCAGGAAAATAATATAAGGTGGTTCTATTCCTTCTTTAATTATGTATTTGGAGCTGTTCCAGTTTTTCTAGTTAATAATAAATTGTCTTTTCTCCAAAGTTTTAAACAGAAACAACTTAATATAAAACATGTATTTCCATGACATCAGCTTTATGATTCCAAACAGTAAAATTTAGGAGTCAACACTTAAGGAAAGCATGTCTTGAAAACTTCAGTTTTAGTCAAAAACTTCCTGCTATCATTATCTACACACTGTAATTTTAATTCTGCAATCACACCTGAATAATGTTATTCCACTGAGGTATATGCAGCTACTATTGGTCATAACCACTCACACTCCTACCTATAGGACCAGAGCACACTTTAAGATATAACTTCTATTCAATATGAAATGCACAGACAAGAAAAGCCCATCATGAAAATCAATCAAAAGCAATCAATATTTTGTGCATTGAAAAATTATAAACCCAAATTGTTAACTCTTCCATGCATATTTATGTGAATCAAAAATAGTCCTAAAACTAATGGCATTCCTACAATTAGTAACTGTGCACTATCTGACCAGTGGTGGGAAAAAAAAAGCCCATGTGAAGTAATAGCTCACTTAAAGAAGCATGATTTTCCTCACCTGTTTTCCTCTTAGTTTCTATTTTCAAAAAAAGTCAGACTTCAAGTCAAAAGAGGAGGCCAGCCTCCAGCGTAAGAAAACTCTGTACCTGGTTAAATACATCTTACAGAATTAAATGAAGGCAGTAAGACTCAGCTGTAGGCTAATAACATATGAAGAGATGCAAAAAATTGTCTCATTGAAACACTGGATGTGGACACATTTCCCTTGTTAGATCCAGTTTTTGGCACTGTATGTAGCAATTCCCAACACCTCTCGTGCCCTGGCCAATTTAGGGCACATAAGCTCAAGCACAATATGTCTCCTCTATCAAGTAACTGATGTACACAAGCTCACGTTTCTTAAAAACTAAGTTCTTAAAGTCCTCAAGCAACAACCAGGTTCCACTTTCCATTTAGGCCGGTGGCTCACTTCAGTAAATCAACATAACTTCCTGACTCCTCAATTAATATTATGTTTTAGAACACTGCACTGCAGTAGTCTAAGGACACCTCCAGTAACATGTAGGAGGCCTCTGTGCCACCTGTAAAGTAAAAAGATGTTTAGTTACATCTGTTTCTGAGTAAGCGCTCTCAGATACTTCCTGTTTCATTAACATATTTTCTTCCTGGTAAAGGTAATGATTTCTCAGCCTTTATCGAGGGTTCTACTTTGTTCAGGCATTGAGACACTTCAAAGAGCAGGAGGGCTGGGAGCTATCAAAACAGAAGGTGCAGAATTGCCCTATGATTTCATTTCAGTTTTGACTGGTGAACAGAACTCCAAGAAGAATAAAGTTTCAGTCAGTTTCAGTCACCCTGTGCAATACCTTGGAGAAAAAAAGACTGGGAGCAGCTTAATAATCCCAGCAATTACTTGGCACTCACATCTCTCTACTTTCTCCTCATTCAATAATAGTTTTGTTAAGTCTTTTCCTAAGGCTTTCCTAATGCTAAAGTCCTGGATTTCCTGCCAGAAATCACCTTGTGCTGGATAATTTTTATTAGGGCTCTTGCTCAACGTAAGTTTCTTACAACTGTCAGGGAAAAAGCATAGCAAAGTCAACATCCCAAGTACAGATAAGTGCATACACACATCAAGCATCTCATAGAAATATGGACAGTTTCTGAATTATATTAACTTGGTCTAAGAAGTCTTTGCTACATTTAGCTTTTATTACATTAGAAACAAGAAACAAGTTACGGTTCACAAACTAATCCTTAAGAAATTGAGAATGAATGCAGTCAAGTCCTCATACTTCCTTTAACATTAATTTTGAAGGAGAGGCTTCTGTTAAAAAGAAGCCACACTCATGCCTGGACAAAGCCAGAAATGCTGCTGCATGAGTTGAACAGAAGACAGACCATCTTCTGTTGCAGGTCCTTCATCAGTATTTAAGTCTGCAAGATGCAATGAGTCCACAATACCTCTGTCTTCACTTTGCAGAGATCTGAGTTCAGTGGCTCTGGCTTCACTTGACGATCCAATGGCCACATTTATGAACTTCTCTCCTTCACAAGACCACCTGCTGCTTATGGGTATTCGAATCAGCAAATAGGCATACTTGAATGCAGATGCTCAATTCCCAGTACTGAAATCCAGTACAATGCCTCAACTTTAGTGAATTCAAACCAAAATCAATTGTCTTGAATAACCCAGGAAACTGAATAAGAAGAAATTTAGCAGCATACCTGAGAGGACCTAGTGAACCCCAAAACAGAAAAACACTTTCCTTCTGTTTTGTATCTCATTTGCTCTTCATCTTCCTTGGAAAAAGGAACTATATCACTCCCATACCGAAAACCTGGAGAACAAGAGAAGAGCATCTGGTAAGCATATGGGCCTACAATTTTAACACCAAAATTAGCTCTCTGAATATTTTAACAATGCATTCATGCCCCACAGCTACGTTCCACATATGCTCATCAAATTACTTTCCCTGTTAACAAAAAACCCCCACACACCCATAGACACATTTTGTACTTCATGAACAGCAGTTGCACTCCTTGTACATCATTTTATGTAACACAAGTACCCTCAGAGGGCAGGATAGAAAATAAGGGAACTGAACATCTTGCCCAAAGTTATGCTCACAGAATAGATTTAAGCAAATCAGAATAGATTTCCGTAAACAGACTGCAACACTCCCTGCAAATATAATACAAAAAAACCTCAAACATACCACAAATCATACCACAGGAGATGACACCAGAAAAGATTCAGAGAATAAAATGTTTTAAAAGTGGAAGCAAAGTACACCTTCACATAATGGAAAACCAAAACACTCTTGTATGCAGAACTGGTCTTTCTATGTGTTTCTGTGTTTTATTTCCCGTGCTTTACATTACAAGGATATCTCCACAACGTAGGAAGCTGTAATTTCTCAGCAGTATCATCTGTTCCACCTGCTTATTCCCCTACGTTACATTCCAATATCCTCCCTGTAACATCATCACTTTATTATACTGCCACAGACTAAGGATGATATCCTCAGGTGCGAAGAAAGCAGAAGGAACAGAGGTAAACCCTGGAGAAAAAAACCTATAAGCAGATACATTTTCCTGGAAACTGAAAAGCAAACACATAGGCAGAACAACAAATTTTGGTATGAGTGCTGCAAATACAAAACATTAACTAATTATGGCATTACTCAAAAGATCTTTAAAAGTCTAGTAGGCATCAGCAGCTCTTTAAGTGTAAGAAATATCACACTACTGAAATGGAAATTTTTGTTTTCTTTTGTTCACATTGAACTGTTCTTAATTTCTTTTTTACTAGTATCCCACAACTACTTACTAACTTGAGCAGTCAAAAGATTAGCTGAGAACAGTCACAAATGCTTCAAAAGACATTCACTAGAAGTGTGGGGGTTTTTATACATAGTTTTAAACTTATAAAACATAGACTACTAACTTTTAACTATCATTTCTGCTTAAAGAAACAGAGCAAATCACACTGTCATGGAGACTTTAGCTGATACTGCTACAAAACACCTATGAATGCTACAACTGAAAGAGATTTAAATAAAAAAAACAGTACTTTACTTTCAATTTATATTATTTATTTGACAGCACTTTCTATACTATTATCTGAATAGTTCTGCCCTCTATATAGTTAATATACTTGCCCTACTTTTGTGGGATTGAAATAGCAAAGGAAAGGGAAAAAAACTAGTAACAAAATATATCTATACAATTGCAAAAAACTTAGCAGATTTGCTTAACCCCATTTTTAAAAACAAGTACACTATTTCCTGCTGTTTCTGAGGTTTTAGTCTTCTAAGGAAATTAATCCGCTCAGAAAGAAGCTGCAGGTTATAAGAGAAGTATTCTGAATACCACCACTTCAGATTGAACCTGCTAAAGCTGAAAGACTCTTGAACACTAAACCTTCCTTTGATGGTTTCATCTTTTCAATTGCAGAATAACTAGAGCAGTAGCTTGTCTAGAAAAAAAACCCCAGTGCTTGGAATCATCATGTTACCAGTACAACTGAAGGTCTGAAAACAGAAGAGAGGTAGCAGCACTACTCAGTACAAAACAGAAGCATGGACCTCCAGAGAGTGTAGCTCAGGAAGCTGTAGCTTGTAGCTTGGAGTGCCCTCCAAGTTCCACCTGGTGGTATTATTATTCCTAATACTGGCAAAAGTAAGAATTTCTAAAATATGTCACGACAAAGACTCTCACATACCAGTCTCTGTGTTCCATCAGCCTACAGAGTTTACATTCTAAGATCACAGCCAGGCATCAAGGTATAAACCTAAAAGGCACGCAGGTGATTTAAGAGCACCAAGATTATCACCAGTTTGCCTTCAGGGCGCACATAAAAGGTCATACCTTGAATAGTATCTTCTTTCTGAACCTCTGTCTCATCATCATCATTCAAGCAGTAAACAGTTTCTTTCTGCACATCATCTCTTCTAAGGGTTTTAGCATCCACAACTGTCCAATTTTTTTTCACCTTCTCTTCTGTGACCTTGATATCAGAATTCAAAGAAAAGGAATGTTTCCCATTTCAGTGGTACCCAGAATACTCACCAGAAATGGCAAAAAGTTCTTAAAATGCAGTACTGCATTATTTTGCCAATAAAGGACAAATAATGACAGCCCCAGATATGTATCTCTGGCTACTAGCACAGTGCTTTCACCATACTGGTTCATCTGTATAAGACCTAACACATGGACTGTAGCATATTGACTGTATATTTCTCTTGGTTATTTATAAAACCCTTCGGTTAAGTCATTTGTGAAAGTTTTAAAGTCACAGGATAACATGCAACTTGCTTGCTATATATTTTACTTCCTCCACCTATACAAATACTTTTGACAAAGCATTAGGATACATACTATAGATACAGGAAGACTCAATGTTCATTCAGCTTGTTTGCCCAAGTTTTCCACCAGGCTTACTCCATTACAGGATAAAAATACCTTGAATTACTACAACTTCCCCAAAAGGCAGAAACAATCTAGTTGCTTTATGGGACTGGAAAGGGAAAGAAGCAATAAATATTTGAAATGAATCAATGCTTCCCAACTACAGAGAAATAAACCCACTTATTTTTCTCTCTACTTAAGTGCAATTGATGGTATAATTAGTGTATGTAAAGAAAAGTATAGAGCTGGGCAGAAACAGTAAAGGCAGACTAGATTATATCAGCAGGACTGCTGTATGACCTCAGCCCAGTCACTCAGTTCATGGTGCTTACTCTCCTAAACTTAGTTTACTTTGTGTGTAAACACCTTTGGGAGCGGACTCTTTCAGCATATTTGCACAGGTCTGTAACAATAACCTAATTAAAAAAACCTCTAAGTATAAACAGAAAGCTGATCTCTTTCAAGGCTAGTATGCTTATCTCAGAAATCAGATATATTTCAACTTCATAATACCAGATTCTTAGTCTTGCGTTCAAATAGCAAACCAACTAATCCCCATCTCACCAGATCCATCAATACTGCCACATTTTAGTTACCTGTTAACTATTAGGTAACGGGAAATTTGCACATTTTCTGTGTTTAAATACACTTACTTCCTCCTGGTACTGCATGAAGGACCCATATAAAATGTAACGGAAACAGACTGGGCCCAAGCTCTGCCAAACAGTGTAAGACAAAAAAGCTGAAAAAACACATCTTTTTTTCCCCAAGTCTGAAGTAACAACAGATAGGATTTGAAACAATGGGTGGTAAGGCATTTACAACCACCATTTTACATGGACATGTGCAAAATTCCTCCCATGCCTAGGGCTTAAGAGGTATATGTAAGTCTCACTGGAGCTGCAGACGTATCACTGATGCCAAATGTAAAACTTCAACAGTCACAGCATTAGTAATCAGATTCATCAACTTCAGTAACACTGAGTGTCACAGCATAGACAGCAATTACTTCTATTTCTGTACATTGTAAATTTTAGCTATTTAGCATGTATACAATATGGTGAAGGTAAAGTTGCTGTGGGAACCAGTTTTAGATGTACTGGCTTCTGAGCACATAGAAATCTCTATCCTAATTATTTGGATGTAGTTCTATCTTTTTTTTTGTTAGCTTTAAGGAAAAAAAGTTGCATCTAGCTTGCTGCCAAGTTACATTGACATATGATTTTATATACTTACTGATTTGTAGGCCACAATCCTTATGGACAGATTAGAACCAATAGTGAGCTGGCAGGGCCAAGACATAGGCCTTCTTTCTATTTTCTTAAACATTGAAAGACGTTCCAGACTCTCTCTAAATGAAGGAATCAGGAAAACAAATGAACTCTGGTAAACCATAATAAAATACTATAACAATACACTCTCTTTAAGAAAATACCTAAGTCCAACTGTTTCAACTTAAATTGCATAAAGTATTAGAAAATAAACTGTATCAATAATCTTTTAATTAAACATTGACAAAAAAGGCAACGAAAAAAAGGTGGTACGGTAGATTATGCCCATCTTGAGCCTTTATGATGGTGTGACATTAAGGCTTAAAGACACTGTGTTAGGTCTTGTGATTAAACTACACAATTGCCTACTAAGCATTTCACATTTATCCGCTACCCAATCAGGGCATGTAGTTATGGCTGAACAACACAAATTAGAAGAGGGTCTCTAAGTCATAAAATGTTTTCTACAGTGAAGGTGAAGAAATAAAGAATCCAGATTCAAGTAACAGGATTTCGCTTGCGCACAACTTAATTTTGACAATTTTTAATACAGTACTAATGAACTCATTATTTTAAGGGCATTCTGTCAGAATGAAAGAAGTTACTTCAACTATTTGTAACGCACACAGCAGATACACAAGTTCGAAAAAATACAAAAAAAGGAACTATAATGTTTTATACTAAAAGGTATTAACTAAATAGCATGACTTTAGGCAATGAAGTCCAAAAATTAAAAATTTACAGTAACTTATATCATTGTGAATTCAAATAGGCTTGTACCCCAGAACAGCTTTCTGCTAATACAAATTGCATTGGCTATTTTGCTGTAAAACTCCAACACAAAGAAAGCTCTTAAGTTTTTTTTTATTGCATGAAGCAAAAATAAAACAATGCTGACCCCATCTTTTTCATATTAAAATAAAACTCAAAATCTACCTCTCTCTTGATTAAAGCACTTGTCTAGCAGAAATCCAGATGAACTCCTAAAAACATCAGCAGAGAATTCATTCTACTCTTCAGGTTTCTTAA
>JAWWMP010000171.1:14588159-14624972 GCA_035047865.1 Dendrocincla tyrannina | reverse complement strand
AGGCGAAGGGGGGAGGAAAGGCCTTGAAGGGGTTTTGCTGGACACCAGGCATTTATCCAGGGTCAAACCACCACACATGCATACACCCGACCCAGTCCGAAGCAGAGGATTGCTCTAGGTGATTTGTCAAAGGCAATTCCAGGCCTGTGATTCTGCATTGGCTCCAAATACCAGCAAACAGGACACTCTCTACAGTCAGGCTGTTGGGTACTTCTGGAATAAATGTTACTCTCTGAGATTTCAATAGCTTATAGCACTCAGTGAATTTCTGACTGACAATGACACATTTTCCTGCTTCATGAATTAGATTAAAAGATTTAGCCAGGGGTTATAGATAAAGCGATTTTGCTGCTCTTCAAAATATAGGAGAGTTAACTAAGTATAATAAACACAGAAAAGAGAAGTGTAGGATCCTCTACACTGTGCCCCTCATAACACCTGCAGATTTTTCAAGTCTTTCATCTGATTCAATTTTGAATTAACCACACGATGCCTTTTACCACATTTCCACAAAGTAAAATAAATTTAGCATTGTATTATGTTTTTAAAAAAGCAGCCTACAGATCTTCACCATACTTCCACCTCATTAGTCCTCACTAAGCTCATCTGTCAAGCAACGTGTAATAAGCAGAGTTAACAATATGCACAACAATGTCACAGCAAAATTAAAGATCACGGTTCAGCAAAGCGTTTGGAACCTTTTCAGGAGGCAGCATCCACTGATAAATAGAGAAACCGTATTTTAAAGCTATTATGACAACAGAAAAAGTTTCAAACCTCTGACACATAAAAGTTAGGTTATTTTCACTATACAGTGCCTAAAGACTACTGTGATGAGAACTGTATAATACCCAACACTACACAGTGCTCAGCATGTGCCTGGCACCTGAAAACAGGGAGAAAACCCAACTATCTGCTGTAAGTTACAACCTAATCTATAAACAGGGCATAAGAGATGGAAGCATGAGTTATAACACAAGGACAAAGTTCAGCAAGAAATTATTTTTAAACCAGTACCCTGAGTATTTTACATTTGTACAAGTATTTCTCAAACCATCCTTTACTCATATGGCTGGGAGACAGCGTGTAAATCTGCAGCCAGTGCTGTAACAGCAACATTTCCCTTGTGCTTCTCTTAGCCAAGGGGCTTTTTCTTTGCTATATTACAAAGAAAATGTAAAGACGTGTCAGAAATCTCTCAGAATAAAACCATGACGTTAACTTGTGTTAGCAGCATCTGTGCTAGGCTGCACAGCAAACTACAGGTATGGAGACAAGGGAGCAGGAGCTAAATACCAGGTCTCCAAAAGATGTACTCTGATGGCTGGGGGTACTCAGATTCATAATGCTGCACCTCCACTGCCTCCAGTGTCAACAACAGCTCAAACAAGCCAGGAGGGGCATGTCAAGGCACATCACAACCATATCTGCTTTTGCTGTGTAGATGGAATCTGATTACTTTTACTTTAAGCCTCCCCTAAGCACAGGCAAAAAAAAGATTTTTTTTTGTGGAGAATCAGTCCATGATTTTCAGTCATATTTTCCTACCCAACCCCTCTATTATCATGCAGATAGATTGGCAATTGGTTTACATGAATTTCTTAAGTTCAAACATTGTTCTTTACAGAATGCTGGATCTAGGTAAAAGTAAATAGTAAAGTGATCAGAAGTAAGAGTTTGGCTTTAACTTTCTCCTGTGAAATTATTTGTTATAAACAGCAAACATTAACATTCACACAAAGTTTTGTTTTTAAATAAACCTCTCTATAAAGTCTGTGGCTTCCTATGTTAGCATCATGTGCAACAGCTAATACACTTCTCAGCACCAACTCTGAATCTTCAGATCAATGCCTATACCTATACCATGACAAACAAGGGAATCCTGTTGTAACACTTAACACATCATTTCTATTTTCCAAGCCCATCATTGGGAATATAACCCTTCTCTTCAGACCTGCTAGTCTACTCACACCAGAATCAGGCTCTAAATATCTGCAACACTTCTTTATTACTTTTTCCCAGTAACTTCCTTACCTAAAAAGATCTAAGCTGTTGCTGTGATAAAACCACTGCTTCTGAGACTAATTCTGGATCATTGCTTCCCTTTGCTCTGCTTATATATGTATTGTCTCCCATTTTGAACTTGGCCCTAAGCTATAAGCTTAAATGGAGAAGAAACCAACATCTAAACATTTATTTGCACATCACTTAATCAAGGGGATTTACACCATAATTTGAATTCAAGGCATGTATTATTGATAAAAGTACTTAAAATAAATTATATTACTTATTGGTGCACTTCTACAGAAGCCATAAACCAACAGATCACCAGCTCTTCTGAGACCATTATTAAGAATAATAATTTCCCTTTAAGGAAATGGCATGGTATGTAACTGACACGTCCATACTTACAAAAACTGAAGCGAAATTCCTGTTTTCTTCAAGTTATCAATGATAATTTCCAGCTGATCCTCACTGACAGGACTACTAAGGTCTGTAAATAATTCAATGTGTCTCTTCTCATATTTTTTTCCTCTTAAAATACAACAAAAAAAAATACATATATTGAAAATAACATCTATAAGGCCTTTTGCTAAATATTTCCTTACAAAACTGATGCTTTACCAAGTAATACACTCGCAAAAGAAAGAAGTCCAGTCAAATAAACCTGCTTGGTAGAAGCTATTCTATCATAGGTTATCATATTTATGCTAAGTTTTCATCTTTATATGATTCCTCCTATTTCCTCCTATCCCCTAAAATAGACAGCTCTAGCCCTGTGAATGTATAAATCACTAACTGCATCTAAACGAATGGAATTCCATCAATTTTCACCAATGCAGATAAATGCTAATAAAATACATTAGGGTTTTTATTGGTTATACTGGATATCTACTTGGCAGCTGCAAGTCTGTTCTTGTGAAAATGTATTTTAAATTACTGCTGCTGGTAGGGATTCCATTTTAGTACTCTAATTCAGTAGTAACAATACACATCCAAAAAGTCTGCCAGTGACAGAACAAAATTCATTTAAAATGACACAGTTTTGATCTGGATATTCAAGCATAAGGGTGATTTTCTTGAATTTTTAGTCTACAGCATTTTCTAAACTGAAGGCAAACTCCATACCAAAGGGTTTGGTATATAGAGGCAGCTTCCTACAAAAAACCAAAACCAGTTGCTTTATAGGTATTTAAGGTTATACTGCAACAAATACAGTGAATTTAATTCTCAACTCAGTTTAAATCATTAAATTGATAGAGCTTTCCAAACTGATTAGACCTTATTCACAAAAATACAAATTGCATCACTAAATCTCACCTTTTGCATTCACAATTAGATCATATAACCTTTTTAGCAATATGTTCAATCTTTGGTTTGAGAGGAAGTAGAGTTACCTTCCTTTCTCTGGACTATTAGTTGACTGTTATAAACACATTTCCAGCCTAAGTACATTCACTGACAACTTTGCAACACTTCTGCCAACATTTTTTTCTCAGCTTGAAAGTGTTTCTTGCTACACGTTTATTTCCCATAGTCCACATATTTACAAACTCATACCTTACCTCCAACACTCTTTAAATTCCTAACCAAGTCACCTTTCTAGCTTTGTTTTCTTTTTTAATTTATAGGATATGCAGTATTAGTTTGATAGACCTTTTCTAAGCATTTTAACATTCAAATTCATGTTTTTTGAAAACAGATCACAAGAAATGTGAGAGAAAGTGAAACCTTTGTGCTTTCTATAATGGCATTAGTATTCTCATGACTCTACTACGAAGTTGCCAGTTGCCTTAGAAAGCTCTCAGATTGTCTGGAGACGTGAGATGTCTCATGAGGACTCCTCAGAGACAGACTCCTGTACTGTGCTTTTATTTTCAGTGTTTGGTTCTTTTAAGAAAGCATTTACACATACTGGAAATATAATACTGACAAGAAATCAGATCAGCCTCAAAGTGCAGTCAGAATTCTGTAGAAGGCTTTGGGTTATATACTTACATTGTTTCCTTCTGAAGCAAGTCCATGCACACAATAATAGCATCCAGAACTAGGCACATTTAAGAAAAATCTTATTTAAAACATGAACAATGTTTTAATGTTTAAAGTGTTTTTCCTATGAAACAATCTAATGTTTTCCCTCTCTCCCAAACACTGACAAACACGCATTTCAGTTAAGGCACACTCTTTTGAAATAAATACTTTAAAATAACTACCGTACAATAAGTTCCTATATAACTTTTTTTATTTTGTTTCTGCCCCCTTTATCTGATGGAACAGTAAAAAGACTGCTCCAGATCCCAATCTTTAAATGTCAATGAGAGGCTCAAGTTTAACAAAGGAATTATCTAGTCTTTAGAATGTTACTTCTAAACCAACAAAATTTACTTGTACTTTCAATATATGACAGCATTTGTCTCATGCAAGTTTTTCTTCAAACCACCTGTGTCTGACAATTTCTTGACAGTTTCTTCCTCATCACAAGTGGGAATGCATGAGCCAGCTGACTGGCTGCACACACCTCTGTCTACCTGACAGCTGGGTCTGTAACAGAGTAACAGCTCTGACTATCTGAGCAGAGCTCACAGCAACCATTTTATGGCCAGAAAGAGGGAAGACAACACAGGAAATTGAACTGTATGTTAATGAAATACACAAAGGAACACTATATAGATCACCTTCTATTAAAACTCTACACCTTATGCAACTAACAAAAGAATACATTCAAACCAGAAAGTGATTTTGGCAAAGTATTTTATGTATAAATCAATCTGATAAACCTCTATTCTGCTTTCTCTGGCGTAGAGTTAATTTTCTTCACAGGAACTGTTATGGGGCTGTGTTTTATATTTATGCTCAAAACAGTGCTGATAACATACAGATGTTTTAGTTATTGCTGAGCAGTGTTTGCACAGAGCCAAGACCTGTCCTGGTTCTTGCACCACCCTGCCAGTGCCTTGGGGCACTGGGAGGAGACACAGCCAGGACAGCTGACCCCAAGTGACCAAAGGAATATCCCACACCACACAGCATCATGGTCAGCTCATAACGGTGGGAGGAAGAAGAAGGAAGGGAGGAAATTCAGAGTTCTGGTGTCTGTCTTCCCAGGTCTAAGGTGTGATGGAGTTCTGCCTTCCTGGAGATGGCTGAACACCTGCCTGCTGATGGGAAGCAGTGAATGAATTCCTTGTTTTGCTTTGCTTGTGTGCACAGCTTTTATTTTACCTATTACCCTGTTCTGATCTTAACCCATGAGTTTTCCAGCTTTCACCCTTTCAATTCTTTCCCCATCCTGCTGGTGAGGCGTGAGCAAGTGGCTGTGTGGGGCTGAGCTGCCAGCTGGGCTTAAACGACGACAGTCTGGTTTCTGGTACTTCTCCTGACATATTTCATAAACAATATTTTTATTTCATTAAAAAGCATAAACCAAATTTTCCAACTGTTTTTAAAAACACATGCCTTATTTGAGGCCTAAAATTATACTATCTCCTTAATTAACAGAACACTTCATACGAGCAATAGTTCCCAAAGGCCAAGACTCCATCTGTTAGCGTAAAAGAATGGCAAAAAGCAGTTAATCTGAATTTAGACAAACTTACAATCACAAATTAGCTTAGCTCTGATAGTAGTTAAAAATTAGGAGGCAAATCTGAGCCCATTTCACACCATTGGCTTCCTGTCTCCTACACAGCTGAATCAGTTCAAGAAGTGCTCTACAGCAAAAGGATACAGTCTGCTTGTTCAGAGCCTGCTTTAATCACATCTTGAATGTCTTCCAGCAGATCAAAATCTGGCAGCATTAGTGACCTATGTACAGTAATGTTTTGGTATTGATCCCCACTGGCGAGGTCATTCCTAGTACCACCAGTGCCAAACAAAACTACAGCGACCTCATCTTTACTCTCAGCAAAAACCTGGAGATACAGAAAATACAAAACAGGTGTAAAACCACAGGCAGATTCCAGCAAGCTGAACTGGTTTTGAAACACTGTTAAGTACAATGGATTTACTTTTCCTTACTTTTTCCACGATAGCCTCTCAAAACGTTATCTTACAAGGACTTCAAAGCTAGATATAATTCAACTAACAAATTGACATAAGGATACATGAGATAAAACAGGTAAAACTGGCTGACTTGGTCCACAAAATGAGTTTTCAGGGTGGTAAGTACTGTTGAAACATTTTAGAAAAAGAGAAGAGTATTTATTTTCTCTAAAAGTTTCTATTGCCCTGAAGAAAAAGAGTGACCAATCCAACCTCATGCACAAAAAATAAAGCTGAAACAAAGAGCACTGTTACTCCTGCATAAAAACAGACCAATTCTTACTCATTTCTCATTTATTTCAATTATTAGTAAATGAGGAAAATATTTTGCAAATGTTATTGATGTTATTGCCTCAACTCCCTTTTTAACATCTTTTTTAATACATATGAAGTCATGCATACCTGTCTCTGCACAAACTTTGTCATAATCTTCTTGGCTTGTTCAAGTGAAGACTCTCCATCAGAGGAAGGATTGCTCATTGTAAAGCCCACATCCAGGCACAGCACTGTTGCCACCTATAAAGGAAAGGCAACACTGAATAATGTAAAAGGGCTAATACAAGCATAAGTACTTAAAAAGACAAAAGGATACACACAGAACCTAAAAATCAAACTGTATCACTACTGGTTTCTTTTACAGTAACTGTTAACGTGACACAGTGGTGGAAGACAGAACTGGTATAACGGCACTGAACAGAAAATTTTTTAATCCTGTAACACATTTCAGATCAATGAGTGTAAAATACAAAAAAATCCTACGTTACACAATCTGTCATAACCCCACAAATGTATTAGGGACCTAAAGGCTCTTTTACACTTGGAAATTAAACAGATATATTTTAGTTGACAATTGCAAGGATGAATTCCAGTCTCAATTTAGGGGTCCAAATCCCCCAAGCTAGCCTATGTCTTTGCATTTCTGATCATCACTTTAACTGATTTACACATAACACTGTCCAAGTCTTCCCCTAAATCAATTCACACACTAGTATACAAATACAATAAAATTGCTTCTTGTAATTTCTGTTCAACTCTTGCAAAGTTCCTCTGAAGTTCTTCCACAGACTCCACTTACCTTGATTAATCTGAATAATTTTATCATCCATCTGAATGTAGTCGCAAGAGGAATTCAGCAAAACTATGCCCAGCACCACCAAGGCCAGCTCAAATTTATTGTCACTGATTAAACCAAGGTTCCCTAAATATACATCAAAATCTTGCTTGGTGGGCTACCAGTAGCTTAAATTACACTGCCTGCAAAACATTATTGCTTGCCAGAACACAGTAAAGCTGGATATTACTTAGACTGGAGCCAGTCACCTTGTTTTAAAATACAAAATATATCCAATTCCATAAGAAGTGAAGTTACCAAAAGGACGTGGGCAATAAATCAGAAGACTGTCAAGTGACACGAGATGCACAGCCTGTTTTTGCAAAGCAAAAGGGACGAACAGAAAGAAAAGGTGCTGGTCTAAGCTCTTTTGCATACAGCCTTGCAAGCAACTCCAAGTACTTTTTCAAACACCAAACAAAAGACCATGACTCTTTCTGCCACCAAACAGGTAATTCTTAATATCAAGTTAAGAATAATTTTCCCATGTTAGGCGTCTAATGCTCTGTAGTGGCAACTCTCAAGCTATTTTCTTCTTCTCACAGAATACATTATGTGCCTCCCCTGTCAATTTAAGAAGCACTGGTTTAACTTGCTGCATCCTCCAAGGACAGGACAGAAGAAAGAAAGGATGAAGGCTGAGGAGCATGGCTCCACAAGTTGTCCAGCAGGTTATACTCGGTCTTGGTGCTCTATTCCTCACTCTGCCTTCACCAGTGGCTTGTCTGGGAGCCAGGAATGAATGTCTGTGGAGTCAGCTGGGTCTACAGAAGCTCAGAGTGGAACACAGGCAGTAACTGAGGCTGCACTGAGCCTTGTTGCTGCTCACCTGCCAGCCTGGGGGATCACTGTATCAGCAACTACAGACCCTTGGTTTGTTGCTGTCCTGCCTCAGGACACACAACAGCCAGCAGCTGAATCAATCCTGTTGTCCCAAACAGGTAAAATTCCCTTCACGGCTGGCAAGAAGACAGCAAAGAACCCTTAAAAAGTGCAGGAGTGACGAAGTGCTGTTTTGCTGAAGAAAGAAACGACAGTGGCAAGTGCTGACATGCTCCTCTGGAAGGCAGCCACCTCCCAGCTCGATGCCCATTCGGGTACGTGGAATCCTCTTCCAGGAAGAGGTCTCTTTCTCGGGAACTCTCCTCCCTCCCTCCCCTCACCTGTTACAGCCCTGCATCTCACCCCGAGCACCAGCGATGCCACCCCGGGTGCTCGGGACGAGTGTCACCTCTGGGCCAAATCAGCCTGCCCAGCCCAGGGCGGGCACGGGACAAGCCTGCCTTCGTCTCTGATCCCTCGGTGCCGCAGCAGTTGTAACAAATTGTTACTGTAGGAGAGAGAGGGATGCAGCAGCACTGGGAGCACCTGCGTTCAACTGGTACTAAACTGCCCTGTATCAGAGCAGACCTTAACGCAGCCTTCACCAACAGGAATCCTTAAACATAACCGCATTTTCAACGGGGAACACCCGCTCCACTACAGATTTAGCACGGCCAGTGGCAGCTCCCGCCGCGCCGCGCAGCGAGGGACGAACACCAGATCCCCTTGGAGCTACCCAGCTCTGCGGCGGCAGCTCAGAGGGCGGCACGGGGGGGAGCCACGCGGTGCCCGGGGCGGTGTTTCGGCCCCCGATCCCCACAGTCCCCTCCCGATCCCCTGAATCCCCCCCGGTCCCCCCCAATTCCCCCCGGTCCCCTCCATCCCTCACCTTCCCGCCGCGCGCCATGGTGCTGCTGCCGGCACGCGCCGCGGTGCGCCGCGCTCAGCGCTCCGGCCGGAAACGCGGGACAACCTCCCCCCCCGTCACACGCACCCCCCCCGGCAACGCGGCGGCGGCGCCTCGCGTTCCGCGGGGGGGCGGGCCCGGCTGGGGGCCTGGGGACGGGAGGGGGACAGCGACACGGGACAGCGACACGGGACAGCGACACGGGACAGCGACACGGGACAGCGACACGGGACAGCGACACGGGGTCCCCTCCCGGGCTGCCCTGCCCCAGAGCCCGTCCCGGTTTAACCCCAGCCACAGGCCAAGCGCCGCAGCCGCTCGATCGGCCCGCCCCCTCCCAGCAGGGCCGAGGAGAGAACGGGAAGGGTGAAAACTGGAAAACACTCGGGCTGAACTAAGAAGGGACAAGCGAAAGCCGCGCACACGAGCAGAGGGAAACAAGGGGTTCATAGACGGCTTCCCGTGGGCAGGAGGGCAGGCCCCGCGATGTGCGAGGAGAGGCGAACGCCATCGCTCCAAACTCGCCCTTTCTCCTCCCTCCCCCTCACTCGGTGTACTGGGCATGGCCGCCAATGGCCTGGAACACGCCTTGGGTCAGTTCGGGTGGCCTGTCCGGCTGTCTCCTCACTGCCGTGGCTGTGAGAAAGCAGAAGAGGCCTTGGCTCTGCCTAGGCCCTGCTCAGCAATGGCAAAAACATCTGTACTTGCAGCCCTTTGTTCAGCACAAACCCAAAGCACAGCGCCACAGAAGCTGCTGTGAGGAAGAAAATGAGCTCTATTTCCCAGGGTCCCAGCCTGCCGAGGGAGAAGCCTTCCAACCCCTTCCCCCAGGACCGGCCCGAGGCTGGCTGGAACCATCTCATAAGCTGCACCCTGCCCATGAATCCCCAGCGGGTCAAGGCTGTTTCATTAAAAACTAGACTTCCCCCCACCATTAGTAACAGAATTTCTGAACCACACTACTTCCAGGCTGTTTGGTCAAACCAGAACCTGCCGACGTTAAAAAGTCCAAGTGTAAGAGATGCTATATCACATATAATATCCAACAGGCACCAAAATATATCATCACAGATGATATTCATCACATACATTGAATGCTTCTTGTTCTGCATTACCTTCCCTTTATCCTTTAAGGATATCATTACCAGTGTTCTTTCACTTCTGTGTATAGCTCAAAACCCACATTATTATCTATAATTAGAGCACAAAGCAAAGATACTAGCATAGCTACAAAAGAGAAAATCTCACACAATCACTCCAAAAACCTTCTACCAGAAGAACAACCCTGCAAACACAAGTGTTTTCTTTTTATACTGAGAGACGTCTGAAGACAAAAATCCCCTTTCCCTCCTTACTACATTGCCATGCTTTGGGAATATTGGTAATTGAGGGAATCTCTCTTCAAAGCACTTTGCATATCAAAGGAACAGAACAGCTTCGCAATGTGACAAACATTTTAGGGGAAACCAGTAGGCAAAAAAACCACAGTCAGCTACTGCCAGAGAAAACTATGCATTGTCTTCCTGAATGTCTCTAAGGAGATTTCAGATTAATCAGCCAAGAAAATCAGGTCTGCTTACTATAATTATTATTCTTGATATTATCTTAGTCCAAAAGCCCTCCCTTAGGCTCCAAAACAGGCAAACCCCCATTCCAGCTGATTTCTAACACAGCTTGCAGCCTAGGCATGAGACACAGATGTGCACACACATATGGGAAGAACAGAGAACCAAGGACTGATCAGTTTCATCAGCAATGGCTGTTCATGAACCACCATAGAAGCATTTTGCAAGGCATTGTAATCAGTGAACATTTTATTTTTATGCTGCCCTGACTGCTGACACAGAATATTGGCACAACCCCCTTTATAATCCTCTCTGAATCCAAGATTTTTGACACAAAAGCAGAATCCCCAGCTTTGGTCGAAACACTCACAGCTAGAGCAGTAATTGCAAACATTACTCAAGAAAACCCAGTTTGGGCCAGAAGTGGGAACCTTTTCTTTGCAGGAAGTTTGCATGCCCAGCCCAGGTACCGCTCTTCTTCACAAAGTCTGAGTAAAACTACAGACACCTGTAACCATCAAACTCCATCTGTGATCTTCCTGGCCTTTAACTCTCTGATAGAAATGGGGCCTTTTAGCTGTTTGGCAAAATACACAAACAGTAAACCCAAACATTCCCCCTTCACACCTTCATGTTGCCAGATTTTCTCAGAGCTGTTTCCACTATTTAAAGGAAAACTGGCTAATCATTCCTGAAACAAACCTTAACCCCCATTTCCTTTTTCTTCTGCAAGTCTGCACAGAGCTCCCTTGTAGGCAATCATCAGATCTGACTAATCAACTCCATCTGGGGGCACTGGAGCTTTGTTAGCCTGGATGAAGATTCAAAGTTCTTTGCTTGTAAAAGCTTGCCAAAAGATGTTTGTGATTAATTGGCCATTTCCATTTTACACAATGTCAGTCTCTGGGTATAAATAATAAATATATGATATCTCAGAGGACTCAGGATCCAGGTGATCAGCTGTAATCTCATTTGCACCAAAGTGAGTCAGACCTCAGTTCCAGTTAAGTTTTCACCCATTGCTCTGCTTACTCCTTTTATTTGGGTTACAACCCTGCAAAAAAAAAAAATGCCTGGATTTAATAAGGACGCTCTTGGGAAGTAGCAAGGAAGGGCCTGCCTTGTGTTCAATGCTTTTACAAGGCAGTAAGGAAAATGGCTTCTCTGGTCCTTTTACAAGAAGAAATGTATTATCCAGAGAGTTATAGCTGAGACCCAACTGCTTATGGCAGCTCTGAGCAAATGTGAACAGCTTTGATGTAAAAGTAGAACACTGACTTGGCCTTTCTCTCTCTTTATCCACAGGATAAAACTTTGGATAAGTGCCTGGTGGAAAGAAGAATGCCATAGCCATATAGGATCTAGTCCAATGGTTTTATTGAAAGAGATACACGAAGTAGAACCTTTTACAGAAAACCAGCTTTAACTTCACAATATTTACCTATTCGTTGCCTGGATTCGTACATAAAAGTGGGCACTAATTGCAGACTTAGGAATTATGAACTGAATTTCCTACAGAGACAAACAAAGCAGGGCAAGGACACTGTGATGCTTTGTATTTCCACCGGTACAAGCTTGGCAGCAAGCTGGAAGACAAAGTAGATGGGAACTTGGCACTCAAAACAAAGAAGAGCTTGGAAGCGTATGTTAGCATCTTCCTGCATTGGGCTTCATGAAGTGCACACTTTTCTTCTCCCAAGAGATCTTTCCAAACACCTGCTTGCAAGCATATGCCAAAACTGTGGTGCAGAGCAACACTAGCATTTATTATGCCTGTTTAGTGATTCCTGATGGCCTTTCCCCAGGGATGCAAGCCTAACACACAATCTTCCCTTGGTTGTTTCTATGAAATACACCAGCAGGGAAAAGATCCCAAGCACTGGTTCAACTCTCAAAAGCAAAACTGGTCTTTGACTTTGAGGAGCAGCTGTAAGTCCTCTGTCTGTAACTCACAAGCACTCAGCACACTACAAAATTGGGCCTTTAATTAAAAAAAAAAAAAAAAAGTAAAAAATCTTTCAGAGGGTTTTACAGTTCCCATCTCTTGGTCTACCTGCTCTGTCCATTTTCAGTTTAGCTCATGCAATGAAAGGAAATGAGTCTATTAGGACAAAAAAAAACCAACCCTCTGCAGTAAAGCTAAATAGGAAGGATTATACCACACCATCCAACCTTGCCTGAAAACACAAAAGAAAAACATAGTAAGGAGAGGCAATGAATTAGGAGAGTATGTTGGTGTCTCCTGCCAGGCACATTGCAGCTCAGGGGCTCCTGAAGAGTGAGAAATGGGTGGATCACAGCTGATAGACAAGCTACTTCAAAGCAGCACACCCAGAACTCCTATTCCCGCACCACTTCAGAGGAGAAATGGCTCTCCAGTATCTTCTGCATGGAGCAGAGAGATCCTGAGGCTCCACATGCATAGTTCCCCTTCTAAAAGAGTATCACCATTGCTTTTCCTCCTCACTGTCCCCCACCCCAGCTGCTGAATTTCCAGCTTATTCTTCCCCTCCACGCAGTTCCTTTCAGTGACTGCACATTTCTTAGACAGAAAAAAAGACTTCCACTGGCTGTTATGCACCAGCAGAGACCTTATCAAATGCCATAGAGGGGGAAAGCATGAAGTCACAAGCCAACTGTGTTTATAAGCCCTTTTCCCCATGTGATGTTTACCTTTTTCACATGATCATGGTCTCACAGTTGACAATCACACTCTTCCGCTGCATGCACATTCTGTCCTGCAGAATTGCTGCCCAGTCAGTAGTTCTTCCACCCGCTGTTTTTTTATAGCTGATGAAGTGAATGGCACATTTGTCTTCCAAGCTAAATCCTGGATTCTTTCCTGTTTCAGTCCACTTATGAAATTTGAAATGGTAATTGTTTCTTCAGTTCTAATCTTCTCAGCCATTGTGCTTGCCATTTTCCCTCACTTTGGTGACATTTCCACATTTCATAAGCACCAGTTTGTCTTCAGCCATAGCATGAAAAAACAGTGCTCAGCCTAAGATGACCACCCCTACAAATAACCACTAGACACAGAGCTCTAGATATAAAATTCTAGCTGCTTTTGCAGCTCTTTTGTCATACACCAAAGTACACAGCACTTCCCAACCTACATATGAGAATGCCATTTAAAACAGCATCAAAGCTTTATTAAAAACAAGGTAAATAATTTCTATCTAGAAAGCCTCGCTCCCTCACCAGAAAAAAAAAAAAAGAGAGAGAGAAGCATGTGATTATTTGTCCTTAAAAAAAACCCTGGGTTTTTTTTCAGTTATTATCCTTTGAACACCTATCAAAGGTTTAATTGTTTGCTATGCTACTTTCAGCATCTTGAACACAAATAGCCTATAACTCCCTGACATCTTTGCACTCTGTCACCCTCTTTTAAAATAGATGTTACATTTGTAATCTCACACTTCTTTTCAAGGAAAATCATTATTGCTCCTGAGCTTGCATTAGCCAGTTTTATATTTGCCTTGGATGGAATTCACCTGGCTCAGGTGATTTGAAAACATCTCCACTGTTTAAGCTCGAGTCACTTTTTGCTGCTGGTGTTAATTGTGTTGCTGCCTGATTGCAGATGACCTTTGTAAATGGACAGTGTTCCACAGCTGTCAATTACTTAATTAGCTCAAACGGCAGAAGCAGATGCTGTGGGTCCAGAGATTTCCTCCCAGCTGAATCTCATGTAACTGTCAAGAGGAGTCTATACAAAGTAATTTCATTTTATTTGTCTAATGTGGTTTTCTGTAAGAAGTAAAGAGACCATTAAAACTGTGAAAGTCCAGATCCAAAATGAGAGGAAATTCTGACATTAAAGTTTCTCGTGCAACCTTAACCAAGTATTTCACATCTCTATAAGTTCAACACCAGGAGCAGGTACTTTTTGTCCTGCAATATCGCAGTATATTTCAATACATATTGGAATAAAATTAGGGCTGTGCACTAAAGGAGTCATGAAACTCTTGCCTTGTTTGTTACAAAAATTGGGAGACATAGAGTGAAAGAGGAAATTCTTATGATTATAGTAACTGAATGGCATTTTCAGAATTAAACTCTCAGGTTTTGCTTAGCAGGTTGCATGTAATCTGATTTACAAATCACTTGAGTGATTGTAAATTACTTACACCAGTAAGCACTGGTTGTGTGAGTCACATTTTCTTGGTGCTAAATTTGAGATAATCTGTATGTGTGCTGAGCACTCACGGGCGTTCATGAATGGAGCTTCACTTTCAACACATAGAATGCCTTATTATGCTGAATATTCAAAATAAAATCAGGAAGGCATCTCAGAGGGGCACTGAGACTTCATAGGCCTCTGTACCTTTTAAAATCCTTGTGCCTTTGTTGTCACATATTAGTTTATCAGCTATTTATGTCACATGCTATTGGGAAAAAAAAACCCCAAAGTGTTTTTGTGAAGTACTCACATGTTGCAGTGGCACGTATTATTGAGAGATTGCTTTGCACAATCTGTGAAAATGGGGTTTGGCCACACTTTGAAATATAGGGACAAACCAAAATGCTGTATTGGCTTCTCATTAAATGTTTTCCCGTACCCCACTATATAAGCCTTACAAGTCAGAGAAAGAATAGCATGAACTCCTGTGGATGAAGATTGTTCCATATTGCATATCTACAAAGAACAGAGAGGGAGGAATTAATTTTACATTAATATATTAAAAATTAGCATGGTGGAACTTCTTAACATTTTCCATTGCAAATTCATGATGTGTAAACTTCTTTGGATGCATTTCTAAAGCAAAAAATAAAATACTGCAGTGGGCTTTTATCCCCGTTTTTCAGTTCAGCCACTGGAGGGCAACGTGATCCCAGTCACCAAGCAGAGGCAGCCCTGGAGCCGCAGGATCAGGGAAGGTGCACCCAGCAAGCACCGCCGAACTGCAGTGGCATTTCTGCAGATGGGTATGCAGAACTGAGACAACAACAGCAGCAAAAACGCATACTCTTATATTGCACTTTCTTAGAACTTATAATTAAAAATTTCTTCCTACACCTATAAGTTGGGTTTCTGCTTAGGATTGCTTCAGATTGGTTCTAAATCTGTGGATTAGCCAAAGGATCTCTGTAGGAGACGATGCAAGGCCCACTCAGCCTGGTATTATGAGAGGTGAAATATTTTCCACTTGCTAAGTAACTGAAAACCTGAGACATGTTTCTACCCTTGAAACAACTCTGGCAGACTTTTGTGAATTGGTTGTTAAATCTGTTTCAACAGATTATTGATTTATTACATATTATAGGATTATCAGCTGTATAGGGTCTGGTTTGCTTTGAAATAATTAGAAATATTTGGGCTCAACTGACTGCAGAGCACCTGGGTTCCTGGAGAAGACTGGAAAGATAACGTAAGAAATGTTTGCTTTGGGGAAAGCAATAGCCCAAGTATCAAAGAGTGTTTGGAAAAAGTTAAAACCCGTGTTTTATAAAGAGGTACTAAGTATAGAGTAGGTACCAATAAAATGAAATGGTACCTTAGAAACTGTGGGTAAATGCATTATAGGACACTGCAAACCCACATTTGTCCCAGAAGTCATGTATTGGCTGCTGTTATTTCAGAGTGGGTTATTGCAGAAGCGGAATCTCGTCCATCTTGTTCTCCACATGCTCTTTGTTGCACAGCCAGTCCCTCTACCCCACTGCTGTCTGTGCAGTAAGTCATTGTTTGCAGCCATTAGCAATCCAGCTGTGCTTGCGGCATCTCTGGAAAGCGCTTCCATGCAGCAGGATCGTTCAGGACAAGCCAGCTAGGATAACTCACTGTGTGAAGGATTTGCTTTGCAGATGCGCAAGGATAAGCCTTTCGTATCCTCCTTGTTTCATCCTTCCCCCACCAGCATCGTGCACGTATGCATGCACGCGCTGGCTAATAATCTAATTTAATCCTCACAGCACAGGATTTTGTTCTTTATCCATCCAACTGACCTGTGGGAGGGGATGAGGAGTCTTTAGCTGCCAAACAGGGCTCTTTGCAAGCTGGGAGAGAGGATCCCATTTTACAATTCTGTCTGTTTGCCTGCACCTGGCAGCAGATTGAAATCAGACTGAAAGGATGACATTTTGGATCTTTAGAGAAATACTGGCCTTAAAGCACTTTAAAATTGGAGCACTGCAACATGGAGGATGGGATTTCATGTTTTTAAGTTTTTATTTCTTGTGAGTTCCCAGTTTGTACAGCTGTGGGGGACAAAGCAGCAGTGTGAAGGAGGGAGCTGCTATTTGAGAGGCAAGAAGAAGGAATTAGATTTGGTTTTAATTTGCGTAAATTGATGCTAACCTATGACACTAGGAGATATGTGTCAGATGTAGAGTTAGGGGACGAATAATTTCATGTTTTCACTGTCAGTTATTTTTTTGTAGGAATTCCTTGGAGGGAACGGAGTCATCAAGATGACAATGATTTCTACAGCTTTTTGTCCTAGACACTCAAGGCAGACATTAAAATTTTTATAACTTTCTATTGAAAAAAATGGCAAGTTTAGCCATCAAAAGAGACTTGGTTTTAGGGTGGAATTGGAGCCTCAGAGCAATCCTGCTGTAATTGTGGGGCTGGCTAAAGTCACCACCATGCCATGAAACTTTTGCCTTAGAGCCTGTTTCGATATTAGAGTTCATCGCTTCAGTGGTGTTAATCGCATTAGAGAGAAGCCAGTCTTATTATCACTTTGAGTCAGTGAAAGTGACAACCTTCTCTGGTCTCCACCAACACATATCTGGGGAGAATCGAGATGTCATTTAGCAATGACACTGTGTGTGCCCAGGATGATACCGCTCATTAAATGAAATATTTCAGTCTTTTCTTTAATACATGCAGGTACTAGGAATTATTTCTGCTCCTTTCGTAAGTCATAAAGAAGCTCATTTGAATAAATTAATGAAGGTTAAAATTGCTTGTATTTATTAATTCTGCACGCACCTTTTACATGGTTAAAGTGTTATGGAAAATCTCCATTATGATGCAATGATATTCTAGTAATTGCCTGTAATTATAAGGGCATCTTGCTACAAATATATTTAAGTACATCATTAGAAGCTGACACTTCCATACTTTAGGACAAGTAATGTATTTTAGAAAGACTGACTCAATAAAAGGCATGCACTCCTTAGGCTGACTATCCCAGTAGCTGTTGGATTCATGCCCAACACTGACACTGAAAAAACCATTCTGTTTATTTATGATATTTGGGCTTGTTCAGATTGCAACTGCAGGTGATTCAGATAATCAGGCTAGAATAAATTAAGCTATAATTGTGTTATATCCCAATGAGCCAGTTTGCTGTTATTTTGTAGTAGAAATAATTGATTTCCTTACCTTATCACTCTAGGAGCAGAAAGAATTTAATGTACATGTATAGTCAAAGGCACCTTCAAATACATTGGTCTTAATATACATTACTGATGGAGGAACTTGTAACAAACCACGTTACCTGGGAGGTGGGTTTTTATCCTGTTTGCAGGCAGAACATACTATTGAATTCGGTACTTATCCTTTGTTATCTTGGAAAGTTAAATTTCCAGCTGGAAGAAATGGCTGGGGACAAGAGCCCCAAGACAGGAAGATCACATCTAAGATTTGTATCTTAAAGGGCTCTGGGTCAAACTCATCCACTGCATATCTAATTTCAATGGATGCAAACCACAATGGATTTTAGCTGCTGTATTCTAGGGGCAAGGGTTTATATTTTAGCACAATAAAACCAAGGGCATTTTTTTAACACAAGGAAAAATGCATTGTTGGCCTGACTCAGGCATTCTCTTTATTTTAATGCATTCTGACAGACTTCAGCTACCGTGTAATGACATGAAATGAGGAAAACTGAAAGTTAATGGAACTGGGTGACCAAGGGGGATTCAAGGGAAAGCCTCAAGCCTCGTTTTTCTGGGCTGCTTGTTTGCAATGCAGTCACACTTCACCTGTTACGTGAAAGGATGTTTAGGGGGCTCTTTGAATCCCCTGGCAATTCACCTGGGTCAAACACACAATCACAAGCCCTCTCTCATCATTAAGTGGCTGCCTGTTGGAAGAGAAATCATGCTTTACTGGTTAAGACAAGCAAACACGATGTCCCTTCTAATTCACCAAATTAATTGAAAAGTTGTGTTTCCAAGTGGATTAGCCCTCTGAATTTGTATCAACCTCTCTTTTTTTTTTTTTTTTTTGTGAGTCCCCATTTCCATGCAGGGAATAAATGTGCATGGACTAATCTACTCAGAAATGAAAACACGTTAATCCAACTGCCTCCACATTGCCAAGTGTTTGGAAAGAAGCAGGAAGGGCACTGGCCTGACAGATAACTCAATGCCTGGGACAAAAAAGGCTTGCATAAATTTTGAGCAAAATTGTGTCCATCCCAGCATAGGAATTTGGGCTGTGCATCCTTATTTTCTCTCTGTAATGCTAGTGTAATTGCATGCTTCAGTGTGCAAGAGCACACTGGAGTGGCTTAACTAGTGGTCTCAGCTTCCAAGGTACCCATGGGGGTGGTTATGTGGATCCATGGAGCAGCCTCTGGTGATGATCTTAGTGAGGAGTTGCAGGATCTCCGCCTTAGGATTCAAAGCACTGAGGGATTAGAAGGGTGAATTAAAGGTGCTAATTGTGGATAAAAGCACAGGTCATTCTGTGATTGTTTCAGTCCTCAAAGAAACCAAATGGAATGGGTAAGCCAGCAGGCAGAATTAACATCTCTTCCCCTGATGAAGTACATGGTGCAGTCATACAGGTGTGCTTTGCCTGGTGCAAAGATCTTCAATAGGAGTCTGTCATACTGCTAGCCATTATCTTATGAAATTATTACCTTGTACCTCAGAGGTGCAAAGGCTAATGAGCTAATTCTCTGGACCTACTACCTCCATCTCACCCTGCCACACCAGGAAGCTGAACGTCCTTCACTACATTCTTCAGTGGAGGTGCAAAGTCCTCAACATCTGCCACACCGAGAATTCTGTTCCCTTAGCAGTGTTTTCAGCAGGCATCAAACCAAAAGCACCTTTCTGCTATTTTCAGCTGTTGCACTGGACATGGCAGTTTGAGGAAGTCACCTGCAGGTAGTGTTTTGGCTCAAGGAATTGTTACACCGAAGCTGTGCTAGCCCTCAGGTAAGAATTTCATTTGGGTTTTCCAAAGACCCATATCTCCTTCTTAGAAGAAAGATTTTAAATAAGTGTTTTCCCTGTGCTAGCAGGAGGGTAGGACTGTAATCAGACTGTGTGGGAGAGCACCAAGGGTGGCATTTAATATTTTCACACCTTGAAGAACTCTACTGGTGGATTCTCCTCTGACTTATCACAGATATGCCTGCAGTACTCAGGGCTTGTAAGAAATTTTCCCAGCACAGCTGTAAATAGCAGCTCCAAGACACACAGAGTGTATTTGTCATTAAAAGTCCTTCCTATTTGGGTATGGAATTGTGTCCCTCCCCGTAGATCCTTGTGGCTAAACCTGAACAGATACCCAACAAGTGAAATTGCATTAGAAGTTTTCATTTGTGCACTATGAAGTAAAAACTAAGAACCCAGAGCCCAGAGATATGACAATTGTGGATGAGTACTGGTTAACAAGAGGTAGAATCAAGACCCATTTCAGACACACTTTAAAGTGGATCTTCAAATAGAATGAATTCTAATTAATCATCAGCATAGAATGACTGTGTCCATCCCACAACACTGTTTTTAACACAAATTCAAGCAGAAGCATGAGAGCAGCACTCTCGTAAAGCCACATACATCTTTATTCTCCACCCAGGCCAGCAAGGATGGGAAAAGGGAATGCAACTACAAATAACAATCAGCAAACACACATTATCTTTACTTAAAAAATCCAGACTAGAGCAGCCAGAAACACACTCAACAATAATTGGAATTCTCTGCAGTTTGACAGTGGCACATAAGCAGAAATTACTTGTGAGTTTCTGAAAGCGGAGTAGAACAAGACAAAAACTTGTGCTTTTTTCTATTACAATTGATAATGATTATATATTTCGAAGCAGGCAAGCTTCTACAAGAGAATAATGGGCAAGAGAGAAAGCTATCCAGAGTTGTTTAGAGAAAAGTTTCGATTAAACTTTTAAAAATAGCACCAGAACTAATGCCAAGCTTAAAATAGCCCCTACCAAAATCAATGGCAGAACACCTTGGCTTTAGCAGGAGACAAGGCAAGCTTGGTATAAAGTAGAAAACACATGATGGATTGTTCCAGTATATTCCCCAGAAAGTGAGCTCCAAACCTAGAAGGACAGCTGCCATGGCAGAGGGACTCCTCTGATGCTCCTTTGTGTCTACATAGCAGTGAGCGGCACAGATCTGGTTTTGTCTCCACTCCAGCAAGCTGTTTGCAATCCTGAAAGCAAATCCTGCAGCTCAGCAGACATTTCACATGGCTGTATTCTGTAATGAGCTAGTATTTATCATTCAAGCCCTCTGTAAGCTAAAGGCTCTTTGTGCTACTGACCCCAGCCTTTCGTCTAGCCTTGAACAGCTGCTGCTTGGCAGCGACAGCTGAATTGGGTTTTCTCCCTCTGCAGAAATGCACACTTGCCAGCCATCCTTTCCCCAAACTTGTTTGCTGCTTACTGGGGCCAAGATACACAATCCACTCCTTTCATGCCAGCAGTGTCCCTTTAGGCAAAGCGTGAGAACACTTGCCAGTGGACCTTCCTTCTCCTTAATTCTTGTTAAGCGTCACTTCTTCCCACCATCAGCCATGTGGCAGCCTGCAATTTCCATGTAGAGCAGTATTAAGCAGAGTGGCTGCACTGTGTCACTACAGACTGCCAGCACTGGCATCACTTATCCCCGGCATCTCTGTTAATTCAGAGGCATATCAACCTGTCAAGAGACAGACCTGTGAAAGGCATTTCACTGCTTGAACCAGTCCCAGGCACATGTCAGCCTCTTTGAACCCCACCTGAACTACCTGACATTGTTGCACAGGTTGGGGTCTATTTTTAATTTTTATTTTTGCTGGAATTTGGTCATTGTCTTGAAAGACTTCACCAGTAAAAACCGAATGCAGGAAAAAGCAAATACAGCCTGGCTGTACCTGTGCCAGGGAGCACCTCTGCTTTGTCAGTAAAGTGTGGGGCCAAGCCTGCTTTTGATATTTGGCTTGTACACTACTCACACTGTTAATCCTCCAGCCAGTGCTAGAGGCTCCTTTGGCTGTGCCTTCCAGGAACCAAGGATGCAGCAGGGACTATTTATTTCTCAGTGTCAGGCCTAGAGGATCAGATGGACTTGTTTATACATCACCGGTTCCCAGATGTTCTAAATAGGACACACAGTCAGTGTAGTCTTGAGGTCATCCTTAAAATGCAACACAAAGCATTAGTTCCTGTGAAATCCTGCTTCTGAATGCTTCTTTTTTACCATCCTGAAACCAGAGATCTGGTAGGGAGACTGGGGAAGTGAAACACCCACAACAGACATGAGTGACTATGCAGCTGACAGACTGCACACCATGACTTACCTACCTACATGCATGCAGATGGTGGGCTCCTCTGGGCTGGGGCTCAGAGAGACGTTCCAGCAGCACCAGCTGAACTCCAGCGCTCAGAAAACTAATCACGTTTTAGACGTGTAACTCGGTCCCCATAGAATCCATTATACCTCTCTAATTTTATTTTTCTTGTGCCCTTCATAGGTAAAACCCCAAGAGTCAATCCAGAAAAAAGAACTTTCCTGCTAGTCATTTTTTTAAAGAGACAATTAAAGTTTGTCCAGCCTATGGTGGCCTCCTCAGCTCCATAGGGAGCCCACTATGATACGCAAAGTCCCAAAAGAAGGGAAACCCTTTATGAAAATGAGACTTGAGAGGAGGAGGAGGAGGATGTATGTTCCGTTGCTCTTTCATGTAATTAACCAGGAAGGGGAGGAGGGGAGAAGGGGACAGAGATTTCCGGAGCTGAGGCACTAATAGACATGGGCTCCTGGACTCCTCCATTCTAAAAGGGGAGGTCCAACAGCTCTTCCATAAAAACAACTTGAAAACCAGAACGACTTGTTTCAGTGAGACCTTCCCATCCCAAGCACCTTCAACTTCACCTCCTTAAATCCACATACCACCAGTCATCACCTGCATTGCAGTGAGATGCAAACTGATCACCCTTCCTCCAAGCAGGTATTTCTTCCCTAAAATGCAACTGTTTGCACTGCACACTGCATACGACTCCCACAGCTGATTCCTTCCTATATCAAGACATGGAATGCACGTATGTCCCAAACACCCATCTATGCACCTACAGCTACCTCAGGGTGCTTGGTGACAGGCCCATCAAGTCCCCATGCACTGCATTACAAGGCAAGCCCTGCTCTTTCCTCGAGCTCACAGCCCTTTGCTGGCAGCTATGCTTTCCTCTGCCAGTGAAAGGCTGGGCATAACTATTCCAATGGTCTGTCAAACTCTGACAGTGTCTAAGCAGTCAGCCTAAGTTAGCTGCAGTTGTTGGAAGGACTAGCAAAGGACACTTTCTAGGAAAACTGCAGGAACATCACACATTTTACAATTTAGCCTTCACCTCTGAAGTGAAGTACCTCCTGTCTCCTGAAGTACATTCCCCGAGCAGAGACTTCTTTTCACTGGGTCAGTGGATCACTGTTACGCCCTATTTCTGAAAAGTAAAGTCTAACGTGGGCTTTGCATCATGTATCTCTACCACTCAACAAACAGCCTGAGCCCCTCAGACCTCGATTTTCCTACCATTCCCAGAAGCTGTACTTAGCTACAAGAGATGACAAATCCTTAGAGAGTCATGCACCTCCCCACCCAGAGCACATGAAGCTTGCATTCTGTGACATTTAAAGAGCACTTCCAGCCCGATATTTTATTAATTAAGTTTGTGTTTAAATATACATATATTTTAAAAATCATGTGTTATTTTCTAGGTGAAAACCACTCGCATATGTCCAAAATAGTCATCCAGGACAAAGGCTCAGACTGCTGAGGTCTCAACACCCTGCGCAGAGCTCTTGCCAGAGAGACTACCTGAGATATTGTCAGAATCTAGCAGCTCAACAATGCTGTACGGAGAACAATCTTCCAAGCCCAGCTTGCTGCAGAGCCAGCCACAGAAGCCCTTCTCCATATCCCTGACAGCACGCCACCAGTACCCAAAGGACCATGCTACCTGGGCCACAGCTGAATATAGGCCTAGGGAAAAAGAAACAACCATAATTATAATTGGGTAGAAGATAATCAAAAAGGGACAAAAGGTGATTTTGTGCCAGAAGGTCCTCTCTTCATTGTACACCAAGAAGATGTTGTACCACGTAATGGTTCCATAGTAGAATGAAACCACAAAGGACACTACAAAAATAATGGGGAGGCAGATGATGGTCCAGAGGACAATGTGGGGTCCTCTGTCCAACCCAACATTACATTTTTTCTTGTTCTCAGGTACGTCCTCTTTAGGAGGTTCCTTTGACTTAGCCAGTTCCTGCAGCTCTTTGTCTGTCAGTGTGACATGGATGTCCACCATCTGACCCTTCTTCTTTCCTCTGGTGATTGTTCCAGTCAAAGTGACATATCGACTGTCTAAAGGCATGTTCCAGACACCTACAACAGAGATAAATTCATCTACATTAGATTTATTTTCTGTATGATGTCTTTTGTGTAAATCCTCCAAGACCCCAAAGACAGATAGTGCATATGGAGAAGCAATGCAGTGTGAAGAAAACTATCATAGAGAAAAATGGAAGACCTAATGAGAGAGAAGACAGGAATTCCAGATGAATTCACAAGGGAGAAGACTCCAGCATCTCCACTAGAGACAATATGTGAAGGGAAAGTGCTTTAGGAATACATGAGAATGAAATGAGACAGAGTAATTGAACCAAAAATCGTATGCCTGTTTACTCTGTTTCCCTCATGGATTTATTCCTGAAAAGCATGGACACTTGGGATGAATTAGGTATATGTGACTGAGACTCTTCTTCTGGAACAAGAACATCCACACATGCAGTTATGCCTGGATAGCTAATATTTCACTTTACATTTGCACTGTATCGCAATTCAAATTAATTTTTGAAGTTTAGAAAAAACAAACTGTCATTTATTTGCATTTTAAGAGATCAGTAAAGCCACCAAACAGGAGGCTGCTATAAATAGCGCTGCTATATGTGTTTAAGTTACAAATGGACTGCCTTAGCTTTCAAGTGACATTGGTATAGGATGGTCCCTATAGTGATACTGGCCATAAACTCTTCCATGGAGCCAAAATGTTTCCTCCTGGTCTTAATTCTGACTGGCTTAAAAGGAGGTCTTCAGAAATTCTTAAAAACACACGGAGCAGTTTGAAGTGGTCCACAAAAGGAAGGCAGCAGATAAGGCATGAGGATAGGGTTTGGGATCAGGGGAGAATCTAGTGTGCCTGATGGACCAGGAGCTTGCATTCCCATTTAAGACCCTCTCAGCCTGCACTGCTGACTCACAAGAGTGTTAGTCATAGGACCTCCCTTCCACACTTCTTCCCTGCAAGGGTGACCAGGACAGACATCAGTAGTGAAAGTAACTCCATGGTGCCCCATGATGAACTTGCCAAATAAGCAGTATTCAAGAGGAAGCTGTGCTGAGAGTATGCAAATAAAAAGCAAATCCTAGATAATGAGTAAAAAACCCCTATCACAGGTAGAGACACTAAATCCATCTGCTTCCATCCTTTCACTTAATAGGCAGTTATTCAGGCATGGACAGCAGCTTGATCACAGCATCATTTGCTTAAAGCACTCATAGCACTTTTCTGGATCAACTCCAACCAGCACATACATTTAAAACTAAGAGTGTGGTAACAACCAAACTCTGCAAAGAACAGTAGGAGAGATCCCCAATCAGCCTGTCATGCTTTTTTGTTTTAGAGCATTTTCATGTATGAACTCCAACCTTCCTTGCCTGCAGTCTTGGAGAGGGTTGGTCCCATTGTCACTTCCATTTGACCTTAAAGCAAGATGGCACCAAAAAAGGTTTATAGCGAATGGGTGTTCCCAGGTATACATACCATCTGCCATAGACTGACCCAGGAACTTGGAGCCTTCCTCAGAGCTTCTCTCCCCTCCTTCTTCATCCGCCTGGTCTTCTTCCACCTTATTGTCATTCTCTGACCGATACACTATTATTGACTCAGGACGGGACTCCTTTTTCTTCTTTTTCCTCCGGTCCATAGTGGCTTCCCCATCAAAGGTGACAGTGGTTGCCACACCCCTTCTCATTGTGCCACAACGAGGGCTCTGGCCTTCAGACTTGCTGTCTTTCTGCACTGCCTCCTCCATCCTGCTGCTGCTCTCAGGCACTTCACTTGGCATCTTGTAGCACCTGTTTCCAATGTAATAGCACCAATCCTGCGCTTAGAAGTCATTGATTAGACAACGGTCCCATGGATGCTTTGTTTTGATAAGATGTCCTGCTGCTGACATCCAAACTATGCACTCCATTCCCAGCCTAAAATGAGAGACAAGGCTGAAAAAGTGTCCTTTTCTTACCAAGCAGTAAAAATTGGCGGAATTTTCCTAAAAAGGGTTACTTCCAACTGATTTAAATGTCATCTGAAGATCCTTATTACTGTCCTGAACATCAATTTTATTACATAGAATTTTTGTGGTATCTAATTTAATCTTGATTCTCAGGGTCCAGTTTTAAATATAACAAACCAAAGTTACTGGAAAAGGAAATAGTATTAACATTTATAAGAAGGGATTAAACAAGCACAGCTTACTGGATGAACTTAACATTCCTCTGCAATGCTGGAAACAAACAGAAAATAGTTTTGGTCTGAATGCAAGAGAATAAAGGACTGAAACCACAGATAAAAAAAGAAGTTGATTGATTTAAGGGACTAGATTAGAGATAACTGCAACAGGAACATTGCACTTGTTTGGCATTACAACAGCTATATTGGTGCCAGCCTTTCTCGTTTTGAACATCTGATTTACTGACCATTGCAAGGATATTAAAAAAATTAATCAAATTATGTCAAAATGAATGATGTTTCAAACCTTAACAATTTTGCAATATTTAGTGCTGCCAAACTTGGAAAAACCCCAGTATATACAGTGGATTTACAGCAAAATTATCATTAAAATCACTTTTCTAGAGAGGAAATTGGGAACCACAGCAGTCTTTTGATTGCACAGGAAAAACAACACAAATCTTCACAAATCTTTGGCAAATATGAGGACTCCATTTTTTGCTCCTCATTCAGTAAAACTAACTGTAATATCAAGTGAAATTACTATCTGTGGGAAAGCTGCCTAAGTAAAAGCCACATAATTAAACATGCATTGAGGCAGACAAATCCTGCTCCATGAATATGGAAGATGCAGGATTAATGGTTCTCAGATTTCATAACATTTAAAAAACTGACTGTGCCAAGTATTCATGAAGTATTTAGGTACAAATCTGAATACACTGAATAACACTTTTAACAACTCTGACAAGCTCTGATGAATATTTACATGAACATTTGTCTTTAAAAGAATGCACGTGACCAATAATTAAGCTTCTACCTAGTAACTGAGTCATATCTTTAACAGGAAACTAAGAAACACAGTTATCATAATTTACAGTTCACACAATGCTGGGGAAGTTGTTTTACTTGAACAGATGCTAGAAAAAAGTTGAGCATTTTTAGATTTGGCAGTATGGTCCTGGTCTACCCACAGATCTAAGATTTTGCAGGTCTGTTTTGAAATTTTGTGCAGAACTTTAGATCAACCATTTACGCCTCATACACTCACATTTACACACACCATCCCCACACAAAACATTTAATTATATCCCTTTAACACCTAAGAATGTGACCAGTTGGCTCTATGGGGCTTTGAAAAACTCAACAATTCAGATTTTTGGTTTTCTATTAAAGAAAATAAATCTTCCCTGATGATCAGAAGACATATGAAATGGAATTAGACGCCCCAAGATTTGGCATACCCCAGAAGTTGGACTGCTTCTAGATCACTGGGCAGAGAATGTCTTTGTTAACTGTGCAGCAGGGCTGGGAACAGACTGTTTAGATTGCCATCTCACCTGCTGTGCAAAAATGTATGCCTAAATTAGCAGACATACTGAGAAAACAGAAACTCAAGTAAGCTTTCATTCAGGGTTTTTTAAAAATGCCTTTATGGGTTACTGGAATGAATTTGTGCTATGGAATAAACTTACTCTTTGTAGTAAATTCATCCATGAGGTACAATAGTATCTAACATTTCTCTCTGAAAATCAGCAGTAAAACTTCATGTTTTGCATCTATGAAATCCTAAAATCACCTGATTGAACCTAATGAGCCCCTGGGACAACAGTGAGATTCTGCTCCCAGAAGTGATGAAAGCAGGCCTGGAAACAGAGAAACCAAAAGCCTCACTGCTGGGATAATCTACTAAAAGTCTGGAGACACAGAGGTTGATTTGGGATTAGATTCCCACAGTTCTTGTCTGTAGTTCCATGCTCAGTCCCTACTGACTTGAGAAGGGGATGACTTGCAAATAACATTTAAAAATAACACAAAGCTACCAACAAAGATTTGTGGCTGGGCTTTTTTTCCCCTTCAAGCTGATCCAGCTGTGGTCTGGATTAAATTCACAGTGGATGATAAACTGACGTCAGTCCTCAGTGTGATGCCAAAGCCTAAAGAGCTATGTCAGCCTTGACTAAGTGAGGAGGAGCAAGGTTATGTTACTTCTGACTCTGTCACAGATAGGCACTGGAAATCTGTGTCCTGTTCTTTTGCTCAGTCAGGCAGAATGATGATTAATGACCAGAGGATGCCTATGGTCCCTGAGTTATTTTGCTATGCCTGACATTCCCACCCCCACTATTGCAGCTACCACCACTATGAATTATGACCAGGACTAGAAACACCTCCAAAGCAGGGCTATGAAAGGGTGGCAGGTCTGTTTCTTGGTCTTGCTGATAAAAGGAAATGGAAGGGGCAATGGTGGACAAGACCCTAAGAAACACTGTTGCTGTGGCTGAGTCAGAGCCCCTGGGAAAGGAAGTAAAGGAGCCCAGATTATCCTGTTTAAGGCACAAGAAGGTAAAATCTGATGCCAGTCTGTCTACATCAAAAACAAAATCATGAAAGAGATCCCTCTGATCTAGCAGACAAGAATGCAGCAAGATAAAAAGCTGAAAGATACAAATACAGGGCAGACATTAGATAGGTGTTTTAAACAAGTGGGTAGGTGTCACTTGCTATGCCTCATTGGATGACTGATACAACTGGAAACTTCCAAATCCTGACTGGCTATTTTGGCAGCAGTTTGATCACCTGTACTTGACCAGAAGAGGAGATACTGTGAAAAGTCCTCTGGTTTGTATTAGGGAGCAGTCAGATTGAAGATCACAAAGATCCCTCCTGATCTTAAGCCTGTTTTCACAGCACATGTTTATTTTCTCATCTCTTTCCCAGCAAAGCAGCTGGAATACCATCTGCCAGCTGGTCCAGAGCTTCTGAACACGGCACTTCCAAATACTACCAGCAGCCCCACATCCTGCAGCAGTGCTGATGAGTAGAGCAGATTCAAGCCCCACTCCTGTTTTTCCTGGGAATATTTTCTCTGTAGTTTCAGACAAGAAATGGACTCTTGCAGAAATGACAGTACTGTACACAAAGCTTAATTTTTCTCTCTTCCTTTTCTTTACTACCTCTAAGAACAAAACCAGCCCTCAGCACTACACAGCTTGTCCACAGCACCAGTTCTTTTAGCCAGACACCAAAATCTTCACCTCTTAAAAGATTTGCTGTGGAGCTGCAGCATGGCAATTGCTGAGCATCTCATATTAGTGATGTCTCCCATGTGAGAGCACAGGGACAGACAGGAATCTAATAACTGTCCATGGGAGGGAAGGAAAAGAAATGGTCACATTTCAGAGATAGCTGGGAGCAGTTTATTAGCCAAACAATTTGTTATTAATCTCCATATGAAAACAGATGGAGAACCCTGGGGAGGCGGCTCTGCAAAAATACTCTGTAGAGGAATTTTTAGAAGCATAGTTTTCTGTTACTATGCAGGAAAGCTACTGCTGCTTATGCTTCCCGTGACAGTAATAGTCTTTGACACACAAAACAGGAGCCTAAAAGCTTGGCCTTGCACCATTTAGGTCAAAGGAAGCTTCTTTTATTGGTTTTCAGGGCTTGATCCTGCTGCTAACAGAAGAGAAATTATCTGGTTTGAATGCAGACAGGAAGGAAGACCCTTCCTGCAAGCTAATAAAATCCTTGATCTTAAATCCCTGCTACAGCACAAGTAACCTTTTTATGACTGCTCAGAGCAGACAGGAGAGGAAAAAAATGTAGACGGTAAGCAGCAAGGAGCATCAATTTTTATTTTTATAGTCACATAAAATGTACAACACATAAGAACTGGCACTGTGTCTTCACTCACATCATGCAGGGGCTGTCTGCAGAAAGAAAAAAACAACCTGTGCTTTAGAAGCACTGTGAGTTACGCAGGACTGGGAAAAAATAAAAGGAAATTTACCCCAGAGACACACCTTGAGAGAGAGCTTCCCAGCCACAGATCTTCCTTTGCTTGCTACTTTTACATAACCTCTGCATCCCCAATCCTATACACCCAAGCTGCCTCTGATTTTGTGCATGTGTGTGTATGTTTTTGAGTATTCATGTTACCCAAAGGATCTTTTCCAATCCCTAGTAATTTTTAAAGAGGTTATTTGCCAGCAGATTGCACACATGAAAAATAGATGGTATTAGATGCATCCAGCTGTTCAGGACAGATTTGCCTGTCACCAGTCAATCGTGTTATGACAAAATGCATTGGTCTAATGCAGAAATGCAGCCCCAGAACTGATAAAAACATGTGATAAGACCTATGTAAGAAAGCACATTTAATTCAGACCTTATGCAACGGAAGGGTGAAATGGTAGGGCTCCCTCAACATCTTTGGATCTGTTTTAAACACCTAAATGACTCCACATTATCTTTCACATATGCATTCTCACCTGCTAAAACACAGGATGTCTGTCTCCTCTTTACTTCACGGTGAAATAGCTCAAACTACATTGCACAGTTACTTCAATATAGCAAATACTCAAGGCTGTGATAAATGACATATTAGAAAGCGAGGCAAGAACAGCCCCACCCTATCAGTACTAGGGTCTGTGCAGCTTGTGGTGAGCTTGACAGTGGGATTTATCTCACAGAAAATAAAACCCCGTTATTTTTAGCTAGACAGATTCCCTCATCGGGTTCACTATGCAGCCCTTTCTAAAGGAAAGAATATCAAAGGAAGGGAGGAAAAACTACCCCCCTGGCAGTGGCCCATCTTGAGGCTGCATTAAGTGTCTGTATAACAGCAGCAAGAGATACAAAGACAACCATCTGCCTCTGCCACCCCAGCAAAGTAAAAGAAAGCAAGTGACGAAGTTCATAGATCACATCCATCTTTCCCTCCCTGATTAATCTACAGGCTTCAAAGTACTTTCATTTCTTGGAGAGACAAGAAAAATGGCCATGCTCTGGGCATGGATACAAGCAGGAGCAGACTTCAAGCTGGCCTGCCAAAAGCAGAGGATGGCACTGAGCACCAGAACAGAGGAGATATCACAGTAAGATGACTCAGCCACCAAAAACTTTATGGATGTTTGCTAATGAAGCCCCCCTCTTCTTCATGCCTTCCCCTCAGGACCAGAGGGTGGTAAAAGCTCAAGCTAAAAGCAAAGGGAGGCGCAGGCAAGGAACACGATTTCTGCAGACGAGTACTGACAGACCCAAGCTTGCCCAGTCACTCCAGTTTATCACCAGCACATGGCTCCTGCCTGTTGACAGGTGGCATTAGTGCCAGCCTGCACCACACTGCTGAGCAGCTACTGGAACTATGAGCCAGATCTGCATTGGCCAGCTCAGCTGATCGACAACCACTGATGCTGCAGCGAGACAAGACCTGCTTGGGTGTGGATTAAGGGCTTGCTTGGTTCCGGGGCCATGCTGGGTTGCTCAGGCTCCTTGCTCTCCCTTCCATCCTTCCCTGAGACACCCAAATGCTTGCTGACAGTATTCTAGAGATACAGCCAAAATAAAGAAAAAAATATAAAATAGTGGAGAGAGGCATTCGAAAGTATCATTATATTGTTTCTGAATGACATTTTCAAAGGATTTTTTTAAAAGTCAAGGACACTTTAGAGAGTATCTGTTTTATGAATCAGTTCTTTTTATTTTCCTCTGCTGTTCCATAACTTTTTGAAATGTCACTGAATAATAACTGCTGTGTAGATCACTTATTACTGAAGACTGGACAACAGATACAAGAATAGCTGAGCATTTTTATTTTATATTAAATGAAATGCCTATTCGATTTTCTTGCATATGAACTTTTTTAAAATCCCCAAACTGTACTGGTATACCTTTTCTTAGAGCAAAAGCCTGAAGTGCTGTCTCACCCTCATCTTCCCACTTCTTTGTCCAGACTGCTAGAAAAAAGAGAAATTGAGACAAAGGACACAAAGCTTTCCACTACCTCCATATGGATTATACCTGTTTCTTTATTATACAGTGCTAAAAATGTCAAGGAATGGCATGTGCACATTAGCCTCTAAAGAGAACCAAGGTTTTAAAATGACCATGACTCAGAAATGGAAGTGGTTTGAAATCTTCAAAACAAATCAAGCATTTAGATTTGAATCTTGAATAAACTCAACAAAAGCCAATAAATCTTGTAGGAAAAAATATCTGAACCATAAAGTGGAGACATGCTTTCTCTGTTCCCTTGCTCTACCCCTCACTGCTGCATTTGCCAAAACAGGCCATCCTGCACCTCGAAACAGCAGGTGCTGATTGTAGTCCCTACCCCATCCTGCGAGTCGCTGTTGGATTACACCGTATCATAGGAGCACCTGAACAAAGCCAATCCCACCAATTTTAGTCCAATATCGTGCCTCCACAGCAGTGCCTTTAGGCTGGGATCAAGTGCAGCATCTGTTTTGTTGGTACAATACCCAATTTGTCCTCAGTTGGGATTGGAAGACACACTAGGAACTTATTGCATACAATAAACTGGAGGTGTGCCTCCTCCAAGCAGATGCCTAGAAAACAGCAACAGAGCAAGCATGTAGTACATGAAAATGGAGTTTTGAGCCCCTCACCTCTCTTACCAGAGTGCAGAGAAAATACCTTCTGCACAATGTATACACACACATATGTGCAAGTAAAAAAGACGCGGAGTTGCTCTGTCTGAAGCCTCCAAAGCCAGGAAGCACCAATGGTGGGTATGAAGAACCTGTGCTAACACAAGACTTCTGGTACAGACCTGGCTGGTGGGTGATGTCAGTGAAGGACTGCAAGACCTCCATCATGCAGTGCTCTCAAGAGGATGTTTTACTGCATGCTGAACTATTGCCTGAGCTTTACAATAATTAAAAACAAGGACCCTTGCTGGCATCTCAGGCTCTTTTTCCTTCCTTACTATTCAGAAGTTCCCTGACTATCTCAGTCCCCTTTCCTGCCCTGCTCTGTGCTGGCAAGATCAAGCACCCCAGTGCTTTACTCAGACAATATGAGGAGAGACCACATATCAAAATACTTGCAATTAGAGAGGAAGCAGTTCCAGCCATACAGCCTAATGGAAAACACAGTCAATCATAAATCCAGCCTGGAAAGGATTATCTGAAAAATACTGAGACCAAGATACATCCTGTGATTCTTATTTAAGCAAGATATTTGGGGGCTTCAATCAGAGCTTTCTCAGAGTAACACCTGGCTGCAGCCCAGGAGTTGCTGGAGAGCACAACTACACAGACAGAGAGAACTAGAAGATTCCTCTGGGAGTGATTCAGGATTGTTTAATGCATTGCACAGTAAATACAATCTAAGGTATTTAGACAGTATCTCCAGCAGCAGGAATTACTTGGCTCAGGGGACTTGCAATTGGATACGAGTGCAGATAGAGATCTATGATGCCAGGATATTAAAAATGCAGCACTTCGAATTGCAGACAAGTGAATGCTTTAGCATCATTAGTATGGTATTAGCAGGGTGTGTGATTATTTAGAAAATCTGTCTATGTATCTATTTCAAACTGTTTGATGCTGATATTCTACATCTTGCACCATTACAAATTCTGCTTTGAGCAGGATGTCTTTCTTGGTATCTCCAGCTCTTTTTTTTTTTAATCACTGGAATGAAATTCCTAGAAATAATGATGAAAGGCTGTAAAATCCCGATTATCTCCTAGACTGAAATCCCCCAAGATATGGCTGAGAGTAAAGTACCTTTCCAGAGAGGAAGTCCCTAAAGAGATGAATTGACCAGAAACCCTGAACATCAGCTGGGGCTGACCAGGAGGCTGTTCTGACATGGAAGCCAGAAGCCATGAAACAGAAAGGCTCTCACTTGCTGGTGAGAGATGATGAAAGGAAAAAAGAGCCTGAGAGAATGTACAGGAGGTTAAAGCAGCAGGGATTTTCAAAGAGGCCTGTTGCATAATCCCACTGAAAGGTCCAGAGAGGTAAAGGCACTGAAACTCACACTAGTTTTCATTTGGTTTTGGCTCAATCCAGGCATTTCTTGTAATAGGTATGGGGAGGGAAGAAATCACTGTTGTTACACTTTGTGTGGCTTGGTAACCCAGGAGAAGATATGAACCTGGAGCACCCACAAGAATGGGGTCTGTGAAAGCAGAGGCTGCTGGAGTGCAACACTTTTATCTGAAGGCTGACCAGCATTAACCCTCTAGCAGAAATGGTCTCTGACATTAAAATTTTATTTCTGGCACTAAGATGCTTTTCATTAAATGTCTTTTGCTCTCACCTCCTTGTCAGGCTGCTGACCCCAGGGACACCTCTCCTGGGGTTTGGATTGTGTGGAGGTTTCTCTCCTATTTGGAGCCACCTGTTTTCTCACATCAGGTTGGTATTTAAAAACTGTGAGACCCTCCCCCTTGCCAAAATGGATTATGAGCTATAGGAGGGCATGGATACCCTGAAGGATAGCATTCTACAAGCAATTAAGGCAGTACATATCGGTGCCATGATTTTTAAAGCATGGCAGTGCACTGGACTGGCAGATGTCATCAGCTGAATAGCTGAGCCATAGGCTGGCAAAGCACATCATCTTTGGACAAAAGTAGCCTTTTCTGAAAATGCAGAGTTTCCTATTCATCTCAACAAATTGAACTAGTTCATTCAAAGCCAAGACACAATCTGAGAGCTGTAAAAACAGGAAATCTAGTTTTTCCTCTTCAATATATAAATAAAAAAGTAAATGTTCAAGAATGACATATGCTAATCCCACAAATCCAAAGGAGATGATAACTGGAAAAAAGCTACTGGTTAATTCTTTTTCCTAAATGTGTCATCTTGATTCTTGAATGTTTTAAGTGATAGATATACCAAGGCAAAAAAAATAATTCAGATGGTAAACCTCAAAAAAATGAAAATTAAGACTCCAAGGCTTTAAATGCAGATTTATTTTCTTCCAAATGCAAGGTGATATATACTGAAAAAATAAAAAATAAGCTGTCTAATCAGACACTATTTTCTAACACATAAAAATTCTGAACATTAAGTTTATAGAGTAATATAAATATGTAAGTGCCTTCTGGTTATTGAATTTACCACTATGGCTGCATGTAATGACAGACCAACATGTTTTAGTGCTACCAATAAAATTAACATTCCTTTGTGATTAAGAAAGTACAAGCATATGAGAAGATTAAAATTGATTTTAGTTAATAAGATTTTCTTTCTTTTAGCTTAAATAATTTTGAATGTGAAGCCCTGAAGTAAATGAAGTCACACAAAGGTACAGTTTGAATCCTTGGTTCAAAGGCAACCCACACAACAGTGAGCAGAAGCCATGCCTTGCTCAAAGCTCTATTCTTTGTGGATAGATTTTGGACCAGAAGGGGCTACCCTCCATCGAATGCCAAGGAATGGATGTCTCCTTTTCTTTCCTTCTTCCTCTCCAGTCTTTATACCTTTCCCCTTTCTCCTCTCACCCATCACTCACAGAACCTTAACTCATGTCTTCAGCCCTTTATTTATTGCATTTCTATGGCTATTGAGAAATTCCAGAAACCAAGCAATATATCCTGATAGAGAAAAATAAAATCATTTGATAGTGCTCTCCAGGAAGAACAGTGAAATCAAGGCAGTCACATGAGCACAGACGCCCTCTGGATTTTCTTTGGAGCCCTGCAGCTCCGTCAGGATGGCAGGCAGGTTGAAATATGAAGATGTAATTCACTAGCACAGATGAGTGCTTCTCCCTGGGATTAATTAATGATCACTCTGATACTGCCTGCCTAAGATATGTAGGGCAGCCAGAGACAGTTAATGGGGATCTGTGAAGTCTCAGATTGTGGAAGACAATTAAACGAGGGGAAATTTTCTTTTTTTTTTTGCAGTGTCACAGTGCTTCACATTTTGCCTCCAGAAAGCAGAGGGCTTTAAAACATTAAAGGATTCTGCAAACATTAACCCACCCAAAAAAGGCAATTTTGCCTAATGCTTGTCTCACTGGCCTAAGCCACCATGCAGAAATCCACTCCTGTCTTGTCACCCTTTGCTGAATGAGTCTGGACACACTGTTAACTTCTCCATGCCTTTCCTTCCCTACACCTAAAAAGAGAATATACAACTTCCATTGAAACACACTGAACTTCAGGATAAAGACGTTATCTTAAAATTGTCTCTGATTTGAAGTATTAAACCTTAGAACACATTTTGGGAAAAGTAAATAAATTTGTTTAACAAATGAGAAAACCACAAGAGACTCAACGATTCTCCCACTTTACTTATATGTGTAAAACAAAAAATTCTCCCTGTCTTCTCACATTAACCAACTCTCCTAAGGCAAAAATAACGAGGCAAAATCGAGACTTTCAAAGATCTCTCCTATTGAAAAGGACAGAGGAGATGCCTGGAAAGACACTGAACATGCACACACACTCTGCTGGGCACATCAGCGCTGGTTAAAATCACCTGCAATGGACAAAGATGCTCTGTCACTTCACTGTAGGATGGAAAGGGAAATAATGCTAGCTGTTCTCTGTGTCAACTGTGCAATTAATACTGAGCTTAGTTAGGGCGATTTCGGGGACGGGGAGGGCACACCACCACAAAGGCATCTTAGCCCAGAATGACCGTACCGGGGACAAGGTGAACGCGGCCACCTCACCTTCCCTGCCCGGAGAGCGGGTTCCCGGCACCTTTCCCCGCGCCCCGGCGCATTCCGGGCATTCCTGCGGCTCCCGCCGCTCCGCAGGGCGGCACGGAGAGACACGGCCCCGGCCCCCGCAAAGCTGGCGTGCCCGGGGGCAGGGACAGGGACGGGGACAGGGACGGGGGCAGGGGGGGCTCTCGCCGCAGCCGCGACCGCCGCGACCCGTTCCCCGGCGCT
>JAWWMP010000171.1:14567012-14581521 GCA_035047865.1 Dendrocincla tyrannina | reverse complement strand
CCCTCTTTCTCTGTCAGTTCTGCATTTTTCTAAAGGCCCATATGAATTCTGAACTGGTTTTCATTTTATAACCAGGCAAACTGGAGGGAGGGACTTTGAAAAGAGGAAAGTTAAGAAAGATGCAGGTAATTCCAAATTGTCAGATGATTATCATTATTTTTTGCCTCCTATTGCAAATCTTAAAGTAACTGACCTACTTTGAAGATGACACAGTTCATGCCTCTACTTTGGATCTGTGAAATTCAAGCATTAGATGATTCATCACTGATCGGATAGTGCAATGTGTTTGTTAGAGCTCTTTTTGGCTTAGGAACGGTCAGAGAAAGTGTAGTGAATTAATTGCTGTAGAAGCATGATGGCAGGTAGCATGGGAATAGCTTAATGAATTCACATTTTTAAGTCTCTAAATCTTCATCCTCAGAAGTCCTCTTGCTTTCTAGCAAAGCTTACTTTTCGTTTAATGTGCAAGAAATAATCCTCCTTGATGGAGGATTTTCAACCACTTATAACCTGTCAGGCTTATTTTTGTCATGAGTTTCCAGCTGCTTTTTACTAGTTTTCCACTGAGTTTTCTGTAAAGCATAAAACCCCTATTTTATTTTTAAACATGGAAGAGTAGAGTGTTCTGGGATGCCATTTCAGAGGATCTGAGGCTTCTATGTTCTGTCATTGTGAGGCCTTATCCTGGAGCAGGAATTGTGAACCTGTCCCTTATCCTGTGGTCTGGAGTATATGTAGTGATAGATATTGCTTCATGATGATCACAAAGCTAAAGTGATTTTAATTGTTTGCATATTTGCTAGCACTGCCTTCATAATATGTTGAGAGCAGGTCTTGCTCGTGCTGAGATGCAAACCAGACAGCTCTGTGTGTGCGTCTTTTCAAACCAAGCTCTTTGTCCAGAATCCTAGGACCTAATTACTCAATTTCAGTGGCCCAGTGTAATGGTGGCCAGAGCGGAGGAGAGAGACCCTATCCTTTTCAGATTATGAAAAGAGCTTTGTATTTACCTCTGTATGTGTTATGCAGGCTTCAGTCACTATATGTGTGTTCGGGTTTTTTTCTTCAGAGAGGTACATCCTTACAGGATCCATACTATCCTGTTAAATTATCCCAAACTGTTATCAACAAAAGATATAAAGCAACTATTTGTGAGACTGAGTTGGTGACATTGTGAGATCAGATCATGCATTGCTTGCTCTTTTTTTTCTAATGTTACTCTACCATTAACTATATACAGAGAAATGCTGATAGATATCCTTCCCCTAGACCAATCTGTTTGAGCAGCATCATCACTCCAGCTGTTTGTTTTTCTGGTGTTTTTTTGGTCTGTGTTTACTTTAACCAAGGATTCTATGACTTTTTATATACATTTGAGTAGGAAAACTGATGCATAGTATCTAGGTATGATTGATGATGTAAGCAGAAAACAGTCACGCTGTCCCTTTTCCACTGTCTTGAGATAAAGGTTAAATTATTTATCAGTTGCTATGAAGTTCTTATTACTATCTTGCAATAATATGTTCGCTAAAGAGGACAATTTGTATTTCCAAAATTTTTTAGAGTTCATGTTTTGTAGGGTAACTAACCTTCTTGGTCTGTGTAAGAAGATTGGCTGTTGCCAATTCATATGTCAGAGCTTTAGTGAATGACCAAAACTTGTAGATAAGGATGTTAAAACTCCACAAGATGACTTAGGTTTTCTATTTAAAATGATCAGGTGGATTGGCCAAATAAAAAAACCGCTTGTTACCGTGTATGGAGCTTTTCCAGCATCTCCTGTGAACACCCCTACCCTTTTCAAAAATGTCGGGATTCTTACTGAGTCTTATATAGCAGGCTGTGTGTGTGTTTGGTTATACAAATCTTCCTCAGCTTAAATCTCCTTCTTTTGATGCTGGAATTTATGTAGCACCTGCATTATATCAGCAAGATTTTCTAAATAAACATGGACACAGCCCAGTCCTTCTTGGCTGACTAAACCTGTCATATGGATCTTACAGCCTCTCTGAAGGCTGGGCTTCCTCTTGTTCTGTGAAAAGGGTATGAGAGAAAATACTGTCTTGAGAATGAAATTGGGTGTAGGACTTAATCAGCGTATCACACTAACAAATACTCTTTCAGGTAGAAGCTTTGGTGAAGTCTACACTGAGTCTGCATGGGAAGATTGACTTCCTGGTGAATAATGGAGGGGGCCAATTTGCTAGTCCTTCTGAAGCCATCCGTGCAAAAGGCTGGAATGCTGTGATAGACACAAATCTGACAGGGACCTTCTATTGCTGCAAAGCAGGTAAGGTCTGAACATTAAGCTTTTTTTGTTTGTTTATTGTCTTTTTTATAGCAATAACAGAAGACAAGAAATGTTTCTCTGCCTTCTTTTTTCCATGAACTTACCTGACAGTGGGTATTTGTTTTCACGAATCTCATCCTAAGCTTTTCATTAAATGGTATGTTGCATTTATTCATATATACAAAGGTATATGTAGGCAAGTATGATCTTCTGGTTAAGGCTGGCTTTGGGGAGTCAGTTGGCTTGGATACTCACTTGAAAGACTATAGGAAAGCCACTTGACTTTTGCAGCCTGTGCTCACTATGTGTAACACAGGAAATTGTTTCTCTCCCTTCACAGATATGAATTTAAGCTTAAACTTAAGTATGGCATGTGATTCTCAGATAGCATTTGGCATGTGGAAATGAAAGTAATTTATGTGGAAACATGAAATCTTGATTTCCACCAAATGCTTCTTGACAACCACTGAGCCTTACCTGGACTACACCTACTGTCCCATAGCCTCACCTCCAGCTTGGCAAGGCCAAAGAGCAGGTTGTTTATCTAGACCTGCATGAGAAATGTGTAGTATGATTGCAGTTAAGATTCCAATTTTGACATCCAATTGGCAAGTTTATTTGTATGTATTTCTTCTGATATTTATAGGTTATCTTCCTCCTTCATACAGTGTACAATGCCTGGATGCAGGAGCATGGAGGAGTCATTGTCAACATTACTGCTGCCGTGAGAAATGGGTTTCCTGGAATGTCGTAATACATGTTTTCTTTTTATATTTTCCTATATTTTCCCCTAGAAGTACTAATTGCTCTTAAATGCTTCATAAAGGTGTGCACTGGGCAGCAGCAGAATACAGAAATACAGTACTTTGGTCAAGAGAGAGCCGGAGTAATGCTTGGCTGAATGTATGGGGATCTCTTATTAATTCAGTAAGAGACTACAGGAGTAAATGGCATCTCAGGTCTCTCTCAACTTGTTTGTAAGAAACTATGAAACAAAACTTTTCCGTGAAGTTTTCATTTAAAATGGTGTGCTAGTGGGACAAGTTGGACTGAAATGTAATCTTGCTCTCTCTCCACATTACTGAAGGGTTTGCAAGAACTTGGCACCTGTTGCTTTTCTCTTCTACACCCGGTTTACAGATCTTGATGGTGCAATGAGTTACGGGAATGGGACTGGGAGTAGGAGGAACATTTCTAGTACATTACCAGGTTTTGGCTTTGTCCTTCAGCTCACATAATGCCTGCCTTTCCTGTTTTTCTTTTTACTCCCACTTGGTAGGCACCTTTCTTGGAGAAGGTTTCTGACGCAAATAGAATCAGTTCTATTTGTTCTGCTCCTTTCTTGACTGGGAGAAGGCTCATGGCTACAAACATCTTACCCCGTTTCTAGTTGTTTTATACTGATGCAAATGATCACAGCCATGAAAATGCATGAAAGTGAAGCCTCCTCTCCATACTGTTATGTGTACTACATTAGTTCAAATTTCTTTACCCTGAAAATGGAGGTGAGCAGGAGTTTTCCAGTTTGAAACTTTCCACCCCTAAAGTTCCAATTTATTGAAAGATAATAATGCTCAGGAAATTAATTGTTTCAATTATTTTCTTTTCAGAGGAAATTTTGAAGTTGTCAAGGTGCTACATGTTTCTTAAGTAAAGAAAAAAAAAATCTGAATTTCGTCTTTTATTCTTCCTTTTCCTCTTTTTTTTTAAACTTTGAAATTGAGTTTCTATTGAAGAAAATACCAAAAAAAAATATTTTGAGGAAGTGTTGCATTACCTCTCTTTGTCCAGCACTGAAAGTTTTAAAAAATAAAATTTTTTAAGAAGCAGCAGAATATTTTCTCACTAGCTTGTTCTTGGCAGTGCAGAACAAATTTCAAGATCCACAGGGTGGTGCTGAAGCTTCAGTTATTTGAGTTTCTCCACTGTGGTAAAGTCTGGTTGAATTGTTTCCGCAAATATGCTGAAGTTGTAGTGAGAGTTGAAACAAGAGAAAAAGCTAATTCTGAATAACAGTGGAAATTTTTTCCTAAATAACTGTTGTGTATAGATGGAGAAGGAATTAAATTCCTGTTGAATTGATACTCATTGTAGAAATGTGCTGTTGAATAAGTATTTGCCTTTTACTTGTCCAGCCACCACTCATAGCAAAAGTTACCTGATACAGTTTTCCATAAGTATTAATCTTGAACATAAAACTTGTCAAGTTTGCACGTAGTGTACTTGGAGACAATTCATATGTTTAGACCAGAAATAAATAAGTTATGGTTATATTTGTCTTAAGTTTATATTTGTCTTAAGTTTTTCTTATTCTTTCTCTGGTATTTGAGAAGCTGTTGTCTCTATCTCCTCTAAGTTTTTTGTTAGGAAAAAGAGACTAAATTGTCTTCATTTCCTATGAGTCCAACTGTCCAATTATTGCAGTAATTTTGTCTGCATTTGTTCAAGGTTGTAATCATTTCAGACTAGTTTCCTAGAGCAGCAAGGTGTATGACTTCACTCTAACTCATCTCCATCTCCATCCACCTAGAGTGATTTTTAAATATTGACTTATTTTAATCATGTTTGTCAGAAGATTTAAACTGTTTTTCAGAACACTGTCCTTCCATGTGTTGCTTCACCTGTGTAGCCTACAGGTAGTTTTATACAGTTTGAACTTTACCTCCTTGTTTCTCATTTTATAAGCCTTCCCCTGCAGTATAGTGCAGCTGACCTTATGTCACATTGGGGAAGAGATTGTAAGTATTTCCAGCAATGACAGGAAATCATAGTGTAGTTTGTTTAAGTAGTAAAGCTATGGTCAAACATAAAAACTGGAGAATCTGTCTCTCAGAGTGTTGGTCCAGCCTCAGAAAGCTACTCTGACTACCCCAGTGAGGCTGCAGTGGAATTAGTACTGGGCACTCCTAGCTGAGGGAACAGATGCTTCCTTTGCTTTCTTCTCTCAATAGGCACACGGGAGCTGCGAGAGCTGCAGTGGAGAACCTAACCAAGACTTTAGCATTAGAGTGGGCCCACAGTGGAGTAAGAATCAACAGTGTTGCTCCTGTAAGTAATGGCAAATTGTGTGATTAAACTTAGCAACCATACATGTTCATAGTTAAAGCTTTCAGACCAAAAGGGATTTTAAAAACTGTAACCTGTAACTGATTGTGGATTGTTTATGTATTTCTTTATTTATGATCCCCTCATTTGCGTTCTTCAGGTCATTTGAGAGTGTTTTGTACTCTTTGGATGATGAGTCAGAGGATGTGGGATAAAATTGCTTCTGCTTTCTGCTTTGACTTGGCACTCTTGGTTGGGTTTTTTTGTAGCTTAATGAAATGATACTGGTAGGAGTTGGTCAGCCATTTTACAAAGCCTTGACATAAAATTACTGAATGCTTTGCATTTCAGTAATGGATACGTTATTTCTGAGTTCACGGAACTTTTTCTGTTAGAGGTTCAGGTATGCTGATGGTTTCCACCTGTGTTTACAAAGTTGTAAAAATCTCTGAATGTGTCTTGACTTTGTCTTCTACATGTTAAGTTAGATTAGCTTTAGGCGTAAAGAGGCTGTATTTGGAGTGGAACATCTCTCAGAGAAATCATATGTAAAAATGTGTGTTGTGATTTTTTTTCTTATCAAATTCCTGCAGAGAGGGAACCACTATACAGGTCAGCTAAAATATGCCTGCCACCTAAAATATGCCTGCCACATTTTTGAGGAAGTAGGTAGCAGGTAGCAGTTTTGTAAAATAACTGTATGGAAAGAGCAGCTATATTTTGTATTGCATAGTGCTGCAAATACAGAGGTTATATAGAAACTCTCGCTTTAACTTTTGAGCTCCATAGGAAGATCTTGCTACTATTTTTGTAGAGTGCCTTTATATCCTGTTGTGCCCCTTGTCCTAAAACATCTGGCTTGCTTTGTTTGGCATAGCATAGATTGCTTAATAGCAGATGTGTGATGATCATTCAGGTAGTGGCTTTTATGTACCCTTTATGAGACCAAATTCATCTGGAGACTTGTTAAATATTAACATCTACTGGCTTGTATTTCCTGTTTATTTGGTTTTTTTCTGATTTATCAAGTCCTGGGGAAGTAAGTAATTAAGACAGCATTATTATGTGAATGTACTTTTCAGGCATGCTAATTACTTAATGAATCATGCTGATTATATATTATAGCAGATGTCAAAAGAAGTTTTTGGCAAGCAAACACTTCAGGGATTTAGCTCTTTCCTAAGTATTTGCTAGCTTTGTTACTCCGCTGGTAACAAAAGTCCATGTTGTAGTTATAATAATACTTCTGTCACATTTGTGAACGCACCAGGTCGGGGGTAACATTGCAAAACTGTTACTACTTTATAGAATCAGAGTAACTTGTAGGGAATAGATACATAAAGAGGGAAACTTGCATTCTGAATAAAATAGTCTCACATACATTATACAGATATCTTAGAAATCTTAGTAAGTACTTTGTGGATTAATTCAAATTTTATTTTACTTAAACTTAAGTCCCAAAGGTTCTGTCCCATTGCTGTAGCCTTCATCTTCCTTCTCAAGATTAAACTGGACTGAATAATCATCAGAGCAAACACAGTCACCTTCTTCTGTTTCTACAGCAGCTAAAGACGGATTGTTGGAATTCTGACTGTAATCTGTCTGCATGCAAAATTCACAATAAATCAGTCTCATGCTCTTACAGATGACAAGAAACTGTTGAGAACTTGTTCTTGGGGCTTGGTTGTAATCATTTCAGAGTAGTTTCCTAGAGCAGCAAGGTGTATGACTTCATATGAAATGCTAACATGAAATGCTTGTAATTTCAAAGCAGTCTTTGAGTTTCTTTATACTCCACTTTTTAGCTATTGAAGTGACAGTGGAGAATTGGAATAATCAGAATTATTATGCTTGAATAGAGAAGTGGCTAGCAGCCTAATTACTTTCTTGTATAAATTATAATGTCCCATTACATTCAAAAACTTGCATTCAAGTGTTCTTTAGATAGTTTAATACCACAGAAAAATCAGTGATGACAACTTCACAATTTTAGAATGATCCATTTAAACATATGAAGAGAACTTAATTTTCACTATGCTTTTTTAAAATAGGGACTAGTATTTTCGGAAACTGCCGTTGCAAACTATGGAGAGCAAGGTATAATGATGTGGTTGAAGAGCATACCAAAGGTTCCTGCCAAGAGGTCGGCGGTTCCTGAGGAGGTAATGTATTTCAGAACACTTGTGATGTTTCTGTGTCACTATTTTGAAGCCACTTTATTATATGAGGAACAAAAAAGACTTAATTGTGCATTGTGATGGAATATTTAAAAGGAAAAAATCTTGTAGTAATGCATAGTTGTGCCAAGTGGGAGACTTAACCAATAGCCACTGATATACTGAAAATTTAACTCAGCTGCCTCTCACTGCTGAACTGTTTCATGGTAGACATTAGATCCTGAAGAAGTTGACTTCCGGCAGGAAAGACTGAAAGAATGAATATTAAAGTGAAAAAAATTGTATCTTAAAAATACTTAGCTCTCTTCTACCTAGAATGTGCAGATTTGATAAATGGTCCATGTTTTTATTTGATTTTTCAGTATCTGATGCTCATCTGTGAGAATCTATTGGTTTTCCTCTGTTAAGTACTTGATGTTTGTGACAGCGAGTATGGTTTTAAGACTGTTGCAGTTTTCACTACTGAGTAGAGAATTTTACTATGTCGTACCTGTAAAAGTTTTTACAGGCCTTTTTGACATGAAAAGTTCACAGCAGTTTAAGAAAGATTAAAATTGTCATTCTTTTGACAGATCTCTCCTGCAGTGTGTTTCCTCCTATCTCCAGCTGCTTCGTTCATAACTGGGATAACCATGGTCGTGGATGGTGGCCAAAGTTTATACAGCCATGTCCTAGAAATACCTGGTAAGAAATGGGCTACAAAATAATACCCTTCAAGTGACTGAGGTTGGGCAATGGGAAGACAAAAAAGTAAAATGCCTAGTTTCTCAATCAACTAAATATGTTCTTTTATTAATTTTCCTCAGATCATGACAGATGGCCTGCACCACCAGAAGGAAAAAATTCTGAAATGTTGAAAAAGCTGCTTTCTGGCGAGTTCAAGCCAAAGCTGTAAAAGAAGATTTCACCTTATTCCCAGCTGCACACTTGCTGATAATCTCACTTTGTGATCTCAGCTTATTATTCTCATTAATAATTTTTTTCCTCATATGTATATAACTACATTTTGTTCCTTGATTTTCCTTGGTTTATGTTTAAAACTTGAAAGGCTGTATATAGTACACTTCTTCTCTGAAAACACTTGCCATTCAGTCTTTGGAGAGGGAAGGTATAAAAGACAAATTGTGCATTTGCATAGGCATTAAGTAATGAAGAATCCCAACCAGAAGTGAATAAAAAGAATACTTACTTTGAAGTGAAGGGAGCAGAGAGGGGATGTTTTGGAATCCTTTGATTCTGGATGAATTCAGAGAGAAGGCAATTTAAATCTCTTACTACAGTTGCATCAGTAACCTTTGAGGTAACTGTTAGCTCTACATTATTTCTGTTCAGCCACATGCTGAATGTTCAGCAGTGGCTGTAACGACCAAGTACAGTAAGTATTTATCTGAAAATAATTAAAAATAAGGTGGAATACTGTTATTAATGTTTTAAAATAAAATGGCATATCATATTGCGAATGTTTTGAATTGTTTGCAAATACAATCACATAATGGAATTAAGCTGGCTGCAACTTAAATTTGATAACAGAATAATGAGATAATAAATTTAAATTAACATGCAGTTCAAGTTGGATGGAAAACAGTATAGGTTGAGCAATTTTACATGCAAAATCTGGTGTATATTGCAGTGCTCTCTGCAGTATGCTGTACTAGTAAATGAGAGATTTGGAATCCTTCATTTAAAATCCTTTCTAGCCATACTGTGTTGTCTTACAATGTTAACAGAATTTTGTTCAACAGTGTCTCTAAAATAGATGTGATTTTTGTGAATAATGCAGAAATGCCATTTAAAAACCAGAAATCTTGCAATACCTCACTTGAAAAGCCTATCTTTGTAACTTTTCTTATTCACTTTAAGGCAAATGTTCCCATGTTTGCTATCTTTAGTGGAAACATAAAATTGAGTTCTTACACAGGTACATGTAGATGTTTTTCATGAAAATCCGAATTCCATTTTTAGGTGGGAAGAGAGCCTAAATATGTGCTTTTTCAGATGTATCCTCCTTCCTTAGTAACTGGATGGTCATTTATGCAGTTGAAAGAAACTTTTACAGATAGGAAGTATCTTTTTTCAAACCTCTTGTGGAAGGTATATTTTGATTATTGCAAATATTAGTTCAGGGTACACAGCAAGAGAATTCCTGGAAGCAAATACACCAGTTAGTTATCTAACTTGAGAAGTCTAGCCTATTGCATTAAGGGAAATTAGTTTGTTAACACATTATTTCTACATTATTAACATCATTCTGGAAAAGAAAGTTAAACGTGAATATGGTTGAGAGTTGTGGAATTTACTTTATGTTGGACTGTGAGTTTCTGTGATATGTGTGGACTCTGAATTTGATGTGAAATGGAAGTGAATTGGTAAAATTAATTTACTTCTATTATATCCCAGAACTGTTCACTACAGGATTTAAGTATAAACTTGGAAATAATAAATTTTTAATCTTGCAAATTTCCTCTTTAACTATGCTGGAGTGTGAATATTCATAAAGAGGGGACGTTTATATGTAATGATGGTGAAATGCATCATTCATCTCAGGAAATGGAATATTAGAAAGGTGAGCATTCACCTGTGTGGGAGACAGGTTCAGTCTGCAATTAATAAACTCCTTCACCAGTAAGAACTATAACAAACCTTTCTGATTGGGATGAAAGAAAGGACCTTTTATTTGACCTTGCCTTCTTCCACTTTGAGCAAAGCAATGGATGTATGAAGAAGATGAAAGCTAGTTCTTTAGAAGAGGCTGTGTGTGCTTTTTCTCTGGCAGGAAGTTGAAACGGCCAGCATTTGTGGAGCCATAAAGTGCTGCAGCTTAGTACAGTAGAATATACTCAAAATGCTCCAAAGGTAAGTCTGGTGTCACAATACAGAAAAATACATCATCTGAAGTAAAAGAGGAATCAGTGTTCTCTGCTTTTTTCCCTTTTCTTTTCTTTCCTCCCTCAATAATAATACTGACATTCCCCCTACTGTGCACAATATTGAAATGCTTATCACTGTTAAATAATAGGATAGTAACTCCTTTGCTGTCGTGGTTTAGCAATAATCACAGCCTTTTGTTTTGTGTTTGTTTGGGGTCTTGGTTTTGTGTTTTTCTTGCACCATGGAGGACATGAAATGTTTAATTCTCAGAAAAAAGTTTTTCATTTGGTCTTGCCTCTGGTCCATTTTTATGCAGATTAAAATTATTTTAAAAGTTTTGGATCACCTTACAGAAACAGGGTGTTGTGTTAGCAGGCAGCATGAATGCTTCAGGTTTCTGCTGCTAGTGCTGCAGATAATATCAGCTGTAGAAAATCTCTTCCTATGCCGACAGCCCTTGATCAAAGGGCGTTGAGAGGTTAAAAAGATGGGTGTGGTAGCAAAATATTCTTGACCTGTATAAGTTTTGGGTATCTGAAGTTCAGAGAACAGGGCTTGATTTTATTTATTTTACAAGGGAAGTGAAAGGAACTGTGAGTAAAGGGATGAAATATACTGACCAAACACTGAAACTTAAACATTTGCTGCACTGTACAGTTGTAATAAACAAAGAGAAGACTTTTAGAATGACAGCGACATTTACCATTCTGTTAGAAATCTCTTTTTGGTTGCTTTAGTGTTTACCTCTGGCTAAACCTGTGCCTATCTTGCCTATCCCTTACCAGGCATTCATTGACTGATGAACCGGTGCTTATCAACTGCTACTTTGCTCCACTGTCTGGTGTGATATCTGAATATGTGTTGTAAAACTTTACATTGTGACAGCAATGCAGATCAATGAAGGGGAATTTCTGTCAACTGTACTTGCCTTACATTTTACAGATACTCTTTGTGTTAAGCAGGATATTGTTTCATTCAAGGTACTTATTTAGTGTAAAATGAAGTTTGATTATTCTGTGGGTTTACTTACTGTAAAATGAAGTCTGTGTTGTAAAAATCTTCATTCTTTAAAGATTTAACAGTTGTCATTTTGCTAAAGGCAATATAGTCTGTGCAGTGTCATTCTACAGTAATGTCCATTGTCTGCCTTAAGATGTAAATGAACAACTATGAAGCAATCATTGCTCGTAACAACCATTTATGGCTATGTTTAGTTTTCTGAATAGTTGTATAGAATGTATCATATAATCTTTAAGAAAGTGTGCTCTTTGCCAGATGGTGTAATTTGATATACTTGTAATCAGCATCTCCCAGTTTCCTCTTGCCATCTCCAATAGCTGAGTTAAATGGCTGAGTGCTGCAGACGTGGGGGGAGTTGTCTTATTAGTAAAGTCAACAGCATCAGTGTTCAGGGTTACTGAATGTGGCCGAGTCCTAAAGGTAAATTAGTTGCTCCATAAACTTCAGGGAAGAGGTTGGAGCAGACAAACCTATCAGTACTGCTGCCCAGGCTTACTTGAGGATGTGCAGTATATTTTTATGAATCTTCCAGCAGTAGTTATTTTGTACTGTCCTCTCCAAGCTGTTTGCTCTTCTTCTCTTTTGGCATCAGCATTACAGTGATAGTGCATTTGTATTGGAAGGAACTGGAACTACTGAGGTGCAGGCATACGTTTCCTTCTGCCATGGAAAGGCAGAGGGGCATAGCAGACATGACTAGCGAAGGTTTGGAATAATGCTGCCATTTTCTCCATGCATGTGAGCTGGTTTTAAATTTAAACACCATTGGCCCTCCTGTTGGTGAGAAAACACTGCATCATGTTATCACATTCTGGCGTCATGAACTTTACACTGCTGTTCCCAGAAAAAGCCATTTTGTTTTTCCTTATCTGCTCTGTCTCCAGCAGCTTGTTCCTTTGCCAATTAACCCCTAATTTGCTTAAATATATGTGAAATTAATCACTAATGTAACTAGATCCTTTTCTGGATGTAGTTCAAAACGTGGTAGTATGGTGCCAGCTATAGGAAGGAGTAGTGGGGAGGCAAAGAAACTTGGGGACAAAAAGGAGGAAGATGGCATGCCTATGAAAAGGGTCTGGTTTTCCTCATTTAAAATTTAGAAGCTATGGCTGTAGTGTTAACTAATACAGTCTCTGGTTAGCCTCAAGCAATACATGTAGGAGGTGAGAACCTCTTTTCACAATGAAGTATTGATTCTAGAATTCAGGGAGAGCATTCTGCCAGATTTCAGTCAATTGCTTGAATACACGATCCTAAAATGTGCTTACCCTATAATTTCTACCCCCACACCTCTCAATTTCTGTCACTGTACAGGTTTTGTACTGAATGCATAAACAACTAACATACTTTATTGCAACTCCTGTCAGCTATTTTTATACTGTTATTTTCCATATCAGCAATTACACTGTTTCTATAAGCTTTATTTTGCTCCAGTAGCATGACACATGATCCCATAAACATGCCCCTGGTTTGGGCAGAGCTCAGTGTGAGCCAGTGTCATAAGTGCTGGTCTGTGGTGTTGATAGATATTTTTTTATCTCAAAGTCAATATTTAGCTGTTTATCCTGTTCCTTATATTGAAGATGCTCTGATTTAGGGATTATGGCATATTAGTACTGATGCCTCTGCAAAGCACTCTTGGGATGCGAGAGTGCTCTGTGCTGTGCAGGCTTCTTGTCGACATACAAAGGACCGCATGGGCAGAGGAATGTGGGATGATTTTCCACAACCCTTGCTGGCTTCTTCTGAAGTGAGGGAACTTTGTCTTGAAAATGTACTGTTCACTAACCCCTCCTCCATCAGCACAATCCATTTGCAGGATGTTAAAGCTGACAAATGGCCATGAACTGTAACATTAAGGCAAGGGAAACACTGGATGTGTTTTCAGAGCTGCGTAAGCAGCTGTGGCTCATTGATCTTGTTTGATGGTGCAGGAGCATCACACATCAGCAGTTTTCTTGGCTCTGTCCCTGTCATCTGGCAGAAAAGGTCACCTTTTTAACTGTCTGGTTAAAGACTCTTGGTCATGACAAGTGTCTCATGAACACTGCTGACAATTTTGCCAACTGTGAAACAAAATATCTCAGCTTTGAGACATGACTATGTCCCCTTCATGTTGTCTCTGGAATCAGGGTGATTCAGCGCCTTGAGCCTTTCTTGGATGTGTTTCATCAGTTGGTCTTTCTTTAGCACCGTCTTCTTCAATGGATTTTTTTTTAAAAAATGACACTGCAGCCTATTTCAGTGGAAGTTTTCAAAATATTCGAGCTATGGACCTCGATGTGCAGTTTTCCCATTTCATATGTGGTTCCCACTGGAAATTGACATGTAAATCTTAAACTTCCTTTCAAGTAATTTTCCCGGATTTGTTTAGGGTGACCAAAATAATTCCCTAATCCTTGGTTTTGGGAGCTTTTGAGGGCTTGTCCAGGCTCTACAAACCTCTAGTTGCCTTACAGGTTGAACAGCTCCGCGCACAGGAGCAGAGAGCGGGCTGTGAGCAGCAGCAGGGCGGGGATGGCACAGCCCCGGAGCGCGGGTCATTCCTGCTCCCCGGACACAATGGCTCCTGCCTGTAAGGTTATTGTTAAACCTGTGCTAAGCTAATTACAGTGCCGTGGTGTTATTTACAGTCATAGGCTGCTTAGACTTGAAGGGTAGCAGTAATAGCTGTCCTACTACGTGTCAGGGAGTGCTTCCTCGCTGGTTAATTTAGCGTGGCATCCTTCTTCCTTGCGTGTGTTGACTTCCTGAGGGAAGCAGGTGGCTCCTGCAGAAAGCCCCCAGCCCGTGCTGGGAGAAGTGGCCCACCCCAAAGCGGCAGAACCCTTGAGAATTGTCCTAAAGGGCGTGCCCAGCCCCTCTTGCCGGGGGGTCAAGGCAGGGCCTGGCAGGGGCGGTGGTACCGAGGTGCGCGGTCACGTCCTGCCCTTCAGCGGCGCGGGCCCCGCGGGACTGCACCGCGATGGGTCTTCCTTGGCTCTCCCGGGGCGGCAGGAGCCGCACGGCCCCGGTGCCCTCGGCCCTCGGCGGGTCCGGGCGCGGCCGGGGCTCGAACCGGGGTCCCCCCAGCGCGCCCGGCTGGCGCGCACGCGCCTCCGCCGGGCCC
>JAWWMP010000171.1:14539429-14566587 GCA_035047865.1 Dendrocincla tyrannina | reverse complement strand
CGGCAGCGCGGGGGGTCCCCGGCGGCCGCCCGGCCTCCGCCGCGACACAGGTGGGTCGGGAAGCGGGGCAGGGGCACCCCCGGGGCAGGGCATGGCCGGGACCCCCGGGCCGGGTCTGCCCGGCTCCCCCGGAGGTGGCCGGGGCAGGTGGAGCTGCGCGGCCGGGCAGTTGTTGGAGGTGCTGGGGAGACACACGCCGGTGGTAACACCTCGATTACAGCTGCTAAATCTGAAGTGTGCCGCAAGCCCCGGGAATATTTCTGTGTCACGGCAAACCTCGCCGCGATCGCACGGTGATGCTGTGGGCTCTCGTCTTCAAATTGCGCCGCAGTGGTAGCGGAGCTGTGAATTGGGTATGTAGGTCAGATACTGCGAGATGTTTTTGTCAGGGGAAAAAGTGAATGTTGGATTATTTATTCCCCTGTTGCTTTCGAAGTGCGTTGCAGCACCCACGAGGTTGGGGGTTTTTTCCCTGGCTTCCTCTCTTGCTTCATAGCTCTGGTCTTAGTTTTTGGCTGTGGAATTACTGAAGATCAAAGCGCTAAATGAGCTGAGCGCTCCTAAGCTGTATTGTGTCATGAAGTGTCCTCTAAGAGGGTGGTAAGAGATAATAGAAGCCTGCCTTGAAATACGGGGGATTTCTACTCCGTGCAGAAAATGTCTTTCTACTACAGCATTTCTTTTCTTTAAACAATGCAGCACGTTGCAGAGTGCTAGAGGCCTTCAGGATTGTGTTGCTGTGTGTATGGCAAAGACGTCTTTGCAGAATGAATGTCCGCATGCTTGTCTTGCGTTCTCTCGCGGCATAGCACTTGTTCTTTCCTCTGGAATTCCCTATGGATATTTTTAAGGGAAAGGGCATTGATGGGTTGGTATGTATGCCACACTGAAAAACCTTAGAATAATTCCTTGCTTGTTTTTTTTTCCTGCTTTCACATTTGCCTTTGCTTACGCTGACTTAGTAATTAACTGCTTTCCTCAGGAATCTATTTTTAAAATGAGAACTTACTATAATTCCTGTTTTCTTTACAATTTATGTTCCATCATGATTGCCACTGAAATGTATTGAATCCAAATTTGATTCAGATATTGATTCAGATAACGAGGCTGTATATAATTAATTTGATTTTCTTTTTAAGGCTTTATTGTATTTTGATAAAGCAGAATAGGAAGATAATGTTTATCAGATTGAATCATGCTGAAGAAAAAAAAAAATCTGTGTAGAGTTTGCCTTGATGAACTGTGTTGGTGTTTAAACAGGTGGTTTACCTGGCACAAATGGGAGACTGGTGAAGAAAACAGATGTTTTGGACTTGCTTGCCTTGGCTTGCTGAGATTTCTAAACTGTCAGAGGAAACTTTAAGACAGTTGTGGTGTTTAGTAATCTTGGGAGTTTTTATAGTGTATGTGAGTAGGTAGAGAGCTGTGACAGGTAGAATTTATTAATGTGGTGAAACGAGCATTATCTTGTTTAATATCATGGTAGGGAAGCTTTTTTTTTGCTTTACATTGATAAAACTAGCTAATTTATGGTAAAAATAAATAACCTTTCAATTTTGGTCATACACTTGTCAGTGGTTCTTTGCTGTGGTTGTTTGAAAAGCTAGCCAGTTCACAGACTTGTGAAATTGAAAGCCTGTTGATGATAAATGCAGAAGAGATTTTTTTATTATAAAGCTTTCTTCTGGAGATAGCAAACAAATTGATCATGCTGTAAATTTAGTCCACATTTGTGGTTTTCACTTTACATTTTTTCCTTAACGTTTCCTAAAATAAAGTGTTAAGTACAAATCAGAATTAATGTTTTTTAAAATCTTATTGTTAATTATAAGTATTTATGGAGAATGACTTGAAAAAAGCTTTGCGTATTAGCAATCTTAAATTTTTTTTTTTTTTGCTGTCTTTACTGCAGGCTGACTTTTTATATCAACAAAGTCAAAAGTAATGAGTAACATGTAATTTATTTTTGTGACAGGTTGTTCAATGGCTCTTTAACTAGGCATTCTGTGAGGTAAAAATAAAGTTCTGTTATAAAATGCAACCTGAGAATGGTAAGGGATTGGTTTTCTTCATTTGTTTCTCCCCTTCCACCAAACAGACAACCGGAGGTGGTGTGATATGTGGGGAGGTACACATTTAGTTTGGAGTAATGAACATATTTTCCAGTAATATCTTTTTAGATATTGCTGTTTAGAGTACTGTTTGGAGAAAAATAAGTGAATTATGAAAATGTGACTGATTTATGCAGTTAAATGCATCTTAAATAAATTTGCAGAAAATGTCACACATTTTCATGTGTGTGACTAATGTAAATATGTATATGGACTAGAGACTCCACCTAGGTTTATCTAATTAGCAACTAAGTTTGCTGACCTGCAAGTTTAATTTCTAAATGTAAGCTTTTAAAAGTATGAAGTAGAACTGAAACGCTATTAAATAGTAAAAAAAAAAAAAGTGAATTCTATTAAACACTCATTTTTCTGTGGGAGGGAAGAAAAATCTTTTTTTAAAAGAAATACTGCATTTGCTATTTTAATATTCTGGCATTTTGTAGTGCTAAGGAATAGGTCAAAATAGATCATGCATGCTATAAATGCACATAGCTTGCAGAATAACATTGGAAATACGGAATTGGGCAGAGGGAACATGTTCAGAATGCAGCGTGTTAGTTGTGATTCACTTCTCACTTCTGGATCTTGGCATGACATCTTGATATGACAAATGCAATTTATGACTCTATGTTAACCCAATTTCTTAGACTAAACATGCTTGCTTGCAGGTTTTTCTTGGATGTTTTTAGTGTCTTCACCTTAAGTGTAATCTTTTCGAAGGTGCAGAAGCTTTGGTGACAATAAGAAAAGGAAAGATTGAGTTCTGTATTTGGCTATTGCAAGGATTTCCCTGGGAGATGAGAACCACTACTCTCAAGACTCTTGACCCACAAATACACATATGGCATAGTTCAGGGCCCAGCTTAATGAGGTTATTTGAAGCTGGCCCAAGCTGAAGTATCTGTGTTGTCCTTTAAAAACTGAGAGCCAGGAATTGGCAACTCAGGGAGGCCTGTAGTGACGTGTCTTTTCCCCATCCATTTGCAAAGTCTTACTTAGGTTTACTTCTGTATCTCAAATTATTGCATATTTTTGAAAATATACTAGCCAAGTGTAACCTGGTATTTCATATGAGAGGAAAATAATTTTCTGTAGCCTGAAGTATTTTTCTTTGCTATAACTTTGTTTTGAGACATTTTTTTCTTTGAATCCTTCACTATGTCATTCTCACTTGCTTCTCCTTCTCTATTTCCATTCCTCATTTGTCCATATCTGTGGATTACTTGCAACAGTAAAAGATGCTGCTTTTGTTTTCTTAAAATGTTTTGTGCCAAGGGCACAAATCTGACAAGGGCAATGTAATAAAATTTATATGCCTCAGATGTTTATGTTGTACTTTTGAAGTTCAGGTATGATAACACTGATGAACAGTTTTCATTTGGATGAAGGAATAAATGATGGATGTGTAAGAAGGGAAGGGATTTCATGAGGTCAGCCCCTACCCAAGGCGGAAGCAAATATGCTGAAATCTTGTCTGACAGACATTTGTCTGATGTTTTCTTAAAAAACTCAGAAGAGGGGAATACCACACCTCTTCACTGCTCTATTTATAGCTAGTGCATGACTATTACTATCGTTAGGAGGCTTTTCTTAACATTTAACTTAAGTCTCTGCCTTGGTGCTAGTTAAGCCAGTTAATTCTCATCCAGCTCCTATTACTCATGCAGGATAATGATTTCTGTGTTCTTTTCACTGACTGTTTGCTTACATCAGGACTGTTCCGCTGTCTCCTTTTATTTCAGACCTCTCTTTACTAAATTGTGCAAACAGGATTTTTGTTATTCACTCTCACTGGACTCTGTGTGATTGGTCTGTATCTTTTTCCAAATTCTCTAGACAAAGTCTTTGAGCAACAGAGTAATTAACTTACTCTGTAAGTTGCAGCAGAAGTAACATGACAGCCTTATTATTAAAATGTCGTTCTAGGGTGTGTGCGCACAGGTATGGTTGGGTTTTGTTTCTGTTTTGTTGTTGGGGTTTTTTCCCTTGCCAACAACATCAAGCTCTTGGCTCCTCCATTTTCTAACCCTGGAGCTCGTATTGGCGTTTCTTAAATCAGGTATCTCTTTCTTTATAGATGCGAATTAGAGTTATCTTTCCAAAGAATAGTGTTGAGTTTGATCTTTATTTCAGGTTAGTTTTCTTCTGTTGAGCATTTCTAGACTTAGCAGGATCGCTTTTCTGTAAGTTCTGTATATTCTACAGGCGAATATGCAGTTGCTGCTCTGCTGTGTCTGTTTCCCAGCACATACAATCCCTGTGGCTTTTGAACATAAGCCTGCTCTACAACAGGTGACTTGATTGAGAACAAGTTCTCCGAGGGTTAGATGCAGCTTCTCTTGGCAAAAGTGTGTGTTTATTGGTCTGTGTTATACATATGTTGTCTTTGAAGAAAATTGCATTGCTGAAATAACTTCTGTCAGTGTAACTGTACCTGAACAAGCCTTTTGCCATTTCGAGGTGTCATATGGTCCAATGACATAGTAGAAGAAATTTTTGTCCTTTAGCCATGCTTTACTGGAAGAATTGCAGAGTCAGCTACGAAACAGATGTGTTCAACGTGCTCCCTGGTTTTACTCCATTGTGTCTGACTGACTTAAGTGATTTTACCCATAATTTTTGAGGCTAGATCACAGATGGGACAAATTTTGCAATTCTTTCAGCAGTGCTGTTTTCACAAAAATATGAAACAGACACCAATAATGATTATTAAAGGAGACCTTTTTTTTGTTTCTTGCAGGAAGAAATATTCAGATAGTCAGTGTTGTTTACCTCTTACCTGTTCTCAACATTATTTTAAAATAATTTAGACAAGAGTTCTATAAATTCCAACAGTTTGAAGGCCATGTTACCAAAATGATAACAATAGGAACTATAGTCTGACCTTTGAACAAAGATTTGAAGATTGAAAAACATTTTGATCAAGTTGCTCTTTAACTTTATTAAAAGAAGAACGGAGAGAATAGAGAACTAAATTACTGACACAAATAGTAATTAAACTTCTAAAGAAGGTACTGTATTCTGTAGAAGAGTGTGAGAATTGTCACCTTAAATATTTTTATTAATGGAACTGCTAAAAGCTGATTGGTAAAGTTCATCCTGTGTTTAGTTGTTGTTTTGTCACACTATATGTGGTTTTAGCAGTACCACAATTATTGTAACTCCAGCATGAGCCTTTTTTTTTTTTTTTAACAACAATCAATTTGAATAGCAGTTCACTGTGGGTTTTTTTGTTGTGTGGGGTTTTTTTCCTCATAAAGGTCTCATGATAGCAGATTTGGTGTAAAGTAGTAGTTGGAAAAGCATTTCTTGTGCTTCTTGTGCTTCTAGTACCAGTAAGTGCAGGTATCCTTCAGTCAGGGATGAGGTGGATCATCCAATCAATGATTTCTTAAGCTGCCACAGCTAATTCCTTTACAAAATACCTGTTATGCCTCTGCGTCTGTGATATTGGCATATCATGAATATTGAATGTGACTTTAAAATGAAAATATCAATGTTATTGGTGAAGTGCTTGGCAAGTTTTAGTTAAAATCTTAATCCATAATGAAATCGAACAAAAGATAATCCAGTGTTCTTCCCTCAGTGGTGAACATGAATGAATACTTAGTGTAAGAATAAATAATACTTACCTTGAATGTTCTTTCAATCCCTAACTCTTTCTGTTGAGGGTTGGTTCTAAATCTGATGTGATTTTTGTATAACCTTTGGATTTTATCCTCAAACTTGGCTAGTGTTTTTTTTGCATGCAGCTAAATGTCTGGCATCCAGATATCCTTTGGTAAAAAATTCTACAGGTATGCTATTTGTTCTGTTAAAATCTACTTTTTTTTTTTTAACTTACACCGGTTTCCTTTGGTGCCTCATTTCTTTTGGCGGAGACTGAACAATCCATCTCTGTCCAACATAATAATACTCTATTCCTCATCAATTTTGTAGCCCCCCCCAATCTCATTGAAACCAGAGTCCTAACTTGCGCGTTTGTTTTCCCATGTAGAACCCATTTTATGCCTTCGATTGTACTTTTCCTGCTTTTTACATCCTTTTCTGGAGCTGAAGGGTTCAAGATGTGAAGACAGTGATCTGGGTTTTTTTGGGGTTTTTTTGTTGTTGGTTTTTTTTCATAATTCCTGACATTGGCTTAATTTCTGAGTGCGGGCAGTATTCAGTTCAAAGTCCATTGATTTCTTATGTGCAAAGTTAGAACCTGCTGCTCTCCTTCCTCTCCTCCACCAAACTTAAATCACTTGCACTCATCTATGCTGTCTGATAAAGAGCACTGCCTCTACTGTAGTCAGCCCTTCCCTGCTCTCCCAAATAATATTGATAGGCATGGGAGCATCAGAAAACTTTTTATCTTGCTCCTCCTTCCTGGATAATTTAGAATATATTGAACAACACAGACCCTTGTGGAGCCCCACTGGTATACTCCTTTCTTTGGAAAACAACAACTATGTCTGTCCTATGTTTTTTATATTTTAACCAATTTATGCATGCAAGAGTGGGTCTTCTTTTTTATGCTGTGACTGCAAGAAATCCTTTGGTGAGACTTCTCCAGCACCAGAAATCCAAGTAGACCATGATAGTGACTGAGATCAGTTCTTTATACATGTGTTCAGAATGCACCAAGATTTGAAAGTGAGAATCTCTTCTTGGAACAGCCTTATATGCTTTTCCTTGCTCTGTCATAATTATCCTTGTGTCCATTATTTGTGGGTTATTTGTTATAGGTTACACTTGACTGTGTGTAGTTTCTATGAATTCTTGCATTATGCATGACATCTTTTAAAGAAGCTTTTTACAAGATCCAGATCTGTGCAGTGGCCCAGAGGGATGTTTCCAGCGTAAGTTCTTGCTCCTTCTTATGTGTTGGCATTGGTACTGTGAAAGTGTGAGATAATTTTGATAAACTGATGGTTAATTAAAACATAAAATAAATCTTTTCAGTTGGATCATCTGCTTGCCCCAGATCTCCTGCTTGACATTGAGGTTCAGCTGGAAAGCAACAGTGACTGTAGACAAGTGGGAGGACTCCCTTGACAGAAATGCAACCTTAGCAGTGAAACTGTTGTTTTAAAGGTGGTGATTAGATGTGGGCACAGACATAGCAATCCTTCCTCTTGAACTTTTGAGTCTATATTAGTTTACTTTGATAGCTGTATGAGGTTTCTTACATTTTTATCACTTGAGGGAAAAGTAAAATTATAAAGCATCATAGATGTCATTGTAATGATTTGATACCCTCTGCTAAGGGCTGTGTTAGGGGAGGTGCAAGAAGGAAACCTTATGACAGTATCATGTCTTTGTGTCTTTGCATTTGATTTTGGAATGTGTTGACAAAGCTAGGTTTCTGTTGTTATGTTTTTGTTTAAATGTTATTGTGAGGGATTGGGTTGAATTACATTTTTTTCTGATCCATGGGAAGCTACAGTTTATCACTAAAGTGCAAAGGGGCAAAGAGTTTGTGCACTTGATAGCTTAGCAGTGTCTTCATATGTCTGTCTGTATGAGTTATTCAGTTTAAAAAACAGTGCCTACTGCATATGGAAAAAAGCTTAAAAGTTTGTCCATTTAGACCTGCTTAGCGAGACCTGTTGGCTACAAAAGTGCTGCACAATCATGTTATGTATGCAGTAAAAGAATATTTGTATTTTGCATAACATGTGTTGCCTACAGATGCAGACAAGGTTTTCTCAATTTCCAGTGATGTGTATATTTGATACACACTTAGCTGTCTTGCCAGGGGTATTAGTGAGCTCTCTGTAGTGTGCCAAGTGTGCGTGGTCCGAGTCTTCCCATGCCAGGGGCTGGTTAAATACACTGTTGTTTGTTGTTGTCATTGTTGAATATTTTGGTCTTGAATTGGAGATTGATTCAGGAGTGTTTTTTCTATGCTGTGTTGGAAATCTGTATGGCTAATGAATGTCTTATTTAAATATTCCATGTTAGTGTGTTATGAGATTCTTCTGCATTTTATATTCTTATTATTGAGGGTAGAAATAATGTAAGAACTGTCTGACTGAATATACAAAGTTAATTTCATTTATGATGGGGAGAGCAAGTGGCATACTGAACTAGGAAGATTGGAGTGTCAACCAGGAAAGGCATTTTAGGCAGAAGTTCCAGGTGATGATGAGTCAACTGAGTAGAAAATCATGACAGCAGAATAGCACAAGAAGATAAGGAAAATCATAGTTATGTAACTATAGTCTGGATTTCCTCATTTTACTGTTGCCTTGTGTAGTGTGCTAGGAACTGTGCTTTGAGGAATGAGTAAGATAGTATGTAACAATGGCAGTTCACTGAGGAGGATTCCATCTTCCTTTGTTGGAAAATTTGGAAGATGTGTAGTCAATGAGACTGAGATGTCCTTGGAGACTTAGATTCTGTTCTTGCTGTTGTCAAGCAAAATGCCAGTTGGATCATGTTAATCAGAAAGGCTCATAAGGATCTTTGTGTTAATTTTTTTTGGTACTTGATTTGAAATGGTGGTGGTGGGATTTGCAGCCATAGTTAAAACTCACAACTGCTGTAGATGTGGAGATTTAGTTTATTTTCCCAAATAGTCATATTTCAACCTATCACAGTCAAAAACTGGAAGGTTACTTGAAAAGGGTAGAACTTGCTACTGGAGTTTAAGGAGGTGCTTTCTTATATGACTGATGATTTGTGTGTAATCACTCTCATACATTAATTGAAATGTTTCAGTTATTTGCAATACTCAGTTTCTGCTGGAAGCCTACATTTTTTTCTAGCGTACTTTATTTTTGCTTGTAGAATAATGTTCACAGATTAGAAGTGGTTTGTGATAGGTTTACTTTTTTAGTGAATGATTACTCTTAAAAGTCATTGATTTTTCACTGGTTGTAGTATGGTCTTCCATTCCTAGGGTAATGAAGATTGCAGGAATTACCAATACCTGCAATGCTGGTCAGATTAAGTTTGCATATTGTGTACAATTTGTTCTTTGGCTGAACTGGTGATCTTGGGTGCTGTCACAAGGAAGAGAGCTATACTGTGTTCTTTTAAGGTATATGCTGAGAACTGTCTGTTGAGCAAAAGAAAAAAAAAACAAACAACAAACAAAAACATACCAAAAAAAACCACCAAAACCCAACCAACCAAAAAAGAACTGAAACAGTTAATTTCCTGTAGGATCTTGTATAGGGGACATGCAGTTATATTTGTAGTGGGGAATGGTTTTCACTGTATCACCTTTAGCCCTTTGTCACAAATATTTTGACTTGCTAGTCATAAGTCTGGAGTAAAACTAACATGGATGCCACTCATGACAGCCTCAGTAGAAGAGCTCCAAATGACAGCAACAGATGCTGAGCTGAGAGCATCACTGAGATTTTTTAGAAGGAGGAACAGTAGCACCCAGATCTGATTATGACACTCACTGTAGTGCATGTTTCCTGGGATTCTGTGACTCTAAAAATTTCATTGTCCTGTTTTGTTTGAAACAGTTTTATGCAACTACGCAGTTCACGTAAGATAGTAAATTAGGAAAAAGTTACAAACATTGTGGAAGTGATTTACTATGTGTTTGTGGGCACCATAATGTTATCTTAATATATTGAGTTAGCCTTAAACATCTTTATGATGTGACTAGCACTAAGAAGTTTAGCATATAGCTTAGCTGATGGTAAGGAATATGTTTTTAGTGTTGTGATGCTCTGAGACTTTCCACCACAGTGGTGGTGATAAATTGCCACGATGCCAGCGTCCTCTGGAGGCAGTGATGCAGTTATTTGTAGCCCAGTGAACGGTGTCTATTACTTTTTAACGTACCTTTGAGAAAATCCAGTCTTGGATAAGAGTAGAGGAGTATGAGCAGTCAATCTGTAGCCTGTATGTTCTGTTGCAAAATTGGCAGCACTGAAATGTTTTGCAAGGTATTGTGGCACCTATCTGCAGTTTCAACTGCTGTGATCCTTCCCCAATTTAAAATTTACCTTTGTTTCATTATACTGGTGTTTTTTCCCTTGAAATCATGAACAGATCTTAAGAAAGCATCACAATTTTCAGGACAGATTTGCTTGATGTATCTGCAAAGGCATTCTTCAGTTAGATTGAGAAATGAGCTGTCGAGTTCTTTGGCTGCTGCCGACGCAATGACAGATACAGGAAATGGAGAAGTTCTGTAAAACTTGAATTAGATGAAGAAAGAGATCTTGTTGAGGAAAGTAGATGCTTTTCTATTTGAGGCCAATTACAGTCTTACCTTTTTTTGTGTGCTTGGAGTGGGTTTATGAAGGGTTAGCTAATAGAGGCTCTTGATACTGCTTGGAAAGAAGAGGTTCATTCAAAGCAGGAAACTTGCATGTAAGTGCCTTGAAACTCTCTAAATATGCTTATCTCTCCCTATCAACTGTAAAGGAAGCGTAGAGAGATTGGCTTTCCTAGACTATGGTTACTCTTTGTGAATATTGCTGTAAGTGTTAAGATATTTATCTCAAAAGCCTAATTTTGCTATAAACTCATCTTGAACTGCTACTTTGCATTTTTATGAGAAGAATCCTTAAAAACTGTGTCCTCACATATTCAAACCTTCCAGCACATTTTAAGCTTTTCAGGTCAAGATCATTGTTCATCAAGCTGATAAATGTTATATGAATGTGTCAAATTACAGTTTCTAGAACAGCAAGAATTAAAGATTTAATCTGAGTAGGATGAAGTTTTGCTGTTGTCAGTGGGCGTGTCTATTTTGCAAGGTAATTTGAAGAGAGCTGCATTTGTGGTGCCAGAACTGACCATACTGTTTTTTGAGGCTTTATTCTTCCTAGAACTGGAAGGGCACCATCCATAGAAGTTGTATTTTATGCAAGTCTGGTCTTTTTTATTGTTTTGGGATTTTTTTGTTTGGTTGGTCGGTTTTGTTGTTGTTAGTTTAGTTTTGTTTTTGTTTTGTGGTTTTGGTTTTTTGTTTGTTTATTAAATTGATCTCTGGAAGAAGTATAGCTAGTAACCATTCTTCTCAGAAAACAAATACCAAATCATGTCTGTAGCTGTACAGATGAGGTAAGTCTGCATGGTTGTGTGTGCTCAGTGGGACATACATTTACACTTTTTGCTTGTCAGGAAGATTTTAAGTGCCTTCAGTTCAAGAAATCTCAAGTCTGCACACTGTATAGATACCTGATACATCTGATACGGATCAGCCATCCCACACTGGCCGTGTGCAGTCTCCCTGATACTCTGCACTGAGCAGTGTCCCTGTAGATTGTATAGAAGCGAGATGGTTTCTGCATACACTGCATTTTTATACACACAAGATTCCACTGTGCCTCTTTAATGTTGTGTTGCACTTAGGTAATTACACATTGTATATTAATAATTCTTTTGAATTGTTTCTTGCTAAGACTGTCCAATCTTGTAGTTGCAACTTTTTTCCAATTTCCGAAATGGTTGTCTTCATGTCAAAATGCATTCAATGCAAAACCATTATTGAATAAATGTAATAAACCACAATATTTAGACTTGCATAAAATACAGCTTCTAATTATGGGTGGTGCCCTCCTGGTTGCAGGGAGGATAAAAGTTCAGAAACCAGTCTTGTAATTTTTAGCACTATAAGTTCAGTTCATCTCTTTTTTTTTTACCATGTTTAATGTCATTTTTTCATTACTAATAAATAGAGGGAAACCACAATAAATTATTATATGTATTTAAAATATTTAATGGTATTTAAATACATTTTGCTGGACTGCAGTTGTTTTCACATGATTCAGGTCATTTGCTTAAGCTATAACTTGTCTGTCTCGTTGTGCCTGCCTGATCATTGCTGGTCTCCAGGGGGCTGCACAGGGAATCATATTCATTGGTGTTTTCTTTTACCTAGGAATATGTATCTCAAAATATTTTAATCTGTCAACTGAGTTTCCTGTTAGTTAATTGAGTTTTTAAAGCAAATGACTACAATGCCCTGTGATGTTTAGCCAAATATGTTGGAAAAAACGAAGTAGGGTAATTGCTGCAGTTAGTTAACTAATCTGTAATAATTTCAAGAAGACGTATTTTGCTTGGCAGTCATAATAAACCTTGAAGACAAGGTATTTACAGTGTTTTTTGCATTTAATATTGTGGTAGAAACCAAGCTAAGTATTGCAGTATTTTATTCTCAATTGATGTGAAAATAAACAATTGGCAGCTCTTGGACCCTTCCCTTTATCCTTCTCACTTATTTATACAGTATTTACAATAGACCAGAATCTTCTTGTTTTTGCAAGAATTAGCAAGAATGATCCAGAAAACAGAACCACTAATTTTGTGAAGTGTTAGTTAAACTCTTACAAATCTGTGGATTGTGAATTTTAAATGTTTGATCTGAAGCGTATTGCATAGTGCATTGTATCTCTTTGTTCTTGTGGATGGTGAAATTTCTATTCCAGTAACACTGCTGGGGTTTGGACACAACCTCTTGGGTTTTGTGTTTTTTTCAAGACTGGAACAAAAAATGTATGCTGGCTATTTCTTCCTGTTTGTTTTCTTGTTGTTGTTTTTTTTTTTTTTTTTAATCACCACTTGCTATTTCACTATCTAAATTCACTAAAAAACAACTGGCTTTTTTACCCCTTAGTGTATTTTCATGAGTAATTTTTTAAAAAGTGTCAACTTTGAATGAGTTGATTGCTATTATTTTATGGAGCCCATTATGCTGATAGAGGTTGTTGGCTCATTGTACTGTCATTAAGGTTGTTTGATCTGTGTACAATAGGTTAAAATAGCTTGAGGTGCTGAATAAACTGGTTTAATTACAAGAGAGTGAGAAAATTCAGGGCAAAATTCGGAAGTGTATCAACTAAGCTACCTGCAATCAGAACAAGACTTAAAATATTTTCCAAAATAAATCCAAGTACTTTTGCAGGAAATAAGCCAGCGTTGTCCTTTCTGTGATAAAGTATTTGATATGTTTATGTTTCTTATTTTGTCAAACAGTCATTCTGGTGGTAAGAGGGTTTAGTTCAGCTGTTCAAGATGGAGTTGTTGAATGATGGTAACTATGGAAAACCACGCAGTGAGGTTCTGTATGCAGCAAGGTGGGGATCAGCCTCTTCTCCCAGGCAACCAGCGAAAGGACAAGAGGAAATGGCCTTAGGCTGTGCCTGGGGAGGTTCAGGTTCCACATTAGGGAGAATTTCTTCACTGAAAGGGTTGTCACGCATTGGAACAGGCTGCCCAGAGAGGTGGTGAAGTCACTATCCCTTGGAAGTGTTCAAGAAGAGACTGGATGTGGCACTTAATGCTCTGGTTTTGTTGAAGTGGTGGTGTTCGATCAAAGGTTGGACTTGACCTTAAAGGTCTTTTCCAACCTTAATGAGTCTATGAGGTAAAAATACATACAGTTTCTGTCTGATGCTCTCTGAGTCCAGGACAGGTAATCATTCCTGAATTCCTGCCCTGGTTGTGGGAGATGCTTCTCTAGGTTGTGTGTCTTCCTTATTCTGGGGTGTCAGCTGGCAGAGCTTGATTGGTTCTGCTGTGTTGCCAGTCTCTCCTAGCACAGCTCAACTGGGTGGACTCTCTGTGTGTCCTGTCCAGTGCCACTGATAAATTAAAGGGGGAAGAAAGTGCTTCAGAATAGAATGGGACATGTGACAGAGGAAGAACTAATGAGGAGAATATTACTGCTCTGTGGCTCATGCCCTTACTGGTGTGCTATTGATGGACAAGGTTTCTACCTTCTATCTTTCAGACCGAAATATTCCTCGAGGTGTGCAAAGAAGGCTGGAGTCAAACATTTCAACAGATTTTTTTTTTTCTAAGAAACATTTATTTTTATTCATTGCCCCGCAGTATCTTGTAATTGTAAAAGATTCCATAGTACAGTGATAGGAATAATATTTTTTGTTATTTAATTCACCCTAATTCATTCATTTCTAATATTCCAAATTTGACGCAGTGAGTCTTATTTTTCATTTTGTTTTCCAAATGTTACCTTAATTTATCAATTATCAGTCATTAGCTTTTGAGTTGGATTGATTTTATCTTTCTCCTTTTTCTGTTTTCCCTGTGAATACTTTTTCTTATGTATTATTACAATATGTTAAAGACCCAGGTTCTTCTGAAGCTGGTGTTACATATGATGTGTTACTTTCAGACTTTTTCTCGTTACTGCTGATTGCTTCTATTTTTTCATTCCTTCATGATTTTATGTTGCTGCTGCCGTCATTTTCTTTGAAAAGAGTGGCTTTTTGTCCTGTGTTTGTTTATGGTATGTCCATATAAAATCCTCTTCTTTATGTTCGATTCTATGGAGTTACCTTCTGTTAGGTATCCAGTAATGTCTTGTAGCAGTACTGACTTACATGCTGGTCACACTGTGTAGTGTCATTAAGTGTCGTTTATGCCAACAGTTGCTTTGAGCTATGAAAAGGGCTACAGAAGTTCACATTTAGGTATTACTGCTTGTCTTGTTCACAGATACTGGTTTTATTTGTTTTTAAATAAAAACCATAACAAGCAGTACTGCATGTTATTTTGGTTAAAGGTTAAGCAGATATATTTAACTAGGTGATCACTTAAGGTTTTGTCAGCCTTGCTTACTATGATTTGTAAGAGATTGGTTGTGTAAGACCAAGCATTTGGTTGTTTAGGAATAATATTTTTAGAGTAAGACCATTTTGTCTGGTTCATTCTTCTGGCAATGAAATAAATTTTTATAGTCTTTGTATTCTTATTGTCCATTCTACAGTCTGAAAAATTACCTGTGAATGCTCACTCTTCATTTTTACTCGGCTCTTTGCATTATCTATTTTTTTTTTTTATAGACAAGTGTGTTTCTGAATAGCAATGCTAGCAGACCTTGATTTCTTGTCATTTTGGTTAAACTTGCTTATGTCTAATGTAGTATAAGTCTGATTTAATCTTTACCCGTGATGGAAATAATTGCAGTGCATCTTTCTTATTTTGAGTTTGCACAGTGTAGTTTTGTTTTGGTGTAAGAATTGGAAGCTGTCCTTGCACTCATTTATTTTAGAGAAAATTTAGTGTAGAGAATAGAATCCTTGACATTCTTGCCCCACCATTGAAACAGGCTTGGACTCTGAAGGTGTAAGGCACCTTTCTTTGTAGATAAAGTGTTGCTGTATGAGTCTGAAATCCTTACAAAATGAGTCTAAGCTAGATTGCTTGCTTCACTGGATTTTTTTTGTTCTTGATTTTTAACATGAGCAGCATTAAAGCTACCTTATACTCTTAAGCGGTTATATACTGCCTCTTCTGTTCTCAGATGATTAGTTAATGGCTCTTGTAGCCATAGCTAATTTTACTCTTTAAAAATTGTACTTCTGCTGTGAAGTTGGAAGCTGTAGGAGCCATTTCATTTCTGGACACTATACATCTTTGTGTTTCACAGAACTATAATACCTTTTTTAGCCCACTTAATAAATATTTGCTTCATATAGCATCGGCTTGCTTACTCCCTCTACTGTGTGAAGGTAAAGCTTTTTTTTTCCTGGCCTACAAGCTTTTGAATGTGACCAAGTCAGTCATGAGCGACGATGTCATGTGTGTGCCAGTGCTTGTGTACTTTTATCTCTCGGTAACCGAGAGGGCACCGTGTTGCGTTTATTGTAGAGGTGTGTGTATACGGGCGATTAGCACAGGGCGTTTGAACAGCTCCATTATCGTCCGCATGACTTCCTTGTCCTCAGGCTTTGCTTCATTTGCATTGAGAAAACTGAAAACAATTTCTAAGAATCACCTGGAAATTTCTTCCTTCGGTGGCTTTCTCAGATTCTGAAATACTTCCAGGCTCTGAAAGGTGGCTGGTGGGAAGTGAATCATGAATATGAATCAGCATCTCTCCACCCTTATATCCAAAATGCTGTTGCTAGGATATTTTTCTTTGATGATGTGATAAGAGTAGCAAACACCTTTTTGAAATTCACTTTCTGTTATCCTTTCTTTAATTACATTCAAATTCGGGCTGCTTGTGTCTCTCTGCAAGACCTTGACATAATCTTATTCTACATTTGCATCTGCTCTTTGTGTTTTGCAGCCCTTGCTTCTCCTGAGTCTTTCTCTGAGTTCCAATTTTTTGTTTCGCTTCCTTTTTTGTCCTGGATTGTAATTTCCTCGCGTGTGTGCCTTCTATACTAAGGCTACTTTGCAACCATGAATTAGGGTATGATTTTTTCCCTTTCTACTGAATGTATATACTTTTATTTGAAAAATGTTGACTTTTGTTAGCTTGTTTTTGCTCGCTCTCCATCTATACATATATATAACAACTCTGTTGCTATAGCCCCTTGTGAAAATAAGCAGTTAAAAACAGAAGTGTTGTCTCAATTCACAAGGTGAATTAGTAAAGGTCTTCATAAATTTGGATAATTGTAATGTTTTTAATTGAAATTTTATTGCTGTTAGCTTATTTTTGAAGTAACACTAAATGCTAACAAAAAGCTTAAGCTGATTAGTTGATGATTAGCTCTATTTTATATTTGGACAGAAAGAATCTTGGTTAAGAGGGACAATAAAGTAAGACAAATATAAGTTATTCAGAGAAATTTAATTTTCCTAAGTTGCCCCTTTTTTTTTTTTTTTTAAGGAATAAGAAGGAAGTGGAAGGGAAAATAAATCGATGTTCACTTATTAGCTTATGTTCTTTTATGAGATGCCCCATACTGATAATAAAGAATGAACTCTTGTACCTGGAGGAACTTGGAGAAGATATTTTTTTAAATGTCTTCAACCCTATGTGAGCCCTGTAGCTCAAATATCTTGAGCTTTCAAGTTGGTGGTTTGTTTTTTTTTTGCAGCTAGGTTGAGGAAGTAGTCTGATATGTTTTTGTTTGGAGATGTAACTTGGTTTTTGCTTTCTTCAGATGTGGCAGAAGATTTAAAATGCTCCCAGAATTATTGTATTTCATTGAAATGCTTTCAAGGAAGTATTTCAGAAGTACTTTGCCCAAAGTCATGAGGCATGTTTTTATGTTTAATGTATTAAGACAGATAATTAAAACAGACAATTTATGAAAATTACATTAGCTCTCATTTAAAGAAAGTTGAATCAAATGCAGAATTAGATGTTTTATAAGCACCTTTAGAGAGTAATTCTTTGGAATGTTCCCCAAAACAACTGCTGGTACAAAAAACATAGTGTAGGAAATAATTTACGTTCTGCTTTGCTTTTTGGACTCTTAGGGATGCAAAGGATACAACAGAATCAGACGTAGGGAAAAATGTTAGTTGTGATACTTAAGGCTATAAAGGTAATCCCAGTTTGCTGAGTAATCAAGTTCTGGCATCTTGTGAGAGAGCAAGGTTCGAAGATAATTTCCTTATTCTGAGTGATACTGTCCACTATCATTTAGCAAAGAAGTAAAAATTCAGCCCATTTTTCTCTCTGAAGATTAGTACAAATCCCCTGCTTTTGTGTCTTCATGGGTTTCCTTTTCTGTTATGGAGCTACAAAAGTTTTTACCTATTTTTTTTTCCGTTTGTTTGTTTGTTTTATGGGGTTTTTTTGAAACAGATTTTTCTGTCTACTGCTATTGTGGCACCAAGAGACTGGAGACCAGTAGTTTATGTGTGTGTTCACTATGTAGAGTTTTAGAAAAACTGCCTATGGACAATGAAGAATTGGCTGTTTTACCTGGCTTTGGGAACTTCAGTAATTGTGGGGTTTTTGGTTCTGCATTTTAGGAAATAAAATAATGCTAATGAAGCAACCCTTTCCCTGAAGTTCGAGTTTTCAGACTCACTGCCATAATGGGTAAGTCTCATGTGTAACATACTTAAAAATTTAATTCAGATACTCTTCCTTTCTATTGAACACTAAACCCATTAAGGTACTACAATTCCTAGGAAACGTGTGCTCTGGCTGTTTAATGCACTGTAACATCTATATGAAAGGCAGTGTTTAGCAGCTTTGCAGTATTCAAAATATATCTCTTTTTTTTGTCCTTGGAATATAACCCTTTTCCCTCATTATTTGGTAACTTAAAGATTCAAGTGTAGGAAATTGATATTCATTGTATTGGGGTACTGAGCAATGTTTACTGTGCTTTAAATGGTAATGGCTATTGGAAAAAACAAAGCCAAACCACAAAGGCTATATTAAAGAATTTTATTTTATTGCCTTGTGTCATTGCAGTGCAAAGCCAGGACTGTGTAGATGGTCTGTGTTTTTCTAAGTATGTAGCACATTTGTATTACTTTAAATATTACGCCAATTTCTCAAGTTGTACATGCTCTTTAATGAGTTGACCATGTTGTTATTGTTATCATTTATTGGTGCTCCCTCTCAAAAAAATCCCAGCAAACCAACCAACCACAAAACACACTTTTTCATATTGCTTTTGTTCATCTTTTGTTCATCTTTTGTTGTCATGCTAATGTTTCTAACCTTATGCTTAATAATCAAGTTACTCAATTAGGAATACAACAGTCTTCAGATTTCTGATCTTCTTCAACATTTTATGTGAGAGAAATGATTTGAGTCATGATGGATATTCAGTAAAATTTGAATGCTTTGCCACAGTTGTTTGGTTTTATGAAATATGCAACCTAGTGACCACTGGGAATGAAAACTCAAACCAACTGCTAAAACATCAATTTATTTTTTACCATTGATGAACACTAGAATAGGCTATAGCACAATAAAATAGTTTAACTTTTCTAATTTTGGTAAATTTTGAACTGTGTCTTAGTGTGAGAAAAGCATAACTGAGCTGCAAGAATGCCATCAGTTCGGCCATTAAATATTGCTAGTAAAACTTGCTTTTATAGATTTGCATATCTTAGTAGAGTTATGAATAATGACAGCATGAGTGATGATCAAAGGTACTCATTTTCAGACCAGCTTTCTGATCTGTTAGGAATCTGTTAAATTAGAACATTTAAATCCCACAATTTCCTTACATAACAAATATATTTGGTTATATATTAATAGCATGTGAAGGAATTCTCATGGTTGCTGAATACTTGGAATGCTTGCTTGCTGATTTTAATGCTGAGCTTTTCTCAAGTCCTTGTTTGAGAAATACCCTTCTTTGTAAATCACAGCATTTAGCAATGAATTCTTCAACAAACATTGAATTGTTCACAATGTTCCTTCATTGTGAAGGATCGTGAAGGCACACAATCAACACCTTTGTAGATAAATTTTGTCATCCAGTGTTCTAGATGCATGCTGAGTGCAGTACTATTGCTATTGCAAGGAATTAATACAAAATACTAGAAATAACTTTCTCTTAATGATGGATGTACAGGTTTTTGAGCTCCTAAGTGCTTTCCTATCTAAAGGAGCATCCCAATTCCAGGGCAAATCTTGTTTAGCATGGCCTCAGGCCATCACAGCTGCAGCAGATCGGGGCTTAGGATTTTTCGTGAACTTGAAACCTAAGCTATGTAGCAGTCCTGCCGCTAAACTGTCCCCTGGGTTCAGTGCTCCTGTTTCTTTCTCCTTGTGAATTCTTCCTTTAAGCCCTAAGATCCTCTGTATTTTCAGTCCTGGAAAAGTTCTGTGGTATTTTATTTTTGGTATGTGGGTTTTGGTTTTTTTTGTTTGGTTTTTTTTTTTTTTTTTTTTTTTTTTTTACTTTGTGGGCTATCAGCAGATGCTCAAACAGTTGAGGTGTTCCTCTGGGAGTTTGTATTTGCTTCCAGTGGGCATGATCATACCTGTTCAGTTCAGAGGGAAAGTGGTTCAAAAGTTCTTGCTGGTTTTTCTTAATTTTTTGATGGGGGTGGGAAATATAATTTCCAGTAAATGTCTCATTCATGGATATTATTTGAAACAAAGTAGATAAGGCTTTTCCCCCCACACCCATCTTTTCATACTCATACAGCCAGCAGTTGTGTAGAGTTTAGTCTCTGTTATGACTTCAGATTTTTAAACCTGCTATTTAAGTGTGGTTACTGATTAAGCTGTTTATTTCCTTAAGCACTGTTAATGATAAATAAAAATGTTTGCAATATGGCAGCAATTTCTTTTTTAATTTGGCAATTATGTATTGGAGTATAATGAGGATTTTTGGATTTTAGAATAATGACTACCTAATTGTGAAACGAGACAGTAATGCCCTTCAAATATAACAGTCTTTTACACTTGTCTGGTCTTTTTCTCTGAGCAGATGAGCAGCAAGCTTTGAATTCAATCATGCAGGATTTGGCTGTGCTTCATAAGGCCAGTCGTCCTGTATTGCCCCAGCAAGAAACAGGAAAACCAAAGTCATCTTCGCCTAAAAAACAGGTAATCTTTAATTCCTCACTAACCTACTGAACACGGAATGTCCTGCTGTGACTTCTGTAATTATTTTTCTTGCCAGACCAGTGAGCATACCAGAATGAGCTGTTAGTCTCCCACATGTGCTGCCATTTTCTTTGTTCACATTCTTGTATTAGCAGCAAAATGAATGGTGACATTTCAGGGCAGATCTAAGTGTGTGCTTAAATAACTCTGGTACTGATAAATTGAAGATTATAGAGGTACTTTGACATTGTATGTAGAGTGATTTTGTAGTTGTTATATTGGTACTATACTATTTTAAAATATCAAGAAAGAATTTTGCAGGTTCAGTAGATTGCCCAGTTGTCACCTATATCATGGCAAAGAATATCAGTACAGGCAGCAGAAACATGCTTAAGCTCATTTACTGCATCTTTGGCCTCGATTTTGTGTTTGTTCATGTGCTGGAAATGTGAGTTCTTTTCTGTATTTTTTCCCTATATATTAAATGGTCTTGGAAAAGTAGTACATACTTACTTGATATGTTTGAACTACTATACAGAGAGATTAGGAGAGGATGTAGACTTTTACCCTAACTGAATTAACTGTATGTTTATTTGATTGGATCCTTAAATTGCAGTTCAGAATTTCATAAAATTTCATTTTGTTCTTATTTTATTCTTTTAAAGATGAAAATATTCCTGTATATTTGGCTCTTAAACTGTCAAAACCCAATGGCTACATCTTTTTCATTCTGTGTTTTAGAAGTTTAGAGTTCAGTGTATAAAACAGTGGTGCTTTGCTGGTGTCATGTCACTTGTGTCTGAGCTGTGACTTTAGACTTTGTGATAACATGCATGTATGATCATTACTTGAGTATAATACACGTTTAGAAAGTCAGAAGAAATGTTTATCACTCTGTTTCAATTTGTGAGTTTTGAAATTAATGCTTTTATAATCAGTTCTTTTGGAAAATGCAACAATGTTGCTTGGATAATCTTTGTGGTTGAATGCATTTTTGTTTTTCCTGCAATAGTTGCTAATATAATTTGATTCTTAAAATAATGATTTTGCAAAAAGCAAATTTTCTTTCCACGTAACTGCAAATACATATACAGGTATAGTTACTGGGAAATTTACTGCATGACTTCTGGCTTAATTACATGTGTGGGTTTCTATGGTAAGGCTTATGAAACAAGATATGTTTCTTAAGCCTGGAATGCTCAGCTGCAAAGTGTGCATAAATACCTCTTACTGGTAGCTAAATCTACCTGTGTGTTCAGGATGGAGAATTCTTTGGTAACCAGTTCCACTCTGAAGTCATAAATCTGTTATAATGTTAAAATATATTGATAGAAAATAATGTGCTTACTTACAGAAGCATTCATTGTACTTCAGAATAAGTTTTTGTATTTTTTACACACTTTAAGCCTCTATCAGGTATCTCAGCATTAATATGGAATTTAGTTCTGGTGTAGGATTATTGAATGGGAGTTCATGGCTTTCATTAAAGTAGGTACTAACAAAATAATTGTGGTTTCTTTATCTCTGTTTTTACAGAATGATGTTAGAGTCAAATTTGAACATCGAGGTGAAAAAAGGTAAAGAAACAGTCTAGTCTCTTAATTATTTAGAGTTTTGTTGTGCTTCTATCATAAAGTTTCTTATAAACTATTCAAAGTGTTTTGGATCTCTCAGTGTATTTGGTTTGAGCTTTAATTTTGATATGAACACAATTTAAAGAGAATTAACTGTTTGAAATGTGGGCTCTAAGTATACATAAATGCAGAAGTACCATACTGTAGCTATGTCCCATGAAGAATCCTTCATTTGATTACCCTTCAGATACATGTTTGTAACCTTGATCAATTGCTTAGATCATTAGACTAAATCTCAAGTTTGAGTAGACCAGAAAATAATTTTTTGCTTGATCATGTGTATAATAAATGCATGATAACTGATTTTTACTGTTAACACCCGGAGAAAGAGTTCTAGATCTTAAATTTCAGTATTGGATTGTACGTTGGAGGTGTAGTCTGTGAACTGTAAGAGGAAAATTTATTAGATTCAGATTTTTATTTAATCAGTTAAAATTTATTTTCATTTTTGTATATGAGAGGTGGCTGATGCATCTGCTTAAAAGTGTACAAGCACTTACATATATATATCATTACTCTGATGGCTGCTCAAAAGCTTTTACAGAATTCAGTGTACAATTCCATGCAGAATTGGTTGTGGACAACTCATTTTGCCTGCCTGTCTCTTTCTGAAAGCATAAAATTTCATTCTGCCTACAGAGAAATGGTTATAGAATATGATCTTGGAAAATACTTAAGGGAAAAGGAAATAATATCCTGGTCACGCTATTTGTCTGTAGAAATGGTAAATTTCTTAGCTGCTTCAGAACGAAACCTGTACTACTTCTGGGCAGCCTTTAGTGTGATGTGCAGTAGTTGAGAATGTATCCATGCTGATTACAGTGTGTACCCTCTCCATACGTGGAGCAGTAAAATAGCAGTAAGTTTCCCAGGTGTTAACATTCTTCAGCTTCTTTCTATCGCTTCTTTGAACATCACATGTAAAAGTGCGTCGGTAATGGCTCAGTGCTATAAGTAATTTGGAGGAAATAAGTCTTTGTGAATGCTTTGAAAATTGAGGACTCTTGTACCTAACAATTTCTTGTGAAATAAGGGGAAGCATAAGTTTAAAACAGAGATGTTTACTTGCTGCCAGTCTGCATGGACAGTGCATTTTGCGGTTTACCATAATTCACTTTCACAATGGACTAAGTTAATCAATTCAATATGAGTACAAGCATAAAGTAAGTGTGTGGAAAGATACCTTTCCCAAGCTTTTATGCTGATGAGCCTTGCTCTGTTTTGGACTGTCCCAAGAAACTTGAACCTGCTTGCCCAGAGGAGCTGGGCAGCACAGGTTCATTGCTCAGCATGAGTTATAATACTTTTGTTGCCTGAATACATTGATCTAAAGATAAAGTAGTGAAATTATGCAAGAAAAATAAGTTATGCAATGGCTTTTTCACTAGTTTTTAAAAAGGGATGTGAAAAAGAGAAGTGATTTCAGACTTTGTTTCAGTGGTGAATGTGGCACTTTGTTCCAAGGAGCTTGTGATGCGATGCGTAGAGTTGTAGGCTTGTTGCACAAATTTTTAACTACAGTGAGAGTTGGTGATGGTTGCTTTTGTTTATTTGTTCAGGTTTTTGGTTTGGTTTGGGTTTTTTTTTAGATTTTGCTTTTTTAAAAATAATTTTAATTGGAAGTGGTCTGGCTTCTAGCCTCATTTCAGTAAAAAAAATCATCCTCTAAGCAGTATAATACTAACTTGAACCACTGATGAAAGGGACAGCTACCCTTTGGTAACTTTTCTGCTTCACAGAATTTAAGTTCTCTTTCTTTTTTGATTGTGAAATGAATGTACCTCACTCAACAGCTTAGTCACTTTTAAAAGCTTTTGTTTTTGTTTAGTGCTGTTGTATCTCAAAAAATACAATAGTTTTCTGTAGTAAGAGATCAGTTACAGGCAGTTTAGGATAATTGGTTTGATGAGACATTGAGTTAAAAGAAAATCTGTGTTATTGACCTACAACTGCACCGTTCTTACAGGAGCACATTTGAAGCACAGTTAGTGATGGACTGGGCAGTTTGAGTGTGTAGTTCATTATGGTAAAGATGATGACATTTAGTTATCTTCTTCAGGTAAGATAGTCTTTTGAATTTAAAAAAAAAATGGGGACTCCAGGAGGAATTCCTTTCTGATGATTATGCTTGTCAGCGTATGGTATTCCATTGTCATAGTTGTATGGAGTAGAAAATTTTAGAAGATTCTAAGAATTTGCCTCTGAAATGGAGGATTGCAAAGCATTAAGCAAGCCATATGGAGCCAAGTAAAATAGTCATAATGAAATCTAATTCTGTGCCTGTTTGTCCCTTTTAACTTTTTCACTACTTTTCTTTCTTTTTTTAGAGTCTCAAAATACGGAGGACAGTGAATAAAGCATAGCCTCTTATGATATTTATAGTAATCTAGTTCTAAGATAGTTCTTAAGTAATGAGGTGCCAGATTTTTATAGGTAATGGACAAATTCTTTATAACTTAAATTGTTTTTCAGGATCCTACAATTACCAAGGCCTGTTAAACTTGAAGATCTTGCAGCTAAAGCTAAAATTGCTTTTGGACAGACTATGGATTTACATTACAGTAATAATGAGGTAATATTCTGTGTCTTCTAAATTCTTGACTTGGACATTTATTATTTTAAGGCTGAAATTTGCTCTCATAAGTAGTGGGAACCATCCCTGTGACAAAACTTAGTCCTGTGACAAACCCTCAGATTTCTAATATGTGTGTGTATTTTCTCAAATATGTAAGTCTTGTCCAAATAAGGATAGGCAGGAGCTGCATGAAATGTTTCATGAGCAGTTTTGTATCTTAACGAATTATGTCTCAGACTTGGTTGGAAATGGGTGAATTGTCTTCCTGATCTGCCACGGTCCTGTTGTGTGACTTTGGGCAAGTCTTTACCTCTTTGAGCTTTGTTACAAATAACATTTATCTTTTCTTGTAAACTCTTTTTTTTAAAGATTAATCTTGTTAGGTATTTGCTAGAATGCTGCATTTAGTTTCTGTTTAGATTGGTGAATCAGGCTTAACTGTTGCTCCTTTTAGAGTGGCTGGTTCCAAAGATTCCTTAGGAACAGTGCCAACACTGTCAGGCCACTTATGCTTGATCAATATTAGTTCCAGCTTTCCTTTAGAAGCAGGGATAGAATTATTAATAGCAAATATATTTACAGATGCAGGATCCATTCTTAGCAGTTACTTCTGGGTTTTGCGTTGAGTCAGCAAAATGCATGAAGGATTATTCATGTGGTTATGTACAACATAACTGCTGTATCTAATCCTCATCTTTGCAGAAGAAAATGAAGAAAACAGTAATTGCTGTTTGTTGGTTGCTGACTGCATTACCAGGCTCTTCTGTGAAACTGATTCTTAAAATAAAGAATTCCAACAGAAAGCTTTTGGAGATTAGGAAGGTCAGAAGTGATGGCCCTTCATAATGCTTTAGCCTCAGCTTCTTCCACCAATAGATTTTTAGGCATTTGAGTAGCTTTTCTGCTTGTCAACTTCTGCACTAGTTGCCAAATAATCCGATCACCTTTCAGAAAGAGGATGATAATAATAACGTGTTATTTGCATTAAAACTGCAACTTAACAAATGCGCATACTCTTCATTTTATCAAGTCCTTCTTCCTCAATCCCATTTCTTTTTTTATAAAAGTACTGTATCTTGACTAGTTTTGTATTAAGCATCAACTAATGCTGTTTACAGGCAGAATAGATTTAAAATTCTGTATTTGTGCGGTTCCTTTGTTACAGACAGAAGTTGTAATTTGCACTCCTGAAACACAAGCCTGATCCTAGTAGGTGTAGAAGTCAGATCTCAAGTGCATGTTAGCGGCATAACATTTTCTGTTCTAAAGATACATGTATGCCAAGTTAATTGTAATTAATTAGATCCAAGTAAGATTTTAGTGAGGACTACAGTTGTTGCATGTGGATCACATCTTCCTTTAAGGAAGTAAGGTTACACATCCTTAACAAATTTTGTTTTTCAATGGAGGAATTCTGTTAACAATGCAACTTCAAGCAGGTGTAGTTGTAGTACTTGAGGTACAAAAATTACTTTATGATTGGTAAAATAGAACTTTTACTTACCTTACAGACTTGTGTTAATTTATGCAGTGGTAAATACATTGACCTTGTTGCACCCATTTCTCTGAAACTTGTAGGATATTAAGTTGCATATATGCAAAATGGTTGCTCTTTGGTTGTGAAGACTCATTCCACCATGCTGTACTTTGTGAAAGCATCTGAAGGAAGAGTTAAGGTTGACCTTCAGACATTTTGATGCTAACTTGGGGGATCATTTAATAAATTTTTTTTCAAGTTGTTTGGTATGAAAGGAAAGATTCCCTTTATTTTTTCTCTGCACTTGACTTTCTCATTTCTTTCTATGTAGTTTTAAGACTTTTCCCCTGCCACCTCCCTTTTTTGTAGCTTGTAATTCCATTAACCACCCAAGATGACCTGGACAAAGCTGTTGAACTGCTTGACCGTAGTGTACATATGAAGAGTCTCAAGATATTGCTTGTAATACATGGAAATACACAGGTATGAGTTAATATGCTAAATGTCTTTTTCCTCAGTTTTTGTATTGAAGTATAATTTGTATCTTTCTAAAAGATGGCATTTTTCCAATTGAAAATAATGGTGATTGCTTCTTGATTTCACTTTAAGCATCTATTAGCATTTTGTATTGACTCAGTTTTAAATCTTTCCTAGATCCTGTTCCTCTCTATTTGTTTTTCTTCCCTATAGTGGTCGAAGCGTGTTCCTTAATAGGAGGATAAAGTGATAAAAAATTGAAAAGCACATGAAATTTAAGTAATGGTAGTTATTTGAAGCTGTTCTTTAAGTCACACGTTCGTGATGCTCCTCTGTGGGAGGTTCAGTATTTGTTGTAGCAAAGAGTAATGGACTATAGATTAAATGCTGAGGTATTTTGGTATTATCTAACAAATCATGGCATTAATATTCCTAAAATTTGTGTACTGGTACATATTAATTATTTTCAAAGAGTTAAGAATGAGCTACTAAAATAGATGAATTGTGATATAAATTGGCAAACTGCTTTTTGACTGCTTCGAAAAAGGAATGTACTGCACAAAGCCTATAAAGTTGTGCTGGTTTAAGGGTAAACCGGCAGGAGAAAATGGACCCACCACAAGAGAGATTATAAGTCAGAGTTACAATTTAATGAAAGATATTACAATAAATACACTGGCAC
>JAWWMP010000171.1:14510023-14539329 GCA_035047865.1 Dendrocincla tyrannina | reverse complement strand
TGGGAAATGAATAGAGGGGGTAGAATACATAGCTTTGATCACCCCCACACAGTGATAACTGGTCCCACCTGCTGAACAGGGACAAAAGTTTACAAAGTATTTTCATTGTCAGGAGTATAAAGTAATAACTGGTTGTAATATTTATGCATTTTCAGTCACCCAGTGTAAATAATGTGGAACCCTTGCCCTCACTGGAAGATTTAGATAATACAGTGTTTGGTGTGACAGACAGAAAAAGGCGACTGTCTGTAATAGGTAAGGTGCATATTTCAATAGCTGTAATTGCAAAAATTGTAAGAAATTCATTTGTAGTATTCTCTTCATGAGGATTTTGCTTTCAACATACAGTGTTTGAATTTTTCATACTCATCAGTGACTCTACTGTAGTTTGCTCTTTGGGGAGTAGATTTTGAATTTTAAGTCAAAAGCGGTATAAATATATATAATTATTTAAATATATATGGTATGGAAAATTACCCAAAAAATCCACAAGTAGATAAATGTATGTAGAATTATTTGAGGTAACTGATGGATAACCTAGAAAGCTGATGTTAATACTCTCCTTTATTTTCAGGTACAGGAATGAGCTACTGAAAAATCTTTTTATATAGCAGTGTGTTGCCTGGCTCAGTTTAGGACCCCCATATTTTTTTGATGTGTGAGCATTTGTTTAAGATGCTTATTCTGGCATTGATATAACCTTTTTGCTTATTAATGTCTTGAAGTTGGTGTGATGTTACCTTTCAAATTTAATTATGAAACTAGAGAGTTTAATGAATAATTTGCCAGACATTTTAATTAAGTTATTATGCACTTATTAGGAGTATATGTATTCATGTTCTTACGGATTTAATATTCTGTGAAGTAAAACTGAAATTCTCAGGTTGGAAAGGATTAGTTGACATGGGTGGAAGGGTTTGGATTTTGATTTTGTTTGTAGAAGAAATTTACACAGGTAGATGTGTGGGCAAATTATATTTCTGTTCCTGTATAACAAAAATTATTTTTAATGTGGTTGATGCAACTCTGCCCAAAATTTTTCATAGTTCCTGGATTGCAGATGCTGTACTTAAGTGTTACATTGCAAAGGCATTTGGGAAATGCCTAAAGAAAGAAATGATCCAGACAGGCTCAGTGCCTGTGAAGCATTTGAATAAAACCCCTGGATTCTGGGTAAATGCAGAGACTCTAACTGGCCCTTTTCTTTCAAAAGGTTCTAATACTCGTGATAGGAGTTCACCGCCCCCAGGATACATTCCAGATGAGCTGCATCAGGTGGCTCGAAATGGGTCCTTCACCAGTATCAACAGTGAGGGTGAATTCATTCCAGAAAGTATGGATCAGGTATGTGTGTGATTTAGTAAAATTAAAGTTTTTGTATTGCTTTATGAAATGCTGCTGAAGAGTATGGAATTGCTAGGAAGAAGAGGAAAAAAATTGAGGATAACTCTAGAAAACATGATTGGAGAGAGTAGGTTGAAATAATTGTGTCAGTCTCATAGAACCTGTTTTTATTTCTCTTTAAGTCTCTTCAGTTTTTTAAATATGTTGCTACAAGGAAAAAGATAGTATTCTTAATTCCCATGAAAATTGAGCAAGGTAGTGATAGATATAAATAACAGCAGAGATGTCTACATTAGAAAGCACAAACCCCTTTATTTTAATGAGAAGGACATATAAGCAAGCAAGTTTTACCACTTTCCCAGGTAATGAAAGGAGACTTTAAAAAAGAGTTTTATCTCTCAGAATTTTTCGGTCTCAGTTGATATTTAATCATTGAACTCGATGATACTCTGTGATGCTCTGTGACACTGTGTTAAGGTAGAGGCAAGGGGATGGCAGTGGGCCTGGTATAAATAAGCTCTGAAATACTCCCCAGAGTCACTTGGGTTTTTTGTGAAGATTGCAAATGTATGTTATTTTGTTCTTACTCACCTGCTTTACTAGTGTAGGATATCAGCACAGTCAGCAAGAGTAAAAATGCTCTGTGAATATCAAAATTGCCCTGAAAACAGTAGGAAAAGAAGCAGGAATGTCATGTCTCACAGAATTGGCAATGGAGAAAGAGATATTTTAAGGAAGAAAGAAAAATAATGCTGCATATCCAAATCACTTCAAGTTGTTGTTGACATTGGCACTGTATTTACAAACTTGCAAGAGGCAATGGATTTTATGAGCTGACTAAATGAGAGACAGATGATAGAATAAAAACAGAGGCAGAAGGATTGTGCAATTTGTTGCACCATTTCTATGACTGAGCTAAGAATAGAGACTGAATCTCCTACTTTCCAGACCTGAGTGCTATTCATTGTTGTAGCCACATGGTCAGATCCTGCTGAGGTGTCGAATCATTCAGTGAAATGATTACGTTTGACCTGAACCAGGTAATTTTTGGTCAGTGACTGGTCAGACAGACAGATGATACCTGAGGCTTCGGATGTCCATTCACTCCTGAGTATTCAAGGATTCTGTAACCTGTCATGTATGTGTTGTTGTGTAAGCTGTCAGCAGGTTTAAATTGAAGAATTTTCTTTGACTGGAAGCCAGGTTAGTTCGGCCTAAGCAACTTCAAGGGCCAGTTTGAGGTGTTGGGAACTCATGAATTCCATTTGCTCCCTCCCCTTTAAGGAGCCACATCACCTTGGCGAGTGTTGGCCATGCTGCCTTTATCTGTCATAACCTACCCCACAAAGACAAGAAGGGAATTTTGGAGTGGAGGGCTTTGCTCTGCTCTGCTTCTGATCTGTCTGAGCACAGCTGTTCACACTCTGACAGCAGACCCTGCACTCTGTCTACAGAAGAGATGATGGGCTGGATAACAGCGGGCTGTGGTCTGCCATTTGGACCATACTGCATTAGGTTGTAGAATTAATTAATATGGCAGCAGAGAGGCTTTTTTCCCTTGCAGGACCCACTGTTCAGCATGAGAAAAGAGGAACGAAATTGCTGAACTTGTGGTAAATATTGTCCTCCCCAGTATGAAGTTCATTTAAGTGTTTGAGTTTGCAGAGTGCAAACTCACTTTCTGGATGTTTCTTTAATAAGTCCTTGATGGGTGTTTGGCAAAGTATGTGCCCAGGACCTTTAAGATAAAAATTAGAGGGGTAACTGTTTAACTTACAGCAAAAGACTGGTGTCCAATTCATAGAAAATAATAGATGTTGCATAATATACCAAATATACTAAAACAAACTTGTTTTAAGACAGCAGATAAGCTTTCCACTCTGTTTTTATCAGCCCTTATCTGTTTGGATTTGTTTTTGATGAGGTATTTCAAAGCAGAAACCTTAAAGTATTTTAAAAACAATTAAAAAACCAGACTTGAACTTGTTGGTCTTCCTCTGTTTGTTATTTATTAGATGCTGGATCCATTGTCTTTAAGCAGTCCTGAAAACTCTGGCTCGGGAAGCTGTCCCTCACTTGACAGCCCATTAGATGGGTAAAAATGATTTACATTCATTATTTATCTTTATTAGATTGCATAATGTATCAGTTGTAACATATAACAACTCTCCAGTGACAGAGCTTCCAGAAATTCCTCTCCAAGTTACAGAACATTTATAAAAGCTTATTGAAACTTAATTGCTTGCTAATACATGGAAAATACAATAACTTTATTTTTTCAAATAATTTGTGTTTGAAACAAAAAAGTTAGACTTCAGATCCTACAAAAAGGTACTGAAGATTTTTACTAAATGTTGCCAGGTTTTACATATATGTGGAGCCAGGGAGCCAGCCCATTAAGTTTATAGTTGTTAGACACTGCTACATGAAGTGGGCTTTCCTTCACCAAGGCAGAGGGTGTCACTTCAAGAAAGATGGTAGAATCATTTGAAGACTCAACAGACAATCTCATCCTTTTCTTTGTGATTTCTCTCCCTTTGTTTCCATTGCCGACTTTTTTTCTTTGTTAAAGCCCATCAGAGGCAGCATGTACTGGGGGGTGCCTGGTGGTCTGTTCAGATTGACCTCTGAGGAGATTCATGTGTTTCTAGAGGGTCGTTGTCCACCAGTGAAGCCAAGCAGGACATACTCCTGTTTGGCTTATGGTTGGTCAGGAAAATTACCTTGGGTCTAATGTTGTGCAGGTTGGCTACTTTTTTATTTGGAACTGCTATGCAAATAGTGCTATCTTATGTAATTGGTAAAAAAGTAAAGAATTGGAAATCACTGCCTATGGCAATTAAATCAGAGCTGTAGTGTTACATGGTACCATTTAATAAGAGAAGATGCTGTTTGAGGACACAAGTACATTTGGTCTAACATACACGTTTTTTACTTAAATAATGAGTCTTCATTTCACAAACAAGAAGACAATAGGTGTGAAAAGTACTTTGTGGCTTTAGTGTGATAGGTTATACACAGGCAGTGTTTAGAGTAGCTCCATAGAATAGAAATTCTACCAAATGGCCGAATTTTTAGGGATTTTTTTGGGGTAGGGTAGATGGAAGAAGGGGAAACAAAGCAATCATAATACAACTCATATTTCTTCTTCAAAACTGCTTTTGGTTGTTTTTATTTACTTAATTTGTCACCTCTACTTAGTTTGTTTTCCTTTTTTTTTTTTTATTTAAATATTTCCTACAAAGATTGTAGGTTGTGTGTCTCCATTTAGCTTCTGTTACCCATTAGAGAAATTCTTACCAGAAAAAGGAGGACATTGTTTTGGTATGTTTATGGAAATATACTGTAATCGATTGCTCTCACTGGCAATCCCATCCATTCCTTTTGGTGGCTGGGAGTTACATACCAACTGTAGGTAAGAAATAATGTGATCGTATAAGAACCAAAAAGTCTTCATCATTCTATAACTTAACAAAATCATTCTCTTAATCCTATGACTCTCATGGAGAGAAGAGGAAATATTTTTTCTCATTAAAAGGTTCTACAATTTCTTTGGTTAAATTTCCCCAAGAGTTTTTGTAGGCTGTATAACAGATTTTGCCAGTCTGCAAATCTTTGTGTCTAGCCACAAAGATGTTAAACATAACAGTGTTCCTTTGTGGCTTTACTTGTGATAATTCATGTTTTTACTAATATTATTGCTCATTAACAGAGACTGTTGCTTTCTTACTACATTAAGCTCAATAAGTTTTTCCATTTTTTACTGATCTTCAATAGTAATAGATACCTACTAGATCTGACTTTCAGAATTGAGTTCCACATTTGTAAACTGATGCAGCAACTTGTATAGCAGTAGCTTTTCATCAGTTGTAAAGAATTGCAAGACAGTAAGATTAAATGTTGAAGTACTAGATTAACAGCAGTTTTTAGATCCTGTATGTTTTTACACTTCCAGGGACAACTATCCCAAATCTCGGATGCCAAGAGCACAGAGCTATCCAGATAATCATCAGGAATTCTCAGGTAGGCAAAAATCACTGGACATACTAGCTTTCCAGAACTGTTCTTCTTGCAAATAATAAGGCATAGAAGGGACATTGTCATTGAGCGTTATTGTATTACACAAACTTAGTATGGTAGGAGAAGGCAAAGCAGCAAAATGCAATCCAAATGAACACATTAAAAGATACCATGAAAATACACAAACTTCCAAGTGTTTTCTTCCAGAGTATTGTGTGTGACATCACTGTTAGTGTTCATAGTGTATTATCTATCTGCTTCTGTGAAAGAACAAATGTTGCAGTGCATAGGGACACACAAAAGTTAAACTGGACTGTAACATCCATCTCTAAGTTGACCTATAACTGTGGTTAGTTTATTTAATTTTTGGGCTGTTGTGGTTTAACCCCCAGAGACAGCTGAGCCCCACACAGCTGCCCATTTGCTCCCCTGCATGGGACTGGGGAGAGAATCAAAGGGTAAATGTAAGAAATTAGAAAGTACAAATTAAGATAAAGACAGTTAATAGGTAAGGCAAAAGCTGCACACAGAAGAAGAACAAAGCAAGGAATTCGTTGACCACTTCCCACAACAGGCAGGTGTTCAGCCATTTCCAGGAAAGCAGGTCTTCATCACACCTGATGGTTACCTGGGAAGGCAAACACCATCACTCCAAATGTCTTCCCTTCCTCCTTTCTCCCAGTTTTTATTGCAGAGCAGAAACTCAGATAGTGTGGGATATCCCTTGGGTCAGCTGGGGTCAGCTGTCTTGGGTGTGTCCATTCCCAACTTCTTGTGCCCCGTAGCCTACTCTACCAGCTAGCAGGGCAGCCTTGTGAAACAAAAAAACACCTTGATTATGTGCAAGTGTGCTTCAGCAATAACTACAATATCACTGTGTTATCAACAGTGTTTTGGTTACAGATCCAAAACGTAGCAGCTTAGGAGCCTCTGTGAAGAAAATTAACTCTTTCCCAGCCAAAACCAGTATGTGGGGCCTTTGTTTTCTCCTGTGTGAAATGAGGATCACTTTGAAGTGCTCATGACTTCTGTAATTGAAAGCACTGCAAAGTGAAAGGATGAAGGAGAATTGTGTGCTATGCCTATAAATTAATCATCAGCACTAATGTTTTTTTCATACCATACTCTGGCTTGAATCCAAGTTGTTGTGCAGGGTTCAGGCTAGGAAGTGCAGTGGGTAACCTTGAAAGTGCTCTGAAATGTCTGTCACGGTCATGCCTCTCTACAGAATTTTGCTGTTGAACAATAATTAGTTTCCAGTAAATCAAAGGGGGTTTGTGGAGATTTTGGTCTATTACATACTTTAAGACTTTTTGTTTTGTTTGTTATGCTTTATCTAGGTAAATGTGTGATGGTGAGTTTTTCTTTTTAGGATTCTAGAGTGATTAAGAGATTGCCCCACTTTTAAATGAAAATAAAACTAAAACTATGTATAGGAAACATTTAAGTGGCAGAGATAAATACCAAAAAAGTTGGAAATGTCAGAAATCAGTTTGCCTTTTGTGTAATCTTAACCTAGCTTACTTGTGTTTATTATGGTTACATGCAATTTTTTTTTCTATGAGTTTGTTAGTTTTTCCTGTGAGACAGCAGTCATTAATTCCATATTCAATATTTACTATCATGATTTGATGTGTAACAAAAGCAGAAAAAAATGTCCATCTGGCCTAGTTTTTTCCTCCTGCCATGACCAGTACCAGGCTTCCACAGAGGAAGATGTAGTATTCCTTCCTCAGAGTATATTCCTGGCCATGTACAGCTCAAGGGTTCTGCAAATTCAAGATGTTTTTCTGTGATTTGATGGATCTTTTTCCTTCCATAAATTTTTTCCTGTCCTTATTTCAGTTTGTATAAACTATTTCAGCATCAACAGTGTGTTGCAACAAGAAGTTGTGCAATTTACTGTGTTTTAAGAAGAAGTATGCACTTTGTGGATATTTTTTTTTTTGAATTTTTTTTGTTTGTTGTTGTTCTTAGAGTTTTTTGAGGGTTTTTGGGTTTTTTTATGGACCTCTTTGTCTCCTTTTGAGCTGTTGCTTTTCTAGTATATAGAGGTATACATTCCTTACGGAGAAACAGTTTTGTATTTTTGATCATCTCTGTGCTTCTAAATCTTTTCCAGTTTTACTAAATCCTTTGAAAAGGAGTAGACAAAAACTTTTTTCAGTGTATCTTAATGATTTACAGAATTTAATTTGCTTTCTAGCCAATATAAGGAATTCAGCTGCTGCTTAGTGGAAGACTCTGTCACAAACCTTTACACAAGCCTACATCAAATTTCGTCTGCTGCTTTAACATCCAGTCACGTAGAGTCTTAAGGGCCTTTTCTAATTCTTCATTTGGCTTTATTTCTCAAAATGATTTTGTCACCTCACTATTCGTTATTCTGTACAGAGAATTCATGCATAATTAAACTGCCTGAGTTTTAGCCCAGATTCCTGTCAAACTGTTGACTGTTTCCTCCCGTCTTATGTACTTATCTTCTAACAAATTATTTATGCATGAGGGACTTCTTCCTTTATCTTATGAATACTTTTCTCCTTCAATAATTTTTAAAATCAGACCTATTGAATGTGGTTCACTCATTCAAGCTGTGTTGACTCATTCACCAATTTTTCATATTTATACATCTTTATATTCTTTAGAATAGGTTTTCCTCTAGAAAGTACTTTCAAAACTGAAGTAATTAGGTGTGCTGTAGTCCTCTGACATTCTTTTGAATAAATCTCTTGAGCTGTTGAATTCTTGCTCCTTGGAACTTTTGACTGAATGTCCTTGTAGTTCTTGTGAGTTGACAGATTTGTGGCTTTTGTTCTATAATCTGGTTTTGCTTTGATGCTTCAACTTGAAGCATATCCTCTGATATGTTCCCCCATGTTTTAAGTTTGTAATGCTAAAGTGATTAATTTAATATGCTATTTTAATTTTTAATCTTTTTATATTCTAGTAGAGTATGATATCCCAATATTCGAGAAATTTGGGAAGGGGGGGACTTATCCCCGAAGATACCATATTTCGTATCATCAACAAGACTACAATGATGGTAAGCATGGATACTGCGGTAATTTTAGTAATCTATGTTTCTCTTCCTAAAATGTGAATTAAAAAATTTAGTTTGTAAAAATCTTAATGAATGAAAATATTGAAGAAAGTGAAACCTTAAACTCTTTCCCCAAACTCACTTGCTAAGTTCTAATGATCGATAAAACTGCTGACCAGTTTTACCTCTGGTAAAGTTATGGATTACAGAATTCCTGACTCATACGCACAGCTGTGGAAATGTCCTCTATCTTTGGCCGTGCACGAGTCATCCACTCTAAGCTTTTGACCTTTGTGACCATTTTCTGTGTAAAGTAGGTATGTCAGTTTGTCGTTTCTTGTTCTGCTTTAAGAAAGGTTGAATACAGTGGAGTTTGTGTTAAGAGTTTCTTAGATTAAAAGAAAAAATAAAATTGAAGAGCAGTGATTTAAACTGCAAATTAACAAATAGCTGATGAAACCAGTTGTTGGAATGCAAGGCAGCACCTGCTGATGTAGCCACAAAACTGGTTTAAACAGTAATAACATTGATACGAATTTAACACATTAAATTTCTAAAGGAAGGAAAGGGAAGCAGCTGAAGGATTTTCAGAATTCTGGGTGTCGTGCAGTAGCTGAGAAGTGTTAAGAAGAAATTTCTCCGAAGATCAGATAGCTTCATTTGCAGTGTGGAATGAGCTCAGCAATAAATGCAATTATGTTACAGAAATCACAGAAATATCAAATTGAAGGGCAGCAATTTCAGTCTAGTCCCTTGCTCTAAGGCAAGACTAAAGAGTCAAAGATCTGTCACACTGAGTTTTAAGTAAAATCTAAATTGACTTAAACAGAAGAGATACTCACTTTCTTTATGTAATCAACTTCCAAGTTAGCTTATCTTGTAACTTTCTCTGTTTCCTAAACCATTTTTCCTGCAAATGAAACTAATAGCTGGTTACTACATTTTAACAGTGTGAAAAATTGGTTGCTGGCCATATGTAACACTACATCACACACACGTCTCTTTTACCTGCTTAGTTTTTTTCTTCTACTCTATCTGAGGTTTTTCTCCTGGCCATTTTATGTATACCATAAGATATAACCCCAACTCAATAGGTAGCAGTCACGTTAATACATTGTAAAATGACACTTTTTTCCTAGTCCACATTGTGACTGGTGCTCAGTCTGTGGTCTGTTATAGTTCCCATATCCTATTCTATGTGACTTTTAGCCAATATACACTTTCTGGTTTCTGCATTAGATTTCTCTTAAATGTACTTCCTTACTGAGTTTCATTTTGTTCATTTCTGAATCATCTCAAGCTTCCAATACCTTTTTGAATTTTGATTTTTATCTTTAAATGGACTTTCAGCCACATTTAACATGATGTCATCTGCAATAGTTCAGTGTATTATGTTCCATCACATGTACATCAGTTACAGTAGTGTATGGAAGTGGTCTGAAAGTAAACTGCTGTGTATGTCCTCTTAAATTGCCTTCCCCTTTGATGACAGATCACTGATAACTGCCCTGAATCTGTGTTGGGTGTTCTCTACATAGCAAGTTGGTCTGTGCAACACTTCATTAGTTGGCTTATGAGAGTGTCCCCTTGAAATGGGGAAATTGAATTAGCTGCATGTGACAAACCAGTTATGACTGGTGTATCAACTTTGTGTCTGCTCAATGGCGAATAAAACTGCTTAGTACTTGTTTGCCTATCTTTCGTGGAATTTAAATTGTCCAGACAAGTACATAAGTCCGAGTCTACTGTTTCAAAGGTATTGAGTCCTCTGGGAATGCCACTTCCAGGGTAATACCTAATGAATCAGAGACTCTTCAGCTGTTGCTGAGTTGTGTAGGATGAAACTTCACCAATTGATGCTGTTCTAAAAATAGTTGTCTTATCTAAATAGATTAACATAAATTGTGTTAGCTGTCTAATTGTAATTAACATTTTGAAGATCAATGCCCTTTTTTTTCATTCTGTTGCTGCAGCCATCTCCAAATTTTGCATTGCTTGTGTTTGGGGTTTTTTTGTATCTTTTTTTGTTTGTTTGTTTTTGTATCTTTTTGTTTGTTTGTTTTTGTATCTTTTTGTTTGTTTGTTTTTTGTTTTGTGCTCCTCCTGTTGTTTCCATGTGCTGGTCTTTCTCTGCATTCAGTTCTTACTGGTTTGCAGAATGAAGATGCCATCTTGGGCACTCTGGCATTGTAAATTTGTTCTCCATTTTATCAGAAATTTGGTATTTACACATTAATAAAGCAATAGAAGCAGAAGCAGGGTGTTTTCCTTTCTCCTCTTATAGCCCTCCAGCTTTCTGAAGCATGTTGATTACATTTCAGAACAGTTCCAAAGTTGGTCCCAGTTTTGGTCATTTAAAATAAGTTTTTGGTTCAATCTAATTCAGTCTAATCACATTTGTGATAAATATGTGTTTTCTTCTAGGTGGAAAGGTAAACCAGCAAATGTCATGATCATTGTGTCCTTTCATATGCTGTGGCATATTTGAACTAGATGATGTAGAATTCATAAAGTATTTACATACACACATTACATAGCAGTATTTTTTTGTAGAGTAATATTAGTGTTCTTTGTATATCACTCAAGGTCGTAAAACTTTTCCAAGAGCCAGAAGGACTCAGGGGAACAGCTTCCGATCACCGGTTAGTTTCAGTCCCACTGATCACTCACTGAGCACCAGTAGTGGAAGCAGCGTCTTTACGCCGGAATATGAAGATAACCGAATGAGGAGGAGGGGAAGTGACATAGACAATCCTACCTTGTCAGTCATGGACATCAGCCCACCCAGTCGCTGTAAGTTTTGTGAACCCCGTTGTAAAACTCTTACCTTTAAAGTATATCATGTCAAAACTAGGCACATCATCAAAATAAATGCAATTGAATAATGTGTTTTTATCTCTCTAAATAGGAAAAATTCAAGACTTAGTGCTCATCAGTATTTTCATTGCTTACTGTGCCGGCCTTCATGTAGATTTTCACATGACATTTACATCTGTGATAACAAAACATTGTAAAAACATTTTGGATGATGTATTAGACTCTTGAGGACCTGAGAAGGCTTTTGTAGGTTGCAGTTACTATTTATTTTTGCATATGTTGGTCAAGATTTTTGTTAAATTGTAGACCATAAGTGTTACTTTTTCATATCTGTGGTAGGACATCAGGAGCAAATATACTTTGTGATTACTTCAGTACATTTTAATTGTGCCTTGATTTTTAACAAAAAGTTAAATTTAACATACTTTTTCTGTTTTTCAGATTAGCTTGTCACTAGTTGTTTTAAGTACGTCTACCTTTACCACATTTTATGAATAAACTGAAGTAGTTCATGTTTTCCATCTTACAGGACGTTCTGTTGATCTTTGTAACTTATATGGTGATGTTTAGGACGCACAGTCTCTGTTGTTGAAAAATTTAGTCTTTTAAAAAATTATTTTCTGTGTATTCCAGTTTTTCTCGATCAGCTGAATAACAAGCTCATTTGAAAACCAAAACATATTATATTTTCAGCACCACGAGCTCCAACAAACTGGAGACTTGGTAAACTGCTGGGTCAAGGTGCATTTGGCAGAGTCTATCTCTGTTACGATGCTGATACCGGAAGAGAACTGGCTGTTAAACAAGTTCAGTTTGATCCTGATAGTCCGGAAACCAGCAAGGTAAGTGATACTAAAGGGAGACCTTGTAAAGGTCTTCTGCTGAAGTGGTGTGTTTTAGGCTAGACTGACGTTCCTTTCTTTGAACAGGATGACCATGTTTTGAACATGTTTTAAACCATGTTGTGTTTTTGTGTCCTTGTTAATACACCTGTTTTGTTAGTACTGCAGATAATTAGTCTGCTTACCTGACTTTAATGTTGCATCACATTTTTGAAGTTTCAGACATGTGCTTATGCAGTGAACATACATAACCTGATTTTCTGCAGTCTCATTCTCTAAAATGAAACAATCCATTATGAAGTGTGCTCTGAAATAGATAATGATTTATACGTACAGAAATTAGAACAAGTTCCATTTATAAACAGAAAAGGCTGTACTAATTTAAATGTTCCTGAAAACAAATTCTTCAGGATATATTGTTAGGCTATGAATAGTTTGAGATTCTTATCTCTCTTTTTTATCTTTTGGTGGGTTTTCTGTGTTTTCATTTTTGGTTTTTGCTTTTACTTTCTTTAAACTTTGTGTATCAGGGACTCGCTGCTGTTTACTGTATTTCTCTCTATAGCACACAAGTTTCCTTGTCAGTTTATTCTCTCTCTGAAATTGAGCTTGGCCATCTTTAAATACTGGATGCTGGAGGAGAGATTTTTACTTATTTAAAAGTAGCACCAATCTCCTATTTCTTGTTTTCCCAAAACATACTGTGTGCTTTTTACAGGATGGAAAGAGAATTATTGCTTTCCCTGCATTAGGACTGTGTTCTGCAAGGCTGGGGAAACAATAGGTGTAAGCCTGATTGCAGAGTTGAGTGACTGCCAGTTATAGTTGCTGCTACTGTTGATGTAGGATCAAGGAAAAAAGTAAAGAATCATTTGTGCTGTAGATTTCTAGTGTAGTTGTTGTTGCTACTTCTTTAAAATGTAACAGAAAACTGATTATGCCTTGGAATTGTTAAATATAAAATATAGTAGTATCTCTCCTGTAGCAACAGTTCTGTGACCTCATTTGCCATAGCATTTTGTAATACATGCCTCTCTGTGTCAAAAAAAATCTATTTTCTTTCTAACCTCAGAAGTGTGAGGTTATCACTAATAGTCTATGAAGGATAAAAATTAAGTTTTGATGAAAAACTTCTAGGTGAAATTTGGAATCTAGTCAAATTGGAATTTGTGGTTTAGTATTTTTCCAGCATCTTACTGTACAGTGCATTTCAAAATATCTTCCTGTTTGCAAAATTTTTAGTATTTCAGATAACTCCAGAGAAAGCACCAGCTGTGTTAATGTTTTCCTTTGTTGTATTTCATTATTACAATCTCAAGTGGTCCTCCAAGGGATTTTTAAAGTATATTCCATCATCATCTTGGAAAAGCTAAGAATTAATGCTAATTATTCCACTACAAAGATTTGTGTTTTTTTCTTTTCCTGTGTTCTGGTTATTTTTTGTTTTCATTAATCCAGTTGTTGCATAATGATCACTGACTTCACACACATATTGATATATGCTGTGTTCTGAATAAACAAATATAACTTAAAAATAAGAGAAACAAGTAACAGCAAAATCATCCCAAAGATAATTTATAGAAAAGCCATAGTTCTGGGGTTTTTTTCTTACTTCAATTTAACGGTGATATTTTCTTGTTATAGAATGCATAGACTTTACATAAGCTGCAGGAGTATTTTGTTACTTAGTTTGCATAACTCTTCAATATGTACATACTGTCCTGCTTTAAAAAATCCAAATGCAAAACATTATTGTTACCACATCAAGCATGGTAATTGTCTCTTCTGTCCTTTCAGGAAGTAAATGCGCTTGAATGTGAGATTCAGTTACTGAAAAATCTACTGCATGAAAGAATTGTTCAGTATTATGGCTTCTTGAGAGATCCGCCAGAAAGGACACTCTCAATATTCATGGAGTACATGCCAGGGGTAAGGAAGAGAGCCTGGCCACTTGAGTGCAGTGTGATGAGCTCCCAAGCAGGCAGCTTTTGCATAAGTGCACACAGATAGTTAAAACTGTCCAAGTTAAAAACAGTCCCCAAAGATGGGTCCTGGCAAGTGCTTACAGCCCCCATGTTCTCCATTGCTTACTTGGGTTTTCAGAATTACACTGGTTTGTACAAAAGCTCTTTATGTTTGATTTTGGCATAAGGAGTGACTGGCAATATTTTTAAAAAGACAACATTCTAATTAGTAATCTCTTTATTAAATCTTCCTGAATTTTCATGGGTTTTTTTGCTATGCTTCAGTTATTTCAGGAAAACCAAAAGCAGCTAAGATCAGGGTGGGAATAAGTGCATACAGAAAATAATCTTGATGCTTGTTTGTTGTGTGGCACCTACATACATGCTGAACTGCTCTTCTGCTGCTTTGGTAGGAAATATTTTAAGGTCAGAAAAGTGTACATTTTCATTTTCTCACCAAGTGGGGTCAGCAGAGCTAAATAAAATGTGCTTGTAAAAACAAGGGCCCTGTATTTCTGAGTAGTTACAGCATTCTACTTACTGTGAGACTCCACAGGAGGAGAGCGGTGTCTGGCGCTTATTTTGTGGGAGGGGGGTCATGAGTTTTTTGTTTGCTTCTTTGGTTTTTAAGTGAGATCTGGGCTTTCGTTTGGGGAGCGTCTTCTTGATTTTTTTCTGAGATTGGGAGGGCCCTGTCACAGTTCTTAGCAGCTTATAACTCTGTGTGACAAAGCCAGGTTATGTAAAAATAGTTGCAAAAAACCCAAGAATTTTAATTCAGTGTTATTTTAAACTAAGACTTGCCTACCTCATAATATTCACATAAAGCACTATCCAGAAGTGTTAGTGTTTCATGCTTCCTTTGTGCCACAGGGTTCCATCAAAGACCAGTTGAAGTCATATGGAGCACTCACAGAGAATGTGACTCGTAAATATACGCGGCAAATTTTGGAAGGAGTTCACTATTTGCACAGTAATATGATTGTCCATCGAGATATTAAAGGTAATGATAGTTCTGTGTACAGTTCAGTTCTCTTTATTACTGATCCTTTTCCAGTCTTATGTGAAGCACTAAAATGTAATTAAGTTTGAAATGCCAAAACACTGACTTAAAATCAACATGACTCCTTTTCATCTTTTAGTCTTGTCACTGTTGTAACTTGAGGGGGGAAAATAAGCATCTTTTTGATGTTGTAGCAGACTTTTGACAATGTCTCTGTAGTCTTCATCTGCAAAACAATTATAAATTTATTTTGCTATTAATAGTTTTAAATACGTTGGAGGAGGATGTCATTAGAAATAGATGAATGTACAGAGGAAAGCATCATGACTCAAAAGTTTGTTTGCAGAGTTCTGTTTCATCAGTTGTACAGAAATTACGCAGCACTTCAGTACATGAAGTGACTGGCAGAGGTGACCTGCCTGATGAAATGACTCAGACTTCTCCCATTTTGCTGCCAGGAAACCTGATGTAACAAACATACTTACTTTTTGTAGATAGGTATAGGTGACTTGTAAGTGTTGTATAACCAAGGTGTATATGTAGGAAGATGGTGATGTACATAGTAGGTGTGTTGAACACACTGCTGTTGTATTCTCTCAAATTGTTTCCATTCTCGTATTGCTTTGTATCAATAGTATTTTGTTCCAAAAGAGGTCGAGATACCACAATTGTTTGTGCAAATATCTGTTTTGAAGAAGTCTGTAACACAATTTGAGATTCTGCTTTAATATAGTATGAAGACATTTTCAGTTCTGTGGAAACTCCTGTCTCGTTTCTTTTTATTTCCTGTGTCTGGCACATTCCTTATTTTGTCAGGAGAGTTTTACAAAGTGACTGCCACTTCCCAGAAAAGACCTACAGTGCAAACTAGTGTGTATAATTCATTGTTTTTTTGGACTGCAGAATAGACTAATAGGAATGAGTAGAGAAAGTAAATTTTCTATCTTGAAATCCTAGGCGGATGTTGCGTTGTATCACTGAATCCAAACTTCTTTTCTGTTTTCCATAGCAAAGATTGAGTCTTTCATGAATATAATGGTCTGTTCCCTTCCTTCCAGGAGCAAATATTCTGCGGGATTCAGCAGGCAATGTGAAGCTTGGTGACTTTGGAGCCAGCAAACGCCTGCAGACTATCTGTCTCTCTGGTACAGGAATGAAGTCTGTCACAGGAACTCCCTACTGGATGAGTCCCGAAGTTATTAGTGGAGAAGGGTACGGCAGAAAAGCAGACATCTGGTATGTTAAAAAGACACTTCTCTACTGAAAAGTGTTACTTCATTTCCAATACTGTAGGTGTTTGTTTTCTGAATCGGAGATTTCATTCTGGGGTTTAAGCTTAAGACTTAAGGTGGTAAATGTGAGCACTGACAGTAGGGAGTCTAATGCTGAAACTTGGGAATTTTTTAGCTGGCAATTTCTCAGCCCATCAGTTGAGAGATCATAAGAGAATCCCTTGAGCTGACCTTGCATGAAGTTAGGATTACCAGACTGTAAATTTTGGAGAGGTACTGGGTGAAAGCAATATGTGAAGCTTTGAAACATCAGTTCAGTCAATGTCTTTTAATGAAACTTCACCATTGAAATACCTTTGATGCACGGCAGAAAATTAAATGCTGGTCCTTCCAAGGTTGAATATTTAAGAGTGAATTAACCAGATTTACATGGAAGTATAAATAAAATTGGTCTAAGTTGTTATTAAATACTTAAGAATTAAGAGGGAAAGGTAATTTTCAAAAATGAATGTTACAAAACCTTGTGTAATATGTCACAGTCTAACATGGTTACAGCCCAGTGGACAGATGACTGCAGTGATTTTACTCTGCGTTGCAGGTGAGCTGTGGACAAGGTGTAATGGGCAGGCAGTGGTACATATGCAGGAGCAGTAACACTGTGTGTTTAAAAAGGAACCATGTCATGTCCAACCAATGGCAATACTTTTAACCTCAGGAAATCTAGGCTACTTTGGATCACTTAGTAATAACTTTGCTATACTGGAAGAGTAGACCAGCCTTATAGATTTCAGGCAGTTGACTTGTTCAACTTTGAAGTGTTTGTACCAAAGTTAATGTATGTGTTTTGATTGAAAAAATCTGGGTTAAAACCTAATTAAAAATACTGAGGTTTGACTACTGTCAGTCAATCTTTATTGTGTAAAGCAATGTACCTCTGCCTAACTGAAAAAATTCTTGCAAATATGTTGAAAAACAATCAAACTTCCTGAGAATTGGAAATTATTCTAGCCTATCCATTTTGCCCTATCATTCACTTGTTACTGGAAGAGGCTGATCTTTCAGGACTTCTGGAACAAAGTTTCTCTGCTCACATGCGTGCCCTTCTGCCTTCCTAAATCCTTTAACCATAGGCTTTGTATACAAAGATTCGTTAGGGTCTTAAAATTTTGTTTGGCATTCTAAATGTATTTGTAGTATCCTGGACTAAAAGAGGAAGTAATATGAAGGAGGGTTTTCAAAGTTTTCAACTGCCATATTATGTTTGCACATTGTTCACTGGTGATAACTCGTGCATTTCTAATGAGCTGGCAACACACACAGTGTGCTCGGAGCATTGCTGATGCTTTGCATTTCTGTTCGGCCTCAAGGAGCCGGAAAGCTTCCAAGTGCTATGCTGCCTCTGTCAGCCTGCTGAGCACCGAGTGCTGTCAGTGCTGTAACGCAGTCGGTATTGCCTGGATAAATGCCTAATTATCTCTTCACTGAGGTATAGTGGCTTTTGGCCCACTGAAGTAATAAAGTGGAGATGCAGGTAGTGATTCGTGTATCCTGTTTTCTTCTGAAGTTGCTCTGTAGTGTTAAGTGGACACTACTTATTTGTGGTATTTTAGTTTCTCTCTGCTATCTCCTCTTTTCTGAGAAGGGCATGACTCTATTATAACCTGGTGTTTCCCTTCTGCCTCTGTTTCAGGAGCGTAGGTTGCACAGTGGTAGAAATGCTCACGGAGAAGCCCCCGTGGGCAGAGTTTGAAGCCATGGCTGCCATCTTTAAAATTGCCACTCAGCCAACCAACCCCCAGCTACCACCTCACGTCTCCGACCACGCTCGGGATTTCTTGAAACGGATTTTTATCGAGGCCAAGCTGCGACCATTTGCAGATGAACTGCTAAGACACACGTTTGCACACTATCACTAACACCTGCCTCAACTCAGCTTGCATCTACTGCATTTATTTTCTATTTGACTGCACTTTTATTTTTATTTTTTACAAAGAAAAAGGACAAAAAAAGACAAGAGAGAGAATATTCTCTTGAATCTTTGTTTCACTGAGATTGTAAACAATCTAAATTTTGTATCTAAAATGAGAATCTTCTCTCCCTCCCCCACCCCACCAGGACTAGAACTTTTTGTTTCTATAATGTACTGATGTGGTTGATGTAGATAAAGCACTTTAGTACATATTTGTTCCTTATTTAAAGGAGGAAAAAAATGACAAATGCTTGGACAGTCAGGAACTGTGTGACTTTTTCTGACACCACTGACTGACTCAGGGTGCAGGGAAAAATAGACATGCAGCTAAAGGACAAGAAGATTACTTTTTTGTGGTTCTTCTCTATATTGTAGGTACTTGCAGAAGAGAGTTCTAAGTTCTTACTATATTTAAGCATTTAAATCAGTTTCTGGAACTTAAAATTGAAGCTAGAACATGCAGTTCTGAGAGTTAAATGATGAAGCTGGAAGAACTTGGAACTCTTTGTACAGCAGTGTGTCTAACTGGTACTTTATGTGACCAAAAGAAAATAACAAAAACGAGCTCAAAACTAGTTAGAGCTTTTGGTGTAGAATCATTGTGTTATCTTAATAGGAAAATAATTACAGGTAAACAGATTATGGGCCCAAACTCCTAGGAACTACTATACTGCAAGAGGAAAATTTCCATAGTAGACGAGGGTCAGCTATTTGATGTAAATAGTTAGGAGAATGCCTCCTGCTCTGTCTGCCAAAGAGAACCTCTGTTGCATAAGCTTAGAGGGATACGGTTATCTTAGCTGATAAAAAAATAGTGATGTTGAGAGTCAGTTCTCCTCCACAATCCCTTGAATGGCTGGAGGGGAAGGGAGGGGCTAATCCTTGTGCAGTGTATGAGTTACTTGATTCAGAATGAACTATAAGAAATGTTTTCAAAGCTGTTAAGAGGCGCTAGGGTGGAATGTATGTCAACATCAAGTGCCTGAATAATACAAAATTCTTCCCATTGTGCACTAAAAAAAATTGGTTTGGTAACACAGGTCAGTCATCTAGGATGTGTTGAAAATTCCTGAAATAAAGCTAAACATCTTCTAACATCAGGAATAGGTCACTGAGAAAGGTAAAACTCCAGATATATTTTTGATAAGGTAGCACTGATGAATCCTCATGAACAAGGAGGCACAGCACAGAAGATTGTATGAAGAATAGGCCAAAAGGGCAAAGAGAGCCGGCAGTTAAATAACATGACTGTGATTACTCCAGCCTGAGAATCCAGATAATTGGTGTTTGTCAGATTTCCAACTGTCATAAAGCGTATATTAATCACTTTTTCTATTTCTGAAAGACCATAATAAAAGAACAGAAGTAAAACTGAAATAATGCTTCTCAGTCGAGACGCCCAGGTACTGATCAGGTGTAGTGAATAACTGACTTCTCACAACAGAAAAGTCAGACTCTCATATTTTTGTAGAAGAACAGAACATAAATAATTTAAAGGGGCATTTGGAAATAAACTATTGGACTACATAACTGAAATTACGTTTACTGTTTTGGATGATTCATTGCTTGCTTTTGTTGTTTTGTGAAGGCAGAGCAGGGTGGTACTGTGACCCTTGTCCGCTTTGACAAGGCTCTACCTGTTCTGTATCTTTAGAGGACTGTCACAATTATGAAGTGCATGCAGATAGAACAATAAGCTTACCCATTCCCACAGTCATTTCTGAGATTTCTGAATTTATTCTGCCAAATTCCAAATGTTGTACCAGAGCATAATCAGGAGTATGGATCTATCCTAATCACTTTACCTGTAGTGGAGTAAGAATGACTTTTTTGAGGCCATCTCTCCCAAGATAGAGTGGTGACTTCTCAGTTTATGTGAGTATTTTACCCAGCTTAAAATTTTCTCATTCAGGGTACACAACTGTGCAAAGTTCCCTGAGCACGAGAAGACCTAGTCAGATCAGGAAAAGTGTAGGAGGCTGAAAGGAATGTCAGCTTGTACTGACTTCTTTTTTTGCTTCTCTGCCACTAGATAAAAACTGTGAAGCAGTCTTTAAGAAGAATTGGTATGTACTCCACTCTAGAGGACCTTTGCTTTATAAGCAACATATAGTGACAGTAGGGATGGGAAGTTTAATGTAGAACCTAATAATTTATGTAGGTAATTTAAAGGTCATATAGTTGAAATGATTGATTTCAAACAGATTAAGAAGGTACCAAACCCAAGGTGAAAATGTATATAAAAATCAATAGTGGTCAGTGATATCTGAAAAGGTAAGAAAATTTTATATTACCAAAAAAGGACGTTAAAGGGAAAATGTAACCAGGTTTATCTGTAGCATTCATAACATTTAAATACGTTATTCTAAAGAGAAACTGCACTCTGAAGCTTGAAAATTTTCAGAATCTAGTTTTCTTATAACGTGTCCTTTCTGTGAGACAGTGCTGGATCATGTATTTTGCAATATCACTTCTTCAATGTGATTTTTAATTACTGAACAATCAAGTTTGCTGCTTTTGTGCCTTTTCTAAAAAATGGCATTCAGTCATGACAATGGTCAGCGTTTGGGAGCCAGGAAAAAAAAGAATTTTCAGAATGCATTTTTCATCATGTCTTTGACATGTCAGAAAGCTGCCAGCATAAAGACTGTGCTGCTTAAATGAAGAGGACATTTTCCAGTTTCAGTGATTCTAGTAAAATGTTATGAATTTAACCAAGGTTAGGCTTGAGCTAATTTTTTTCACCCTATGGAGAATTTCTCTACTGACTTAAGCAACTTAGCTTAGAGTAAATGCGATGGTTATTAACAAATGTTTTGAGCTAGAAAAAATTATAAAGCTAAATCAGACTTTTACCAAAAGGTTAGCTATTACATATTCCCTAATGGGGTAGTGTAGTAGAATGAGCTGAATACAGGGTCTGTTAAACACTTACAGTAACTCCTGGGGGTGATGATGAACAACCCCTCATTCTAAAATTTGAGAGGGTGCGTGGGATTTCATGCTTTAAATTCCAATGAAGGAGGATTGCAGAGCCAAGATCCCTGCTCACAACTTTGTGTATCTCACTTTAAAAGCCACCAGCATTTTAGAATCAGGAATTAGTCTTAATTGTTGAATCCAATTACAAGAAAATGCCAGTGAAAGCAATACTGCTGCAGGGTTGGTTTGCTTTTCTGTAAGCACCACGATGAAGCTGTGCTCTCAAAAATAAGGATCAAGGATCATGGTGAGTATGTGTATTTTCAAAAGACTTACTTATCTGCTGATGTTTTAATATGCTGTCTGTTGCACATATTAAGTAACAAAAATTAAGCTACTTTTGTGGTATGGTTTTAATGGTGTAACTAGCAGTCCTGTTAGAGGATGACCCAAAGTTTCAGTTGTGTTGTGTTAGAGCAAGTTGTTTATTTTTAATTTGGGTGGTAGAAATATCCATGCAAGTACTCAAAAAGGTATGGATCTAATAATTGCAAAGTTAAATCTGAATAGTCTTTTTCTTGACCGTTTAAATATAGTCTTAAAGCTTTTACTTGTCTTACAATTCTATTTGTAGCTAAGCAGTCCTTTCAGTATAACAGGAGGGTTTTTTACCTAGTGCCTTTTTATCTGTATGCCTTAATTTTGCGTTAGAACACCAATTTGAAATATGTCATACAATTCCATGTCACCAAAGTAGTCTTAGAGGATGAATTTTTTAGATGTGTCCAAACCAGATTTCGCCTAACTGCATTGAAAAGTGTACTTGAATTATAATCTGCAGCAGATATTTAAATTCAGAATTTTAAAGTGAAGTCTGGCTTCCTGTGCTAACACAGGTTTTGTATTTGCATTCTGGAGATCGTACATTGATGCACATACTGGAAAGAGGACTTGTCTGCACTCACAGAAATAACTGTTAAAGAGTCAGGATTTGGCTTCCTGGCTCTGGGTACCAGACTGCAGCAGAGTTCTTAATGGGTTTGAAGTCATAGTTGGTCCTTTTGTAATCGTGGTACTGTATTAAAAGCTGTTTACTTTTAGTGCACGGGAATATTGATATGTCCAAGCAAACCAACAGACTTCTCAGTGAGGTTAGCATTGTGCCCATGAAACTCTTTCCTGTGCCTTTTGGATAATCCTAATCCTACCGTTGTCTTGACTGAAAGCCTTGTAGCATCTGTAGGTACAGCGCAGTACAGCAAGCCATTCTTTGGACAACATAGAGCGATGTATAACTGCAGCTTCAGAGACTTGAGCAAATTGGTCAGATCTACAGTTATTTATAACCAATTTCTTACTTTTTAATCTTGAAAGACTTTGTCACTCATATAGAAAAGTATAATGTGTGTGCTTGAATGTAAGTCCTTAACGGTGTTTCTGAAAAAGCAAAAATATTACTGCCAGTGTCATTTCTTCTTCCTGGTAATTTGCTGTCTTGTGTCAATGACAAGTCTGCAGTGTAGAATCACATACAATTACCAAAGCTTTCCTATCCCTTATACATATAGCCAAAAGTGATGTTTTATGGATTAGTACTGTCACTTAGTGTATATCACTTAGTGTATATCCACCAGTAGGCTGTTGCTGACTGAGTAAAGCAGGTACTACTAAAAAGTGATAGACACTGCCCATATTTCAGAGATGTGGGTGTTTATAGTTGCTGTTCTGATATGCAAAATTCATGCCTGCATTAAAATGAAGAGTTTTCTTTTTAAAGCTCTTTTGAACTTGATCTTATTGTTGTCATTCTAAAATTAATGCATAATCTTGGTGACTAAACCTGGTAACTTGTATAGCCAGGTTTGAGCTTTGGGACCTTTAAGGAACACCATGAAGCTGGATTTGTGACCTGACCTACTTTGTGCACCATAATGTGGACATTCCAAAGCTGCTGGGAAGCAGTTGGTCTTCTTGAAGTGACAGCCACATGTCACACAGGGTTACCTGGGTGTCGGTGCTGCCTTCAGGAGAAGCCACTAATGCACACCAAAGGATCAGGCAGAATTGCTCCCAAGCCAGGGATTCTGATTCAAAATCTGATGAGAATCAAAGGAGCTCCTTTCTCTATTGCGCCCACTTGGCCTGAACGGTTTATTTTTCTTTCTAGCTGGCATAGCTTAAACACTGCATAGGTGGTGGCCACTGATTGCTCCTGAATAAGGTGTTGTGTACAGCTTTAGACCAGGGGTCCTGTCATTTGAACCCAGGATGCTGCAGCTCCCGGCTGCTCAAAGCGATCCTTGGGTTTTCTCTAGCAATATATACATGCCTGGAGTGGAGGGGTTGATGAGATGGAGGACATGAAATTTCTTGCATTTCAAAGCAGTCACACTTTGGCTAGGGTTTAGTTTTCATAAACTTATTTTAAAGGGAGAGGAACTGGATTAAAACAGATAAAAATTGTATCTCATGGTTCAGCCCTTGAGTCCCCAGGTGAGGATTGGAGGTCAGGGTCTTCTGTTGAGAGAGAAGGAAAAGGGTACTCCAGCTCCAGGGTGAATGGGGAATATATCAGAGCTTTTTCATGCTTTTTACCCTAAAACTAGATGATCCTTTTCCCCAGAGGTTTATATAATGTGGATATAAAAACAAGGATTGCATTTTCTTTTCTGAGCAGCCATTAGATTGTTGGTTTCCTCGTGTTTGTTTCTTGTTAATACCAGTAACAAAGGTGGTGTCATCTTAAAATTGGAATGGTTTATTAAAGCATAGTGTCTGTCATCTCAGACCTCACAGGAGTCGTATAATGGAGTATCACTGTAAATATGTGGAGGAGACTTAGATTAATTGGAACGTAGGCTTTTAGTTTTCATGAAGCTATGAATAAAAATTTGTAAATTTACTCTTGATCTAATGTACATTTTTATGTAGCCATTAAATTCTCTATTTAATCAGTTTCTCACTGTAAATGTTTTTACTCTCAGTTGAATGCTGGGCACAGTTTGTAATGTATGTACACAAAGGTGTTTTTTTCTATCAACGTTGACTTTTTTGCACATTTTTGGAAATATTTAATTTGTACACTGATTTAATACTCTGACCAATTGTCAATGGGTGTATGAGAATCACGTGTGTGTGCAATGTACTACTGTCTGGATGTATGGTTTTTTTATTACTTTTGAGATGTTGCTACCAGTAACTGCACTGCTGTTGCTGCTTTACATGGAATATCTTGTGTATAAAAAAAAAGATAAAAAGAATTAAAAAATTAGCCTATGGTTATCATGGTTGAGGAACTCAGGAGTCGGGCATTGCTTACTAGTTCTGTTGTCTGACAACCTTCCAAAAAAACACGAACAAACCAACCCCCTTGTAATTCTGTGTATGCATTGAATGTGTGTGTGTATATATCCCAGTAATCTTATTCCACAGTTTCATTTCTACATTTTTATGAAATTGTTTTTTAAGGGTACTATGTTTAGTTAGAATAATTAAATATATAAAAGCTTTGAGAGATGATTTACTAGATAAATATATTTTCAGCTGGCTGATGTTCAAAATATTTTTTTAATTTTTGTTTTTAACCATTCGAAATGTATTTGTATTTCCAAAATCAGACACGAATTGTACTTAGAAATATATTAAAACACTCTGTAGGGACAACAGCGTGTTTTCTCATTTTAAGAAGTCTGTACTTCAAAACACTGCGCAATGTCATTCTCGTACGTCAGTTCCCAGTTGGCTCTTGTGTTGTTATTCGCAATGCGCTTTGCGGAAGCCTGTATTTAATTTATTAATTTTTAATTATTTTTATTCCTTTCCCTGGTACGAGGCTTCCCCCCTGTCTCTCCCCGCCCGCGCGTCCCCCGCGCTGGGGGCGGCCCCGTGAACACAAAGTCGATGGCGTCGCCTCCCCCGCGGGCCCGCCCCTGCCGCGCGGAAGTGACGTGCGGGCGGGCGCGTTGGGGCGCGCGGGCGCCATGGGCAGGAAGGAGCGCGGTGAGCGGGGCGGGAGCGGAGCGGGGCGGGGGGCGAGGGGGGACAAACCCGGCACGGGCCCGGCACGATCCCGCTCTGCCCGCAGATAAGAAGAAGTCCAAGAAGCGCCATTACGACGACGACGAAGACGATGAGGACGAAGGTGCCGGGAAGGAGCCGCAGGAGGCGGTGCCGTCGGCGGCGGGGAAGCAGGTGGAGGAGAGCGGCACCCGGGTGGACGAGTACGGCGCCAAGGACTACCGGCTGCAGATGCCGCTGAAGGGCGACCACCAGTCGCGGCCCCTCTGGGTGGTGCGTGCGGGGGCAGGGCCGGGGGGGCCTGTGGGGGGGGTGTGGGCAGGGCCGGGGGTGCCGAGGCTGCTTTCCCAGCCCACACGGCTCCCGCCGCCGCCCCCCGTGCCGTGGGTGACCCGCAGGGGCCGGTGACACTTGTGGCGTTTGGTGTTGAGGCGATGCAGCAGCAGGGCTTGTGTGCTGCAGTGAAACGGCGCTAAGGCAGGAGGGTCCCATCTGCCGTGGCTGGTGCTGTTTGTTTTCCCTGCCCTGAAAGGGACCGCAGTGAACCAGCCCGAGGCCTGGCCAGCGGTGCAGCATCTAGAGGAGAGGTGGTCACCCTGCCAGTCTCTGCAGCGTGCCTGTCACCGAGTGCTGTGACACCCGAGTGCCTTGTTTCCTCCTCCATTCATTCTTCCTGTGTTAAATGAGCAAGGAGTTTTGTTGTTGCAGGGCAATGGGGCTGGGGGCTTGCGTCTGCTCAGACCCATTAAAAAAGGACCAATACCACAACATGTATGGAAAAGCTTTATGGATCCAGGTGTGGTTTATTCTTAGTGCCATGGAAGAGTCGTGGACAAATCAATGTCTAGACCCTTTCAGAAGATAGCAGTTACATGTTTCTGTGTCTCCTGTCTTCTTTTTCTTGTAACTTTGTTAGGGCAAACCCTTTTTTTGAAACGAGCTGATGCCTTACTACCTAAATAGTAGATTGTCACTAACATCATAATGGCTGTTTTATAGGAAATCACTGATTGATTCAACCAGTACTGCTGGGCCCTCAGGATTTCTTTTTATTTCTTTAGGCTCCTGATGGCCATATTTTTCTGGAAGCTTTTTCTCCAGTTTACAAATACGCACAAGACTTTTTGGTTGCCATTGCGGAGCCTGTGTGCAGACCAACCCACATTCATGAGTACAAGCTGACTGCTTACTCCCTGTATGCTGCGGTCAGTGTCGGCTTACAGACCAGTGATATCACTGAGTATTTACAAAAATTGAGCAAGACTGGTGTTCCAGATGGAATAATTCAGTTTATCAAGGTAAGACTATTTTATTGGCATTGGAAATACATGTATTGTTACTAATGAGATCCTTTCCTCCTGCCTCTTCCTAATGGATTTATTGTTTTTTAACTACCTTACTCTGTCACTGTTTCAGGAGAACATTGTGTTTTGCCTCTTTCAGTAGTGTATTGTTGCTCACATACTATTCTCATATCCTGTGGGGGGGTTATACTTTTTTATAAAAGAGTACACCCAAGTGTTTGTATAGAGACATTGAGCCAGTAGGAATTGTACGTGGGGAAAGTTTCCTCAGATTTGCCCTGGAGAAAGATTATGAGTGTGGGAAGCAGATTGGAATAGCCGGGCACTGTAAGACATAGCCTGCCTTACCTTCCAAGTATGTTCTCACAGACTTGAAAGCAGATTGGAATTAGGTCTAAAAACTGAGTATCTGTGACCAATCTCCTGCGTGAGGTGACATGAGCATCTGAAAATAGCTTTTCAGGTTTGTTCCGTGAGCAGAACAGCATGGCAAGTAAATGTTTTTTGATAACTTACTTCACCACAAAGCCCTAAATCCACTGCAGTGTTTGGTCCCAAATGTGGAATTGCTCTTTTGCATCTTGTAATGATTGCTGTGTTTGTTTGTAGCTGTGTACTGTCAGCTATGGAAAGGTGAAGCTGGTTCTGAAACATAACAGGTAAGTGGCTTCTTCCTTAACTCTTGTGTCAGAGAAAGCGCTCCAAACGCAGACCTGTGCATGAGTGAGAGCTCTCAGTGTAGCTCTTGACTCTCACAGCACCCAGCGGAGTGTAGCAGCTTTCAGTACAGGACCACTTTTACAGCTGTTGGAAGTATTTAATACATTAGCCAGTGAATTCAGTTGGGATGTCCTGAGCTAGTGTTTGTTATTGCTACATTTTTTAAGGTAGGTTGTAAATTTGATATCTTAGGTCTTTCTTTATTGCTTGGGCTTGTAGTGTATCTTTGAGGTTTTCAGATCATTGTTCCGTTCCTTCCTTCCTAATTTACATGAGCCTGGTTAAACAAACTTTTCACAGCTGTCCTTCAGTCTTGTGTATTCTGACTTGTAATCTGTTACTCAGGAAGGATAGGCAAATTCACTGGCAAGAGATGGGTGCTTGTGGCTGGGTTGAATCTGACTTGTTTTAAACCTAGAGGACAACTCTGGAAGGGACCTCAAGGGGTCAGCCTATGTGTCTAAACCTGTGATTCTGCAGTAGGGAGAGGGAAAGGAAGAAGACAGCAGGAACCTGAAGCCCATGTCTGTACCTTGCCTTTATTTTCTCTTCTTTTATTTCTATTCCTAAATTCTCTGTTGTCTGACAGCCATGGTTAAGATCTGGGACTATAATCTAATGCTCTGTTTGTTCTGCTGCTTTTTTCAACCTGCTGCTTTAGGTAGAACTAGCACTGGTATTACTGGCAGGCTTTTTTGTTTCTGAGAAAAAGATTTCTCTCATGCCACTTTAGTCTCTCTTGGCTCATACTTTAACTGTGATCTCAAACCTGCATCAGTATTGATGAATCTCTAGGATGCCCTAGTTTTACATTTTTAGGTGGTTTGTGTTTTGGAAGTTTTGGATTTTAGTCTTTTGGGCTTTGTTTGGTGCTGTGGACAGGACTTTAATACACCACATCCAGTGTTTTCACAAGCTCACCTCAGTTCAGTCTCAAAAAAATTGACTTCTGTTGCATGTCACAAATAAGATGTGCATGTGAGAGCTCTTTAGGCAATTCTGCTGCAGTTTTCCCACTCGTGTTATCTTAGAGAACATTTGAGCAAGGTGGGTTGCTGCAAAGTACATGATGCTTTTGGTACGAGGCATCTTTTAAAAATTTTGGTTGCTGTCATGTCTCTATTTTTAAACCAGCACCCCAAGATTGGATGCTTGAGAGTGCATCTGGGACAGCTGTGTATTCAAGCATCTTTGCCACTCTTCCTGTGTGTTATTCAGTTGATTAGTTCATAAAAGCATTGTTCTTTAATTTTAGGTATTTTGTGGAAAGTACCCACCCTGATGTCATTCAGCAGCTTCTGCAAGACCACGTAATTAAAGACTGTCGCCTGAGAAATGCTGAGGGTGAAGAAACAGAGCTCATTACAGAGACATTCACAAGTAAATCAGCGGTATGTTTGGGCATGTTCTAAAACTACTGCAGTAAGATGAAGGTACATAAACTCTTGGGTAGATCGGAGTGGTTATTGCTTGTTGTGTCAGCTTGGTTCTACAAGCAACACTCTCTGCCTCTTTAATGAGCACAAATCTGGGGAGAAGGGGAGGCCAGAGTAAGTCTGTAGTGAAACCCTTGGTGAAAATTCATGTCCATCTATTTCAGATTTCCAAATCCAGTGAAAGTGGCCTTGGTCCATCAACATCACAGGGAACAGATACTCAGAATAAGCCGGACGTTCCAGCTGACTTATTTGAGTTTTATGAACAGATGGACAAAGATGAGGAGGAGGAGGAGGAAACACAGACAGTGTCTTTTGAAGTCAAGCAGGTATGAGTATTTGTAGCTTTGGGGAGTGTGCCCAGGACTTGCATGTAAGAATGAGAACTTAATGGAATTACTCTTTGCTAGGGAGATCACTGAAAGTCATTAGCACTTCTTTCCTTTTGTCTTCCAAAATCTTAGAATCTTCCTGCAGAGGGTGGCAGGCTGGATTTTGTTCCTTCACTGCCTGCAAGGCATAGTGCTCACAGGCCCAGGGGCTGAGGGAGGTTGCTGTCACATGTGGTTGAGTGTTGCTTTGTGCAAGACAAGCTAGAAGTCATTGGAGGGCTGCTTTCAGAGAGCTTTTTTTTTTTTTTTTTTTTTTTTTTTTTTTTTTCTTTTTTTTCCCCCCC
>JAWWMP010000171.1:14494154-14509817 GCA_035047865.1 Dendrocincla tyrannina | reverse complement strand
GGGGGGTTTTTTTTGGGGGGTTTTTTTTTTTTTTTTTTTTTTTTTTTTTTTTGCCTTTTTTTCCCCTCCTGCATTTGTTTTGTGATTTGTGTTTGCAGAAGGAACTCTTGGTGGTTCTGATTTCATCACTTAGGAACAAAAGCTGGAGGTTGGAGTCCTTGCTTGACCTTCAGAGAACTTTTCTAGAATTTCTCAGGTTGTTTTTGGATTTGGTGATGCTAATGATGCCTTATTGAGGGAAAAAGAATTTAAAAAAAAAACCCAAAGATAGTAGCTGTTTCGTTTATTTTAAAACATTCAAACCAAACCAGCAATCTCTTGGTGATTGACTCAGCTTGTCATTGGGGTGGAATAATTTCCACACCAGGGTATGGAGGTTTTTAGGATAACAGATGTGCAGCTTCAGTAGGTGCCTCTGTGTAACACACAGAACCCTTTGTGTCTGTTGCTGAGCTCATTTTTGCAGGACTTCAAGGTGTAGTTTAGTCCTTGCCAGATAAGCAACACATCTGAGATGAAGGTACTGTGCTTTTCCATCTGCCTGAAAAGCCCACTCTAATAATGGCTGTTAGTTAAAATGTTTGAGGGGGGCAGGAGTAATCACAGATGAAGTTTCTGGAATAAACCTTAACTCTTGCAGACTTCATAAGCATAAAAATAGATGTAACTTCACTTGATACTGTATAACGTAGTTGGTTTTAGGGGAAAAATAAAGAATTAATTCAGACGTGGAGAATTTACAATCTGAAACTTTATTTCCTCTTCAGGAGATGATTGAAGAACTTCAGAAGCGTTGTATCCATTTGGAGTACCCGTTGCTGGCAGAATATGATTTCAGAAATGATTCTGTGAATCCTGATATTAATATAGATCTGAAACCTACTGCTGTCCTCAGGCCCTATCAAGAGAAAAGCCTAAGGAAGATGTTTGGAAATGGGCGAGCCAGGTCTGGTGTTATTGTCTTGCCATGTGGTAAGTTTCTGTGTTGCTACTTAAAAGTTTTGTTGCTTATCTGCCTTTGGTAAAGGGAACTCCAAATATGACAGCGTCTTGGACTTCACAGAGCAGCAGGGACTGTTTTGGAAGCAGTGTGCAGAATTCTCTTGGGTTTTAGAAGCAGGTGGCAAAGCTGTGCTGGGGAAGAGCCAGTTAACAGAGCTGTGTTGGTGTCCCTGCAGGGACTGCAGAGCTGGTTGGTGGCTGTGGTACCTTCAAGTTACCAATCATGCTTTCACTGTGCCCTCTGTCAGCTCTACTCATCTCCCAGTGAAGTGTAAAGCTGTTGGCATTGGGATGATTAGTTCCTTGGCTGGGAATAGGGAGGCTTAGTGGAGCTGGAAATACAAATGTGGTGTAAGGTGCTGGGGGCTCTAAGTCAGAAAAGAGCTTGTGTGCACAAGTTCTGGGCAGGGGAGATTGAAGAAAAGATTAGGAATGTGCAGGCTGGGACAACCTACAGGAAGCAATGGAAAAGGAGAGAACAGGAGACTGTGCAAGTGCCCTTGGTATTGAGGGTGGAGGAGGCACAAGGGAGATACAGTGAGGGCTTGAGAGAGCGTGCAAGGGAGAAGTGCGCAGGAGGAATGGGAAGATCTAAGGACTTGCTTTGTGGGGGAACGCACGTAATTGGCAGGGATGGAGGAATAGATCACTCCTGGGGAAACTTTCTCTAGCCACCTGTAATTTAACATGCTTTTGAAATTAAAAAGCAGTTAAAATTATTGCTTCTAGTTGTCAAAGCCATTGTTTACAATTATTTTCCTGAAAAAATGCAGTTGTGTCCAGAAGACAATCCACCTGTGTTTTTTAAAAGCAGATACTGCATGTCTTTAAGACTGTTGTAACAAAGAAACAAAGAGCTTGCCCTTGCATGATTTCATGTTCTCTCACAGTTTTGCTTTGCTCCTTTGTTTTGTTTTCCTTCTACTTCAATGGTACCTGCGAAATGACTACTGAGTGTCACTCCTCTTGCCCTGCAGGTGCTGGCAAGTCTCTAGTTGGAGTGACAGCTGCATGTACTGTCCGCAAGCGGTGCCTGGTGCTCGGGAATTCTGCTGTGTCTGTGGAGCAGTGGAAGGCTCAGTTCAAGATGTGGTCCACCATCGATGACAGTCAGATATGTCGATTCACCTCTGATGCCAAAGACAAGCCCATTGGCTGTTCTGTTGCTATCAGCACATATTCCATGTTGGGGCACACAACAAAAAGGTCCTGGGAAGCAGAAAGAGTAATGGAGTGGCTTAAAAGTCAAGAGTGGGGCCTTATGATACTTGATGAAGTGCACACCATCCCTGGTAAGGAAAGGGCCTGCAAACCTTTTGTGTTACATACGGTGTTAATGTCACTCTGCTCTTCTAGAAGTGGTGGTTTTTTGCTGGTTTTCTCATGATTCATGTAGCGAGTGAAAAACCATGGCTTAGAGTTTTGAGACAAGTAAACTGCCTCATTCTACCTTTTTTTCCTTCCCCTTCTCCTCCGTGCTGCTGCACACTTTTGGTGACCATTAGTTTTCTGAAATCCTTCAAATTGAACATTGTTTTCTATAATGGCAGTGTAAAGTACAAGTTCTGTGTAGGTTGATGAAGTGCTCTTAAAATACCTCAATTATGTTTGTATAATTTTGCTGTATAAAATCCTGTAGATGCATTGGAACAAGAGAGGAATTAATCTGCTGCTTTTTCTTCTGAGATGCAGTGGCACTGCAGACTAGCTTTTAATATCTATTTCAGCTCAATATAACATGAGTAACTATAGTGATTACCATCCAGAAATAGCTGTTGTCTTTGAAATTACTGTGTAATTGAGATCTATACTACTGTAAAGCAATAATGTAGTATTAAAGTGTCTGTGGAATAATCCTGGCTAAAAATACCACCCAGAATTCTGTTAGCTGCTCTACCTTATTCTCATTTGAATATAATTTGGTGTCTACAGAAATAATAGATTTCAAAAGTAGACCTTCATGATTAACTGCCATCTTATTAAAGTAGCACAGTGCTGGCACTGTTCTGTCACTTTTGTTCTTTCTTGGTTTCATAAAAGTTAAGATATAACATCTCCTCTGTGATCTCTAGCGGTACTAAAGATGAGTAATTCTGCCATATCCTACAAGTCCTGAACGTGGCAGTCAGCCAAGAGTTCTTTTGTCATAGTTCTTTCTAGGAAATAGTATAGACCTAAAGAAAGCCATGTAACTTCTGAATATGCTAATTTTCTCTTGGGGAATGTGAACTAATAAAGATGCCAAGTCTGCAGGGGTTTTCAGAGTACACTGACAATGCAAACTAAAGGTGCAATCAGTGTGAGGTTTTGCTGTAACAGATTTGTTAGGAGTGTGTGTGAAATGGGGTACAATGCTAGCTCTGTGTTCAGGAGTTGATGGAAGTGTTTTTTTAAAGTTGCAGTATTTGTCTTCTAAAACCATTCAGGAAAGTAAACAAAACATTTGTCTTGCATTTCTTAGCAAAAATGTTCAGACGTGTCCTCACTATTGTACAAGCTCACTGTAAACTGGGGCTGACTGCTACCCTGGTCAGAGAAGATGATAAAATTGTTGACCTCAACTTCCTGATTGGACCAAAGCTCTATGAAGCCAACTGGATGGAGCTGCAGAACAGTGGCTACATTGCTAAAGTCCAGTGTGCTGAGGTGATGCTCTGCTTTTTGGTACTTCTAGTGTTTATTTAGTATGCTTATAACATTTTGTTACTTTCTAAGGAACATTACAGGTATTTAACTGGGAAAATCTGCTGCCCTTAGTACTTTTCATTTACTTTGTAGCTTAGGCAAGGCTGTTGCTGGTCAATACAAACATGTGACACATCCTGTAGCCACACCTTCTTCAGAGTGATTTGAGCACTCTTTTTCTGTCTGTGGGGATTGTGGTGCTTGACCAGCTGTGTCACAGTCAGCATTTGGAAATATGAACAGTGCACTGTTGTAGGCGTGGTTTGATGCAGTTGACATTTGTGTTCTCTGACTTAAGTTTGTACCTTAAACTGAATTCTCTGCAGTAGTGTAATGTTGTGTTACAGTGAGTGTAACATCAGGTGGTGTGCTGGAACCTCCTTTCTGGAGACAGCACCTGGTAGGCACTCTGTAGTTGTTTGAGAAAAATTCTTGCAACTCTTAAAACAAATGAAGATAGTAGAAATATAAAAAAAAAAACCCCAAACATAAGAAAACACCTGCTTATTTCAAGCCTGAACATATGAGGGTGAAACTTGAAAACGTACGACTGGTTCTCACCATTTCTTTCCAGCATATAGATGAGAGGAAAATCTGGTATCAGAGAAGTGGAAGTCTTTCACAGAGGCACATTAGAATGTTGAAGTAATCTTTCTTAATTAGACTAAAGATTTGACTTTATGTATTGTCTCTGAGAATTGACAAGAAAGGTACTTAGTGAAGAGTATAAAAGCAGGCAGACATATCTGTTACTTTTCCTGTTACTTCTCCAAGCTCTCCATTATTTATGAGCTGTACATGGTTTCTGTGTAAGTATCAGTGGATTGCTTTTTCATGAACTTGTCCAGATGCACAGTGAATGAAAGTTTTAGCAGCTACAATGCACTATGGTAGTTTTATAACTGTTTCCTGTCTCTTTGGGTTTTTTTTCCCATTGTTTGTGGGGATTTTCTGTGTTGTTTTTTGCTTGTTGGTTGGGTTGGGTTTTTTTGTCTTTTTGTTGTTATTGTTGCTATTGTGATTTATTTTAAGCCGGTCTTGCTAATTTCATGTGATTCTTCCTAGCTTTGGTACTGGAATAAAAAATGCAGATGCAGGTCAGGTGTCATCCTTTTTGAACACTGTGCAAACTAAATTGGAGGTTGCAGAAAGAAAAAGTACCCCGCTGTTTTGTACTCACAGAATGCAAGTATAGGAAACCTAGAAAATAGCTAGGTTAAAGGGAGAGTAATCAGTCCTGAAATTCAAATCGGCCTGTTAAGGCACTTTGGTTAGTTCTGCCTTGCAAGCAGAATTCTTCTCAGTCCCTGAGTTGCCCTTTAGTTATTGAAAAATGAAGCATGGCTTTCATTTTATTGTGAATGATGGGAAAATTCTGCAAGTTTGTGTTTTTAGGCCACTATTTTGAACTAACATTGGATGACACTAGTGAAAGCAAAGAATAAAACAACACCAGTATTGATGACTGATAAACAACGATATGCACAACTGCATATACATATACATATATGTGTGTTGTCAAGAAGTAGTACCTTTAGTGGACTTGGCTTGTTCTCCCCAGCCAGGAAAGGTGTCTGGTTCGCTCTTTAAGTGCTTTTCTTTCCAGAGAGAAAAGAGAGCACTGTCCAGAGAGGGCAGTGCTGCTGTCTGAGGGGCCAGATCATGGCCATTGCGGGTGCTGCTCTTTCACTGCTCTAAAAAAGAATGAGCAGCACAGTTAAAAAAGTTGCGCAAAGTTTAGAAAAAGACAACAAACCTGTTCTTTACCTGTATTTTCAAAGTTTTTTGGCTTGGAGTGCGTGTCTTGCAAAATGTAAAAATGAAAATATCATTGGGATAAGAAGTAGATCTTGCCCATTTTCAAATCCCAAAGAGAGTGCAAATACAAAGTATGTTGGGTTGGCCATGCAGTCAGAGGCGTTGAGCAATAGATGACATTTTTTACTGCAGTCAGATATTCAGTATTCATATGTCATTGTTACTTTCATATAATTCTCTTCTGATTGAAGAATTTTAAGCGTTTTGTATAGACAGCATATGATAACAACAGAGCCTATTCAGTGCATATGTTTAATATAGTCAAGGGATGAAAAAAACATTATCTAGCATTTAACTAACTGGAAAAAATGTTTTAAAAAATTAGTTCTTAATAGTAAAAACTATTCATGTTGTTTGAATAAATTCTTCTGAATTATCACTTAACTTCCTCAACTGAATGCTGGTTATTAGTCTTTTTTCTGCAGTATTTTGTTAGCTCATATTGTGCAATGGATATGGTGGAATAACCCATGTACAGCCAAGTGAATGTTTTCTAAATTATATGCCTTATGGATAGTGGTGTTTCATTGGTATAAATTTGTAAACTTCATAATTTCTTCCATTTTCAGACAACAGTAGAAAAAAAAAATAAGCCTAGACTTCTGAAGTACTATGATAGTTATTCACACAATAAAATAATTTATGGAAGTATGTTGAAAACTTCTAATCAATCCTAGTGTTTTGGAAGTTCTAGACTTGATAGCTGTTAAAGGCCACTCTTTTGTGGGTATATAAAAAGAGATTGGTAAATGTGTTCTGTAATGAAGACTAAGTGTGTCTCAGCTTTCCGAATATGGATGAAAATTAGCCTGTATGGAAAAAATTTTGACTGCTCTGACAGGGAGATCACACAGATCCTTTAACTGCAATTCCTTTAATTGCTGTGTAAAAAGTAGAGTGCTCACTAAATTATTTAAGTATGAAACATACAGGAACTATCTTTCAGTCTTGTTCCAGTCCCACTGCCTATTTCTGTCATGGATCTCAATGTCAAAGCATTTTGGAAGGGTGAAATATGAATGAGGTTAAAGAGATTTTAGCAGTGCTGGGGACTGTACCAACTGATAGCTTTCATTTTGGTACAGAAATTACTGTGTTGAAATCTGTGACCTGCACTATACAGAAAGTCCTAATGCATTATCATTCCAATAGCTGTTCTATTCCCACTGGAATAAAATCAGTAAATAATGGAGGATTACTTTATGTGTGTATGTTTTCTAATTCTAGGTCTGGTGTCCAATGTCACCTGAATTTTACAGAGAATATGTAGCTATCAAAACCAAGAAGAGGATACTGCTGTACACCATGAATCCAAATAAATTCAGAGCCTGCCAGTTCCTGATTAAGTTTCACGAGCGACGGAATGATAAAATCATTGTATTTGCTGACAATGTGTTTGCACTGAAGGAATATGCAGTCAGACTTGGGAAGTAAGTGTGCACAACGATGGCACTGTTGCTTTCATCCTTCCATGGGAATTTCCTTGCAGTCTCACAGCTTTCAGTTGTCTTTGATATTTCTTGTAATGCTTTGATTTAACTCCAATCCTCCTGTACAAGAAAAAGCCCAGGAGGGTATTTTTGGATGGATCTTACTGGCACTGCAACATTATTTTGGTGTAGAACTTTTTGAAAAGAATCTCTGTTTAGCACCTGTTTCAGAGGAGTTTACAACCAGGATTTCTGTGAAAGACAGCATTTCTCCATCTATTACTTTGGTTGTTGTTGTTGTTATTATGATCATCATCATCCAGTGGGAGAAGGGAGGACTCCTAAAAATATCACTAGAACTGTTTCCTGTAATGGATGGTAGCTTAGCCTGTCCCTGAGACACAGGTTTTCAAATATACACACCCTAGGTCTTTGAAGATCTTTTGGGACCCAGGGCCTGCCTTTTCAGGTTCTTAAAAGGTCTCAACCCTGTTGAAAAAAACTAAGACAAACTTTTTGGAGATCTGTGCTGTTCCAGTGCACTACCTAGAAGAGCTGTAACTGTTTAATAAACAAAAGGATATTTCTCCCAAAAGCTCCTTGGCTACCTTAAGTGACTGTTAGTGAAGTTATGGAAGGTTGTACAAATAGAGTTTAATAAGGGGTGAGCATCAGCGTGTTTGTTGGGTTTGAGCAGGGATGATCGAGGGGAGTTTGCCAGGATCAAGCACAACGATTACTGGGGAACATAAGTGTAGAAGTTGGCCTCATCTTTTATTTGACAAGCCCAAATAATGCCTTGCTTGCTGGAAGCTGTGGGGCATTTTGATGGTGTATGATTTCATGTCTAGGAATTTCAGCAGTTTTGCTCCTTAGCAAAACAGAAACAAGCCTTACACTTTCCAAATTCCATTTTCCAACTTCCAAAATTCATGGTCGGTTCTGAGTGTAGTTTAAGAGCTGTACTGTGCTGGCATGCTGTGACATCAAATAGCATGCCGAGCCAATGGTGCTGGATGAATTCCAACACCAGTGGTCTCTTTCATCATTTTTTTAATCTGTCTGGACAGAGATTAGCTGTAATGATGCCTCTGGAATGTGCGTAGCAGTGTTTAGTGCACCACAGACAAAGCCTTTAGCAAAGGCCATGCTGGGAGGGGATGATGCTACGAAGCAGAGCAGTTTTAAGTGGGGTAGATGCAGTAGAAGCGTGGCAGGAAAACCAGTTGAAATAGTAGGTTCTCCCTTTTTGTGTTCTTGAATGAAATCTCTGTTCCTCATCATTTATGAAGCTCCAGGTTATCCATCTATCAGTGTTAGAAAAAAAGGCTTGCAGTGCTGGATGAAGGTGAGGGAGTCTTTGTTTTAACCAGAGAATTTTGTATCATAGTTTGCTGCGAGTGCTAAAACAAGAGGAACTGCTGGTTTGGGTGGGGCAGGAGTTACATGTGTGCAGAGGAGAGAGCAGCCTGGGTAGGGGGGAATGCCGAGGCTGTCTGCTCAGTGGGAAAACAGTTCCCACTGCAATTCTCATGGAAGCATGCAGGGTGGATGGGGTCCTGGAGGGAGGGGAGAGGTGGCCGGGGTCTGACTGTCCCTGCTGTCTCCACCCTTAAACCCCTTTCCTTTGGTCCTGGAGCATCATCAGGGGAAAACCATACACATGACAGGAATTATTCTGACGGTAATTTTTGGGGCTGTAGAATTCAAATTTGCTTGGCCAGCTTTTCCTCTCTCATGGGTCTGTCGTCCAGTATGGAACAGCTCATGTGTTGACTGTTTTTTACTGGTGCTAGGAATATGTTTAAATCACTGTTTCTGAAGGCCTGTGCCTCTGTGGCTTTGTCAGTTAATGGGAGAGAGATCTATGTTTGCAAATCCCTCAAATGTCTTTTTGCAGTGAGAAAAGTGAGTAATTTAAAAAAATCCATCTAGCATGTAATGTTCCAGTTTCAAGAAAGTATTCAGATCTGTGTCAGTAAATCACTGTCAAGTAGGATCTGGGTGGGCTAAAATGGAGTATTTAAAGCCAGGACTTTTGGGTTATTCTGTTCTTAGTGTAAAATATCTTCTGAATCCCTTCTTGGTGATCTTAAGAAAAGAAAGGCTCACAAATGCTTTAGTTTCAGTTTAAACGTGCTGTTTAAGTTTTGGGGATTAAAACCATCACAATTTAAATACTAGATGAAATTTTAAAGTAGACTTAAAATATTACTGAATGCTCCTAATTGAAAAATAATGGTATTTTTTCAAAGTTTACGCATTTGCCACGTTAAATTTTTACCTGTATTTTTCTAAAAATCTGGCTGAATACACTAAATGGAAGAATTAGATTAGAGGTGAGTAGGATTTTTTGCTAAAAAAACCCAAACTAGAATAAAGTTTGTAGTAAAGAAAGTCAGAGGAGCCAATGCACAGGAATTAGTTGGTAAGAATAGAAAACCTTAGTACTATGTACTACTGCATGTTTACATTCAACTAAAATTCATATTATCTGCAATACTACATGTCAAATGAAAAATTTGGGCTTGGTTCCTTGTGTTAGAAGTAATGTATGGAAATAAGAACAAAATAGAAACTGTAGAACTTTATTCCTGTTGTTTGGAGGTACTTGCTAACTGGCATTCAGAAGAGTAGTGCAACAGATGACAAAGCAGTGGCTGTGCTTCCTGCAGGCCTGTGTTGTTTTTTGTTTGTTTGTTTGTGGGTTTTTTGTGCTGTTTCAAGCTTTTTGGTTTTTTTTGACTCTGCTCTGAAAACAGCCAGACCCTGGAAAATTCATAATAGTCCAAGTTACTCGTGAAGTCTGAGGGTGACTGAGAGTTTGTGTGAGCCTTTGGGATTGAGATACTAAATGTTCCATGTGATTCATTGTCAGACATTAGAAACATTAGGTGAAATGCCACTGCAGGCTGCTCATACAATGTTTGGGAGCTTGTTCTCATTTCAGTAGGCCCAGAAGGTATTAGAAGGGGCAAGAGGTTAGCTTTAAAAGCAACAATAATTTTCCGAACAACATCCAGCAGCCAGTTTGTGACACTCAGTGTATCCTTGATAGGGAAGCCTGGATTTTCAAATGTTTAAATAGGAAGCAAAGGTTGCAGCTGTCAATGTGCTAACTCAGTACATTTGAGGAAAAAACCCTTTATTTTAACAGCTGCCTTCAGTCTTTCATGTAGGCTTAGCAAATGTATTCAGTCTGTTGATATACAGCTTCATTGGTGCATGTAATTGCAAAACATTTGTGATGGTGAGAATTTCTTTCTGGCTGACTGGGTTGCTGCAGAAGGCTCCGTAAACCACTGGGCAGCTGCCATGAAGAGCCAAACAAGTTAAAAGTAAATGGAAAGCTGTACCAAAATGCTTTGTTTTTCTATCCATTCAAGTGTGAGAAATCTTGAATTTATTTAATTTGCATATGCTTTGTTCTTTTCAGACCCTATATATATGGTCCTACTGCACAAGGAGAAAGAATGCAAATTCTACAAAACTTCAAGCACAATCCAAAAATCAACACTATTTTTATTTCTAAGGTAAGTCAGGACATTTGCTCTGTCCTCACACCTGTTTTCGGAGTCAACTTTGTTACACATGCATGGTGTGAATTTGACATCTCCATACTACAGCTCACAAAGAAAGGTGTGCTTTGGTGATATGTGGAAATAAGTTCCTGATCAGGGGCTGTTGCTCTGTTATAGGTGGGTGACACATCCTTCGATCTGCCAGAAGCCAATGTTCTCATCCAGATTTCATCCCATGGTGGGTCACGAAGGCAGGAGGCTCAAAGACTGGGACGAGTGCTGAGAGCCAAAAAAGGTAAAGGAGGTGGTGGTTAGGCTCTGGGCCTTGGCTCATAGTATCCTAGAGCAGCAAAGACACTGGATGTCCAGGATGTTTCCTTGTATTATGGATTAGATTATGGATTATGTTTTAGTCAAAGAGAATATGCCTATATACCAGGGAATGAAAGTGAACCATCATCTGAGTCAGTAAAGCTTAGTGATGGGAAAACTTTCAAAGGACAAAAAAAGTTGAAAGAAAATTAACGTTCTTTTCACTTTTTCATTCCTTGATAATTTCCTCAATGTGAAATCATTTTTAAAGAATCATAGTATTACTCTAAAAAGCAAGCCTCTAGAAGTTGCATTTTTGATAAGGCAGATTACTTGCTTTTAAAACTTGCATTTGGGTTTTGATGAGCATGTTTCTGGAAAACATGGCCAAGGAGTTTTTTGTTTAGAAAAATGATTCTTAGACCACCTTCTACTCACACTTAAGCTCTGCACACACCCATTTTATGGGCAGTTTGTGCTTGTTACAAGTGAGGCATTGAAAATGTGTACAAAACCCATGTTAGTGAATTCACAAAGTTTTAATGAAACCCTGAGATTTAAAAGAGAACCCAAATCCCAATTACCCCGTTGACCAGAGACCAATTAGCCTGTTGGTCTATTATCGAATAGGGTAATAGACCTTATGGACTGTAAGTTCAAAAAAAACGTTATAAGCAGCCTGGTGTATCCTGGATTTCAGACAGCCCTATGAATTACTAGCTAAGTATCATTGCCTTGCTTTTTTAATACAAAAACACTGCAAACTGGTTTTCATGGATAAAAATTTTCCTTTGTGCTTTTCTGTTAAACTTTTTTGACATGTATTGCTTTTGACTTCTTCTTTACATAACAGACTTCGAAATAATTTTCTTTCACTTTGCCTAGCAGAATAAAGGAGCAGGTTCTGCTCGATGCTCTGTTCTTTTCCTTTTTTTATTTTTTGCCTATTCTCAATTATTAAGAACAAGAGTAGGAGTTCCTGTGCTGTGTCAAACATTCTGTGCAAGGTCTGGGTGCAGCCAAACTTTGCAAATAGTTTTTGTAGAGACAACGTAAACACCTGTTTTCAGTATTACCTCCTTTTTTGTTCTTCGTTGCAGTGTTCCAAATGGAACTAATCACTAACTGATTTTGTCTCCTAGGCATGGTTGCAGAGGAATACAATGCCTTTTTTTATTCTCTTGTATCCCAAGACACTCAGGAAATGGCATACTCAACAAAACGGCAACGGTTCCTTGTAGATCAAGGTTATAGCTTCAAGGTAACTTGTCCCTTCCATTTATTATGCTTGGGACCTGTGAATGTGATTTTCATATTCATTCATGTTAGTATTTGGTCAAATATTTGAGAATTCCAGTTGTGCAATGCAATAATGAAGGTTTTTGTCACAAGCAAGAACTGTGCCAGTATTATTTTATCATCTCTGTTACTGTGAGGGCAGCTACAGGTAGCTCAGTAAAACTTCTTGAAGGGTGAGTGTTCTCACGTTAAAGCAGGCACCTGCTGGAGTGAAGCACGTGTTCCTTGCGTCGTTGCTGTATGTTTTGCTGTTCACTTGTCCATCTGTGCAGGTCTCCCATTACATTACACATTATCATACTGGCTGTGCATAAAGCCTTGTTGCTGGGTATTCTTGTCATAGTGGCCGAAGAGCAGTTTGAACAACTTCTGAAACTTCAGAAGTCAGAGTTTCCAAAGAGCCCCAGTCTTAGACAAGTATTTTACTACGGGGAAAAAATATTTTTCCTTGTGGCTAAAGAGAACATGGCAGGCAGGATTCATCCATCCTACATTCACACACCTGGCTCTGGGAACCCTGAGTTAGGTGTTTGAAGTGTCTAGCAACCCATTCCTAAAGAAATACCTTCCAGGGATCTTTCTCCATGCACTAATCTTGTGCACCATTTCCACAGTTCTGCAGAGGATGCACTAGTGCAGAAGACAAGTCAGGATGCAGAGATGTTGATACCGTGTCTCTGTGTTCACAGAAACATTTTAACTAATGGAGGTCTGTCACCTGTGCTTATTTAGCTTCCATCAGCAGTTTGGCCCTCATATATCATTCCATGCAGAAAAAAATAAAAGAGATGACCAAAATCACAGGGTTGAATGTTAATTGCTTTATAAAATTACAGGATTTACTGCAGAGTAGAAATCTTCCTACCTACAACTCAAACATACTCCTCCAAATAAAGAACATTTTCAGTGTTGATAGTGTAACAGAGCCATGCTGCCTTGAAAGCCAGAAGTTTCCCCTGAAGTCCCTTTTGTGAAGAACTGAATGGTGTCTCATTTCTCCAGAAAAACTTGACCACCCCCTGTACCTCAGTTTATTATGTATCTCTGTATGTCATCTTCCAAACATAAAATCTCATTTCACCAAAGCTCCTCTATTTTATGGATTCCATGGTGTATCACATTTATTTTTCTTCTAATGCATGAGCTGCCCCATATGTTCATCTACTGAGCAGTATCATGATAACTCTTGGGTTTAGGTACATTATCCCTCTACAAAACTGGAGCTTATTGCTCGATTAGAAGCCTTCCCAAGGAGAAACATCGTTAAAGGAACAAATAAAAAATAAGGCTCTCATATCTGGCTGTTCCAGAGCTTGTCTGTGCGAGGCACCATGTGAGACGTCCCCCTGAACTGTGGCTGTGCCAGGGTAAATCCCTGCTCTGTACCAAGCGGCCCATTAAAGAGTTTACACCAAAACAGATGTGTCACTTCTTTATAGGTGAAAAACCTTGTTTTGCTTTTTAGTACTAACCTGCAACTAATTACAGCAAATGCATCCATGTCACTATAGCCAAGCAGATTAGAGCAATCCCTTATATTTGAATGCCTTGGATTCTAGAACTAAGAAAGAGGTTAAAATAGAGGGATTTCATTTTGCAAGAAAGACTTAGTCCTTGGGGCTTTGGTGTAATGTGGGAGAAAAAGCAGTGCAAGTGGCCAGCTGAGTATCTGGAGCAGCATTTTAGCTCACCAGCACTAGAATGTTCCTTATTTATGGTTTAGGAACAAAACATTAGAAATCTCTTTTCTTCTGTTTGCCAAACTTAGTCACAGCTGGCATCAAAGAATAGTAGGGCTGGAAGAAACTTCTTCATTCCAAGCAAGGATGAACTATGTGTATGTCACTCCCAGCAGATGTCTTGCCTTCCAAATATGGAGGCTCTACCTCTTCTTTAGGTAATTATTTCAGTGCTGATGTCCTCTCCTTCAGAATTTTTGTTCCTAAATTACGAAAAAATAATTACTTCTTTAAAAGGGTAACAGTTCTTACTTTTTGTGTAGGACTTACTTTCTACTTGCCATGTCTCAATAGCTCCATTCTCCGCCTTTCATCAAAAAGAGCACTGGAGTAACATTTTTTTGCTAAATCACGTATTTTGTCTTTGCTTCTTAAATATCAGCCTTATCATTACAATTTACTGCTTGGATTTTACTTCTAGCAGGTTGTTTTTTGTTAGCTAAACAGTTTCATTAGCCACTGTATTGTGGTTTTATTTAGAGGCTGAATGGAGGACATACTAAATTTTAAACCAAAAGCAAAAGAACTCTATATCAAAGAATTGGGAATAACTTTAAGCGTGGCATCTGTTGGACAGCCTAAAAAAATGATGCAGTGGGAATTCTTTCCATTCTATGAATCATGTTAGCACTATTTTGCAACCAGAACTGGAAACAGGCCAATGCATTTTAAAATTGATTTTTTTGACTCCTTTTTTTATATTTTTGAGGTGGTCATAGCACATATCCTTCAAAATAAGCAGAAGGAGGGCTACAGTGTTCCTCTAGCCATGTGGTAGGTAGCACAGATTGCTTCCATGAATGGATTTTCAAAGCTTGAACATGTCTCAGGAAGACAGCAAATTAGAGGTTGCTATTAACAACAGCCCACAGCAGAGATTATTCATTCTAGTGTTTCCCTACCCCATTTTTCAGAAACAGTACTTTGCAGCTAATGTATATTTGTTTTACCTTAAACTGTATTTATATTTTTGATCAGTCTTTGTGATCAGATCCAGCCCAGACTGCTGAGGTAATTAGTTTCTAATTGTATTGACTCAAGAGGTAAGCAGAAAAGATGAGGTTGGAAACCCTCTGTAATCAATGGCTGAATTAGAATCCCTTGTTCAAAACCTCGTCATGTTGGAAACAGTAGGAAAACTGGTTGTTATGTATAAACATACATTTACAGAATGCATTTAACTACAGGAAAAATTCTTGTGAAATTTTCAAAATGCCTCCAGTTAAGAAAGCAAGCTGTCTATTGTAAATAGAATACAATAATGTATTCTATTGTAATATTGTAATTGTAATAGAAGCTTGAGAGCTTTTCAGTCTCCAGAAAAGGTTTTTCAGCCAATGGAGTCCATGGCACTGCACTGCCAGTAGATGGCATGTGCTCTGCACCCACTATGATCAGATGAGTTACTAGGAATTTCAAGCAAACAGAAGTTACCTGGTGTCTTAAGAACACAAAGGCTGGAGGAGTCATTTTGCTCTGCTGCTCATATGGCTGCAGGTTACTGCACTGTCTCTCAACAAGTGATTGTACATTTCAATTTGTCAGGGTTTCCCCCCCATATTCCTGCATGTTTATTGCTAAAATTCTCAGTCTCAGCTAGTGGATTATTTTTGTTAAAGTACTAGTTCTTAAACCAGACAAATCTAGAGCCCACAGCTTGATTCTGACCTTGCAATAAGTTGAATATGCATCTGAAATATATGTGCTTTGTTCAGGTTTTTGGTCAAGCTGGTCTGAACTATGTATAGCAGACATCCTTTGCCCAGAGCTCTTCTTCCTCCTCTTCTTCCTCCTCTTCTTCCTCCTCTTCTTCCTCCTCTTCTTCCTCCTCTTCTTCCTCCTCTTCTTCCTCCTCTT
>JAWWMP010000171.1:14323029-14494054 GCA_035047865.1 Dendrocincla tyrannina | reverse complement strand
CTTCTTTCTTCTCCATAAGGTTTGTATTTTTCATTTTTAGCTATATATATATATATGCATATACATCATTTAGCAAGATTTTGTACATATCTGTGCTATCTATAGTGTTAAGCTGTTCAGGCCATTAATAAAAGTTGAAGGCAATTCCAACAGGATATGGAATTAGAAATCCTTGTCTTGGTTTTGAATAGCTAACGGTGAGGAGTACAAGCCCTCACCTTGTACTGTGCTCTGTTTCTTAGGTAATAACAAAGCTGGCAGGCATGGAGGAAGAAGAACTTTCATTTTCATCCAAAGAAGAGCAACAGCAGCTTCTCCAGAAAGTCCTGCAAGCATCTGACCTGGATGCTGAGGAGGAAGTAGTTGCTGGAGAATATGGTTCCAAGTCAGCTCAGGTAATGAAGAATTCTCTGAGAAGGATGTCTACAGATGGGACAGAGCTGGACCATTTAATTTCCATTCAATTCTATGTGTGATGTTATCATCGATGACCTTATATCTTTCTAGAACATCAGAGAACAGATTTATTTTTTTAAGCTTCTTTAGCATTTAGCTTTTGGAATCAGTCACTTGTTGGGTAGGAAGAAAGTAGACATGCGATTCATATCCTCCTCCTCCATCATATTTGGAAGAGATGATGACAGATCTATTGTTAAAGATCCTGAAGTGTATTTCCTAAGTCACATGCAATGAAAATATTTTTAAAAACTTCGAGACACAAATATGTCCCAGCACATATTTTTTTTGTGTGGCACTGTGCTCCTAGAATGATGCCCTCTTCCTCATGCCCAGAGGGCAGAAACATAAGGGCCACGTTTGTTCAAGAGAAATACTTGCTATTGTAGATAATGGTTTGACATTTTCAGCAACAGATGTCAGAAAAATAAATAGCCTGGAACATATATTGATGAGTTAAAATCAGGCTACAATGTGTTGGTTAATTTTTAGCTGAATGGCATTGCACTGAAATGCATTAGGAATTCTCACTCTAAGGTATCTTTCCAGAGAAAACCTTATATGTGTTTGTATATGTAAGGGGAGTGACACACTGTGACTTGCTTTGTAGCAAGTCTTCCGAAGAAAAAGACCTTTGAAGGCTTTTTGGCATTAGAGTCACTCAGTGGACAGTGCTGCCCAGGAGCCAGTGGGCACCAGTAGGTTAGAGCTGGTCTGTCTGATCACACACTAAGCATGTGCTTGTTCTTGTTCCTGCAGGTGTCCCGTCGAACAGGCACAATGAGCTCGATGTCTGGAGCAGATGACACTGTTTACATGGAATACCACTCCTCAAGGAGTAAGGCATCTTCCAATAAGCACATCCACCCGCTGTTCAAACGCTTCCGGAAGTGACACCCTTCATTGTGGATCCATGTACCTGTTTCCGTAACTGAAAAGATGGAGTTGAAATTTCTGACAGGTCCTTTGAGAGACTTTTTTTTATATGCATCTGTATAGCCACATATTTACTTAGCAATGTATGTGCTCTCATGGATGACTGTGAAAGGAAAGAAGGAACTAAATCTTACCACAGGAATAATACTATCCAGTGACTGGATCCTGGTTATACCTGTCTGGTTTTCAGGGTAATTAATAGATTTTATTTTTATCAGCTGAAGACCCTTTTCAGAAAAATTCTGAAAAGGTTTTGTAAATGAAGTTTGTACTGATGTTGGAAATATTATTTATCTGATTATTGTGTTTGCTCAACAACTGTTTTTTAAAATGCTTAGATAAAAATCATTCATTGAGTGGAACAAATCCTGGAAGGAGCACTTTACATGATGGTTTTAAACTGGGAGCTAATTTATACTTACAACTTAACCTGTCTTAAAATTGTAACAGATTGGTCAGAAATATCTTAAAGTTTGAAAACAAGAAAGAGGGACTCTGTCTCCAAAGTAAACTCAAGGAAAGTGTTAGTAAATACAAATAAAATCTGTGCTCTGCTGTCTTCGTTTTTCTTGTTACTGTTGAGAATTTGCTTAAATAAAAGCTGTTTACCTTGTCATTTGTATTCTATTTATTAACCATGCAATAAAACCATTGTAACTGCTAAACAATGCAGTGTCTCCACAGAAGTTATTACTGAGTGAAAAGCATTCTGACTTCTAACAAGATGAGTTGGAAGAATGTATGAAGGAAAGATTCCTGAGTTTGGAGTTTTTTTTAATAAAGACTGAAATATAATTCTACAAAATTAGAGGAGAAATGGTGGTGGTTTGTGGCAGAAAAATGCTTTTTAAAATAATATCTACTTAATACTGTAAGTTACACTACTTGGTGTTGTATTATGACGTGATTTGTTTTTTTCTGATAGTTTGTAGAGCTTTAGGAACAACGTAGAAAGAGTATTGATCTTGATGTGTTGGTTCAAAATAATCTTTGCCATACTGGAAGGAGCATGTTTGGTACAGCTATCCTGATTATATGATAAACGTACTTCAGATTCTGTTTCTTATTAGCATGAATTCACAGATCAAGAGTTTAGAAATACTGGAAGCAGAATTCAGAACAGATGGCGTTTGTTTTCAGTCTCGGTATCAGAATCGGGTAATTTTGAAAAGGGAACTGATCTGCTTCAGTTTAAACTTTGTTTAGGCTCAGAGCCCTACCCTGTAACACATGGTTCTTTCTCTTGTGCTGTCTTCTGCCTCACAAACTGGAACCAGCCAGTGCTTGAGTGGCTTATAGGAAAGAGAAGAATGTGCACTATTCTGGTGCTGATCTTGTCTCTCCAATTTAAAGGATTATTTACTTGGGATAGTAGTTTGGATGAGCTTTGGTGTCAACATTTAGTAGCAAAAGCATAATTTAGTACAATGGGAGGAGCCTGTGACCGTGGGATAGCTGAGCAAGTCAGCCAGTGTCCCTCTGCATAATTCTCTCCTAAGATGCTTTATGAATTTGGAACTATTCTGCACCCTTCATACACTGGGAAAAAACCTACTAAATGTGGAAACGGTTTAATACTGATTTCTGTAATTGTGGTACTAGCAATAGCGGGATTTAGGATAGCACTCTAGTTCTTGCGTAGTAAATCATGGCCATGGTGACTAATGATCTTACTGTTCTAAGTAATGGGTTTGTGTGGGATGCAATACGTTCACCATCAAGTAAAGCATAGTAATTTTACGAGGTATGAATGACTCCATCCATCAGTGATAGCATCTTGGTATTCAAACTTTAGGATTAATTACTTTGATATGATTAACTGCAGTAATTACTGCCTGCTGTTACTCCAGACTGTAGCTGCAAGTGGCAGACTGGTGTGCATTTACTCACTGCAGACAAGCTACTGCTGCTGCATATGGCAGCACCTGTACTGGAATATGGTCAGTCTGTGCTGCTTTCTGGGCACGTCAGTCGCTGACAAACACTGCTGGTCCCTGGGGCTTCTGCTGTGCTGGCCTCTCACCACTCCTGCAGTCCAGCAGTGCTTCTCGCCCTCCTCAGGTCACCACAGGCTGCTCCAGATATGTAATCCCAGCCCCCTAGGAAACTAAAGTGTCCTCAAAATAATGGATAGCGTGGCAAAGCTGTTTCAGACCATGAGCGATGCCAGAGGCAGGTGAACTCTGGGGTAAGTAAATTATTTCTTGGAAGTCTGTGCACAGAGGAGGTGTGATTTTCTTGGGTGCAATTCAGGTTAAGAGAAGCTATTCCTCTGCTCCTTAGCCACCTCCTTAGGCTGAATTCCATACTGAGGAGACTTAATTTTCCTCAGGTATTGTCTTTGTTTACTGGTTGGTTTGTGTTTCTGATAGGCCCGTCTACTGAAGCTGGTGTTCATGTGCTCTTTATCCTTGTGGCAAACCACCAAGTGTGTCTGTATGAAGGCATTAGTGCTTGAAGGATGCTGCTGTTACTCATCAAATTGACCTAGACTAGAAGGGCACAGTGACCACGGGGTGGTAATTTCAGCACCATTAGAGCTCAGTAAAGCACTGAACTACACCCAGTTTCTGTTTCTCTGGCTCCTTCCATCCTCCTGATGGTCACCATTTTTAGTAGTGCCATAATCTTTTTTTCTAGCCTGTTTAAAAGCATGGGACCTTAAAGCAAGTTCTCAGGATACTGTAGTGCTGTAAGAAGCACAGGGCAGGGATCTAAACCTGTAAGAAAACTACAAGTAGAGCTGAATTCTTTACAGTTGATTCATGGGGGTTTTTTTAAGTGCTACAACACCTGGCACTGGTAGCTTGCTCTGATTTATATATCTTCATTTTGTACAATATTGAATTAGTATTTATCCTGTTAAGTTCACGTTTGTGCCCTTTTTGGGAAAAAGCATGGGAATTTTAGACAGCATTTAAAATTCCAAAGACATAACTTCACAACTTGAAAAGATCTTTGAGAAGATATGTTTGAGGACAGACAGAAAAGGTAAAAATCATGACTGACTGTGGCTTTTTCAGTGAAGAGACATTTTAAACTACACTGAAAATTTTTGCATACATTTCTGACATTTGAGCACTTTTTCAGCTTTTCTTCCTTACAAATGTTCTGAAGAGCTTGTCTGTATAGTTTTAGCTGAGGGTGTTACTTGGGCAAAGTTAAACACCTCTGATCCAATCTCTTTTATTTCCATAAATTGTATTTGTAGATGATTTATACTTGTAGCTATTGAACCAGTTATGTAAAACATACAGTACAATATTTATTATACTGGATATCATAAAATCATATAATCAGAAGCCAGATATCGCCAAGACTGTTAAAAGGTGAGAATGATTCTAAGAAAACAGAATTCCTGGTAAGATGATAATGTAGTCGTTCACTCTGAATACCAATGTTATTGACATAAAGAGCTTCAACTGAACTTTGTCAGAGTTCATGCAAAGAGGAGAGCAAGTTTAAATTGGATTTAGAAATAACTAAACGAACGTAACAAAGTACAATCAATCTGACCATTAGGGGGTCTAGACTGAGAGAACAGCATGACTGTGGATTTGAAGAAAAATTATCCAAAAATAATACATAATCTAAATTATCAATAGCCAAGTTTAGTTTATACTGTGATCCCGTTACAGACCAAAAGTTAACTAAAACTGAAGCATGTCTGCTGTGAAGGGGCATGTGCTCCAACTTGTTTGAAATAACAAAAGTCCCAACTGGCTTGTTACATAAAACATATTTTCAGACTCCAAGGACCAACAGGCTGGGACAAACATCATTGCTTAAATTTAAAGAACTTCCGAGTCAGTGCTAAGACATCTGATAAACATATATGCTGGAAGGTTGTAAAAGTAGGAGAAATATTTATCCTCCAAGTCACATGAATGTGTTTTGGTTGGCTTGTGCTGATGGCATAATTCCTTCCTTCCTTATGGTTTGATAGTTTTATGTGGATTGGAAGGAGATTTTTGTATAATAGCTACTACATTCACCATTATTCCTGGGAATAATGTGGCAATACTGCTGAAGTTCTGTTACCTGAAGAAGTCTGTGTGTGTATTTGGGAGGAGAATGGGATTGGGCAATGCCCATGCCTCCTCCAAACCTTTCACTCTGTAAAATTCTGTTGCTCTTTCAAATTTTTGTTGGCTCTGTTGCTTTACTCTTCCTTTCACTTTTTCAAGTCTATTCTAGGAAACTGATTTCAGCTTCATCCATCCCTTGTAGCATAAATTTTGGGGTTTGCTCATAGTGTTGAATATTGAAGATGCTGCAGTTTGCAAGTTTGACCTCCAACTTGGATTCTGCAGTAGTAAGGACGTGAAGCGCATCAGTAAAGCAGGAACCTTAGTGGCACTTACATACACTAAAAACTGTAATTTGAAAGTCAAACAGAACCACACAATTATCGTCTGGCTCAGCAAGGAGAAGCAAATAGTTTAATTACACATTCTGTGTTGTGGTAGCCCACATGTATTAATTCACATTTATAAATATTCCCTTCCTTTATTCAGTTATTTAACCACTTTACAATTTGGCTCCTGTTGTCTGGAGTATTTTGGGGGTTTTTTTTGTACAGCTTACCTAAAAAAGAGATTTGTATCTGCACTGATGGGTTACTATAGTGTCATTGATGATTATTACAGAGTAGCATTGCAATAGTGTACCCGAGCCTGCATCTGCTAGTAGCTATGAATTTCTACTCCATCTAACAAATCACCTAGAAATATTTTTATAAATATTTTTAACATTAAAACTGGTTTATTTGATAACCTGTCATCTGTTACACACTTAAGACAAACTACAGTATGTCAGCCTTCAAGGCCCACTGGTTGTCAGATGTACCACTGGTCCACCACCTGCACTACCCAGAAAATGTTTCTGTGGATGTCAATCCTCCTCTCTTTTGTGCAAGGAAGGTGCTCTATACAGATTTGCACAATGGCATCCTTACTCCCCTTCTGCTGTTATAGCACAGAAATTTGGCAATTTTTATCATCAGTGCATTGATACTTTGTGCATTCTTTGTTTGTGTCTTTCTGTTATACTCGGCTGTTGCCTCTAACCTACTCTGAAAATTTTTCAGGATGGGTGGTTTTGGCTTTATTTATAAAATACTGATGGCACTTTCTAATAAAATTACAAGGTGGTAAGTAGTAATGGAGGTGTCTCACAGGCAGTCCTGGGTTAGGACTCTTCTTAAAATGGCACACATGTTCCATCTTTTCTTTAAAAGTAGACAGACTGAGTATAAAATCTTATTCAAAGTTAATTATACATGTTGAGACTGGGGGTTTTTGTTGAGGTTTTTCTGTAATTTTTACATTTTTTAAATCAATAAATATTTGCACATGAATAATGAAAGAAACTGTCTTAGGCTTTCCACTGCTGAGCACCATATTAAAAACCAACAGTCTATCGAGAAAGCAGAGTCCATCAAATTCCTCAGGAGCCTTAGCACAAGGGATAGCTAGAATCTTTGCCTGAATTTGGCTTTCCTATGATTGTATAAGCTGCACATATAAACTTGATAGCTGGTTATCACAGAATATTTGACTAGTATTAAAAATTCGCTGAGGTTTGCCAATAATGAGATCTGAATGCCTGCAGATGTTTTATGTGATTCATCAGGTGAGCTCCTTATTTCACTGAAATTGCATATTCTCTGAGGTTGTTTGTTGGTTTGTTTGTTTTTAATGGGATCTGTGTTTCAGAACGTTTTATTGGAAACAAACAGAAATCTGACAATAAGTAAACCACCTAGAAGGCTGAGTTCCAGAGGGGTTATACAACACAGTCCCTATGCTGGGACTACTGCCACCTCCAGAAATTCCTCAGAGGGAAAGCAGGTACTGTTCTGGTGAAGTACATAAAGGACAAAACTTCTGAAACTTTTTCAAGCATCTCGCATAGGAACACTCTGTCCTACAATGATTTTGATGGAAAAGAGACAACTGTGGGAAAACAGTGAATAGCGAAGAATTCCAAATATGGAATTAACTGGAAAAAAGGTACATCCAGAGGAAGCTACTACCAGTTGCAAAACTGTAGCCTTTACACCATAATGTATCTAAGAGTATCTCACCAGCATATTAATAAAGCAGGTGCTTTACACTATCTTAATGGTGTATGACTTTAAAGTAATTGGAAAAGAAATCTACCATATTGATAGCTGATAGCTGTGGGCAGGAGTTTTTAGGAAGGGTGCCTGTATTTCCTCTAGCAATCTAGTAGTTAAGATATGAATATAATTATAAAATCTGTGTAACTGTGTCTCTCAAAGCATCTTTAGACAAATATTAAAGAAATAATGTAGCTACACCATGTAGAAACCTAAGAAAGAAAACTTGAGTGGTAACCAAGACTGTGATATACCCAGATGTGCCTGACAGAGGTTATCAAACCTGTTCTTATAAAGTTCTCTGACAGTAATTACATAACATCCTGTGATACCTTGGCTATCCGAGATATCCCAAAAATATCTGAGATACCAAGGCTACCTGAAAAAGTAACCAAGAAATCTGTATCTGTAAACCAAGCCCATTATTTTATGTTTCTCTCTCTGACATGCACCTTTTTTAACAAAAGATGTACAGATCTCTAGGCTGTTGTCATGGTTCTGGTAGTCATCTTTCCCAGATGAAATAAGTTTTTCAGCCTCCTGCTTATATAAATTTTTCAAACCTTCTAATTTTTTTTCCTGTTGCTTGTTCTCTGGACCCTTTTATGTATGATGAAGCCCATTTCAAAGACATCGTTTTAGCTTAGGCCAGCATGTACTTTAGCAGATTTAAAGACTTTACCATCTGCCTTTTATTTTTGTAATATTTACTGTTGCAACTATAAAGACTGATGTGTCTGTCTAGTTTCAGAGCTATTTCACTGGAGTTACCAATGGCAAAAGTAAGCATGTACGCAGATCTTAATTGGATTGCAGCCTCAAAAATATAAATTAAGATAAATAAGGAAAAGCTAATAACTTTGAAGCTTATTAGACTTAGTTTTCCAGCAGTTTATTCATAACTGAGTTCTGAAAATGTGATTTTCCTTGAGACTTTCCTTTTTCTTCAAGTTTTACCTGATGCATTTAAGAAACAAAGTGGGCTCTTCCACATAATTTCTGAAACTAATCAACATTTTACAGATTATCACTAACACATTTGGAATTACACAGAAATACATAGAAAAACAACACAAACACTTCTGAAACCATGAAGACTCCTACAAAAGTTGACACAAGCTGCTTAAGGAGTATATTCTGTCCAAAAGATAAATCAATTCTCCAATACAAATAACATCCCTGGATATTGTAATTTACAAGAACTGTTTGTAAGGTTACTGTGTAAAACCATTGCTGTTCATATGTTTGTGAAACACAAACGTTTTTCGTATATGTTACAGGATGATGAATGGCTGTAAGAGAACTTCTTGCAGAAAATACCCTATTTTCTAACATACAGGAATAACTTAATGCCACAGAAAAAATAGCCCTTACCCTACCTTTTTGTTGCAGGAGAGAGATGGGATGAGCTTTTTGACAAACTAATGGGGGAAAGAGGAAAAACTGGACTTTGGCTGCATGTATAATGGGTAAATTTATCTGATTTGAATTATACAAAATAATAGGTTCGTTCTATTCAAGTCTCATGTCAGACCCACCCCCCTTTTCCAGCCCTAGGGGAGGGAGCGTTAAATAATGGTCTGTGTAAACTGATGCTCATGCAGTAAGTTTGGAGAAGTGCTGCTTGTACAAGTTAAAGCAGGCAACTGAAGAAACACCAACCAAATAAAAAAGCAGGAGTAAAGTGGACCCTTCTGAAATTAAAAGACATGTCTTTCTTCACCAGAGTTTTGACGATGAAGTGCAAGCAGACGCTTGAATGTGAGAGGACTTACTTTTACCAGGCGCTTTTGGCCAGCAGCAGGTCTCCCGGGCTGCCCCGGCTGTGCAGCAGCCAGTCCCTGGAGGTGCGGAGCAGCCCCCGGGCAGCGAACAAAGGCGAGGGGCGCGGAGCGGAGCTGCTGGAGCCCCCCCGGCGCCGGCTGGGCAGGGTGAAGAGCCTGCACGAAATGCCCGGACCCAACACCCTCTACAACCTCTACGAGTTCTTCTGGAAGGACGGCTTCGGCCGCATCCATGAAATCCAGGTACAGCTCGCTCGGCTGCTTAATGCTTTAATCACTCCAGGATTAGTTAGTAAAAACTTTAATTTTTTTTTTTTTTTTTTTTTTCTCTGCCGGGTTAGCAGCACCGCAGCTGGGCATCGCCTTCCTGCTGCTGAGAGCCGGGATTCAGGGGATCCCCCATCCCGCAGCGCCCGAGGTTTCGGCACTTTTGTGCGGCTGGGGCTCACACGCTGCCCCGGTCCCCTTGCCCCGGTCCCCCCGGGCTGCGAGCGCATCTTTGTGCGCGCTGGGAGCTGCTGGGGGCGCGCCTCGGGCTCAAAGGGAAAACAAAAAAACCCCAATTCTTTCCACCCCCCCTGAATAGGGCTGTTTCACAAACTTGCAGAGGGATTGTTTTTGGCGGGCAGGGCTGGGAAGCGTGGTCCTCCCTGGAATCCCTCCCCGGAATCCCGGTGAGGCTGTGCCGGCGCCGGCGGCGCGGGGGGTGCAGGGGGCTCCGGGCCCGGCCCGGCTCGGCTCGGCTGCCCGCTGCCTCCGGAGACCCTTTTGTCCGTCCCACCCCGGCCTCCCCTTGCAGGAGGACGCTTGGCCCGAGCAGGTCCCCGAGGGGGCGGCGGATGCGCCCGGCCCCGCTGCCGTCGGCGCTGGCCCCGGGCAGGAGCTCCCCGGGGGGGTGAGGGATGGAGGGCCGGGAATGGTGTCTGGGGGGCCGGGAATGGTGTCTGGGGGGCCGGGAATGGTGTTTGCGGGCCCCGCCGCCACATTGGAGCGGGGGAGGGGAGCGGGAGGCGGGAAGCGGGGCCGGATGGCGGCGGGAGGGGAGGAGAGGAGAGGAGAGGAGGGAGGGGAGCGGCTCCTGTCACCTGGCTGGGACACCGTCGGACGAACCGGGCCGGGAGGGGGGCGAGAAGCGCCCCCTGGTTCCGGCACCGCCGCTGCTGTGGTGGCACCTGGCGAGGGTGGGAGAGGCGCTCCCATCCCTGCCTGGCGCTGCCGGAGGATGTGGATGAGGGTCCCCCTGCCCCCCGTGCAGCGCCTCGGGGGTGCTGGCATGGGCAGCGCTCGCTGTAAGGCTGTCGCTATCCAGAGATGGATTCTTTTCCTCGCTTGGCCAAACATGTGGGTTTCATTCGTAAAAAGTCGCAGCGAATCTCCTGGGGCCCTCTCCCCTTGTAGTCCAAGCGATTCTAAAGGAAACACTTGTGTGTGAAGGAGTAAAGCTGTGGTTTTCATCCTTTCGCAGCTGTGGATCCGTAATGCTTTCCACTGGCATGGGAATACCTCAAATGTGGCATTTATTATTTTGCTTTTCTTAGTGACCTTTCCCAGATTGCTAGGAAGAGATTCAGAGTCAGCCCCAAAAAGTTCACTCCCTAAAAATTGCTGAAATTTAAGGGGAAAAAAAAAAGAGAGAAAGGGAAACAAAACCAGAAAAGGAAAACCAAAGAAAACAGCTTTAAATTGTTTTGAGAATCAAAACTCGATAGTTAAGATTTACCAAGGGCCTAAAAACACCAGAAAGAGGCAGGAAACAGACAAAAAAGATCCCGTAAATTGCTTGGGTTTGCCCGCTTTGTTGTATTTACCATTTAGGTTTCCAAGCAGAAATGCTGGGCTCCTGGTGTATGCTGTGTTTGATGGCAGCCAAACTGGATTGCCAATAATGAATTGCTCAGCTTGGTTGCTTGCTAACCAAGAGACATGCAGATGAAACTTCAAGACAGCTAAAGCTTTTGTTTCATTCTACTTCTTTTTTCCTCTACCTCTGTGGTGGTGTACAGAATCTGAGAGACACTTACCATGGTCTCATAACACTAAAAAACATGTCGCTATTGGTTTCAAGCTCTTTCACTGTCAAAACAGTCAAATTATTCAAAATATTAGGAGGAATATAAGACAACCTGAATAATGTATGCTGTTAGCTGCTATTAGCTGATATGGATATTTTCTTCTTTAATAAATATGATGCACAGAAAGGAAAGTGTGAGGAAGGATAAGGAGAAGTTGCAATATAATACTAGTTTTTTATTCTGTTTAGATTCTCAAAAATTACAGGATGCCCTGTTTGCATACATGCAGAATGCAAATACGCATTAACTGGATTAATAACAGTCTGTTAAATTTAACAATACAGTGAACATCAGGAATGAATTAATCCGAAACCCTTCGGTAACCAGCACAGCTACTTAGACGATGTCCTTCGGCACACACAAATATTTGTATGCTATATGCAGGAGGGGTGGGGAAGCCGAGCACTTTTTCACAAAGGAGGTTCTGTTCTCAGTAACATGATTCCAGTTAGTCCTGGCCAAAGTAGTAATGCCTACAGCAATTATGACAAAGGGAAAGTATTTTTAATTTGATGGGGTTAGATCTCTTTTGTCTCATCAGTGCTATGCAAGTATAAAGAAAAGAAAGGTGAGGAGGGAAGGATTTGGGTACTGGCAGTTTTAATTTACGATGTGTGAAAGAATGACTGGTGTGAGAGTGGTATGTGAGGCACTAGAGTGTAATATTTTTAAGGTTGGAACAAGGGAAAGAAAAACCTATGTTGTGAAAGAAAATACAAAAGGGAAATCTTGGGTATTACTTTATACATGAAGTTGATAGAATGGTGTTCAGGCTGTTGAAAGCAAGAGATGTCCAAATTCTTCGCCCTGTTTCTGGTTTAAAACTAGTATTCTATTTATTTGATTGGAGAGCTGGACACTTGTTTCATTTACTGTTGGAGTTTACTGTCCCATGCAAACTTCACCATCAGTGGAAAAAACAAGCTGCTCCATAAATAGCAAAATTTGTTGAACCTGTTTTTCTTTGACTGGTGGCCAGTATTCCCCTCACTCCACTGATTTTTTCTTGCAGCAGTCCTCTCTCAACTCATGCTTTCCTATATAGATGCGTGCTCTCAATTATCTCCAAGTTCAGTATCCCTAAAATATCTCTAAGGCAAGAGTTACTTTGAGGTTTGGAGGTGCTTGTTCATACATTCCTCTGCCTGTGGTGTTTGGTTAGGAGCAGACTAAGCAGAAATGACAACAGCTGAATTCCTGCTGTAGCATTTGCCTCATGAGGGTGACTAATATATGTGTCTCATTTGAATCCAGATGCTGATTTTTGCAAATGGTAAGAATATCAGTGTAGGAGACCTCTGCTAAACCAGAATGAAGTTGCCCATTGTATTCCAAAAGTAGTTAAGAAGTGACTGGCAGAGATAACAATTGCACAACTCTTGTTTTATTTGGAAACAAGGCAAAAAGAGATACATTTTTTTATAAGCACTTGGTACCATATTCTGAAGAGTGATTCATGCATATTAAAGTTATTGTTGGCAATTAAGCAACTCATCTCTATAACCAAGACAGAAAAAAAGAATATTTCACTTAAGTTAATCTCAAATCAATCACTAGATTCTCACAGTGTAGCTGGTGTCAACCATCTTTGGTTTGTAATCAGCATAGGTAACATGTCAAAGATAAACTTTGTTCAGCTTAACTTCTCCTAGTACTTTAACCAGAAATAAAGGCTTTAAAATTCAGTTCTAAAGTCTTAATATCTTTTTAGCAACTGTTTGCAGTTTTGGTAGGTTTTCTTTCCTCTCTGAAATGATGACATATGTCAACTCCAAGTGAATTTGTGGGAATTGTGTTTTCAATTCATGACTGTGTCAGAATGAAATTTATTTAAAATAATCAGTAAGATTTCATGGGACAGTGATAGTGCAATCTTTTTTTTATACATAATTTAATGTTTTCCTATCCTCTTATATTAACTGCCTGTTTCTTGAATCATATGATTTGTGGATCAAGTACAATAAACCTCACTGCAAGAATAAGACCTCACCTTTTCCTTTCTTTTGCAGAATTAGCATATGCCTTCCTCTAGTTCACTGCTGACAAAGCTGTCCCAAAATGCAGTTTTTCACTCGGCTGTTGTGCTGTCATTGTCCTTGGTTAGGTGTGAGAAACTCATTTGTAGGGGTTTTTTTTAAGCAATAAAATGGCAGATTAAGCATTTCTTTACAAAATACATTAATTTAACCCTATGTGCCCTCCACGTTTTTCATTTTTGCAGACATTCTTTCTAACCTGTTTGTTCTGAGGGGATGCTTTTTCAAGTGCCTCAAGTCCTTTCATCTGCTCAGTATTTGGTTTCACTCACGCTTTGTGCCATAGAGCTTCGGGTCTTTTCAGTCAGAGGTCCTGAACAGTGTGACCTCTCTGTTTTCCTTGTGAATATTTCACAGCAATGCTTAGATGCTTTCTTCTGACACTTCAAGCTGTTCCTTGACTGAAAGGCTGAGGATCAAATTCTAGATGTGATAGATTGATTCACTGTATGACAAATTACCAGTTTCCTTTTGTGATAGTTTTCTTTAGTAATACTTGACTTCTGTTTCTCTTTGTCGGTGATATTGTAGCAAAAGCACACTCAGGAATATGGAAAGATCTTCAAGTCTCACTTTGGTCCCCAGTTTGTTGTATCCATTGCAGATCGAGACATGGTTGCTCAAGTCCTCCGAGCAGAAGGTAGAGCACCACAGAGAGCTAACATGGAATCCTGGCAGGAGTACAGGGATTTACGAGGGAGAGCCACAGGGCTTATTTCTGCGTAAGTATGGTTACTCCTTCATTTTCTTTGTTTTCTTGTAAAGCTTTGCTCATTTTCTGAAGGACGGTACAGGTCGCCTGGGAAATCAGGCTTTTCTGTGTGTGGAAAATAGTGTGGTTAGTGGCGGGGAGAGGGTAGGAAGTCACAGTGAATGCTGTGAATTTGTCTGTTCTGCTGTGAAGTTTCAAAGGGATGGTAATGATGCGTAGTTTGAATGTGCAGGGAGCTACCTTGCATAAGACTTTCTTTGGGAATGTGTATCAAATAGGGTTGTCTGAACTGACTCACTTACCTGCAAGCAGTTTTGCAAAATAAGGCTTTACTAACTTTGGCACTGCACTGTGCAAATGTGGGTTTATTGCTTCAGACCTAGAGTGCTGCCTCTGGTTCGCAGTGTACTGCGTGGGCTTGTTTGCTCAGATTAGTTTTAGCTTTATTGTTCACCAAAGTGGCCCCTCAGCAGATTAATGCAGAGAAGTCACAGTCACACTGTAGAGCATCCCCATGCAGATATTTTTGTACATGACTGATTCTAGAAGAGTTATCTGTCTTCAAATCTTGCATAACCTGGCAGTGCATGTGGGTGTGGTTAATTGCCACTGGGAACTACTCACAGTCCTCACTGACATAGGATGTTTATTTAGAGGGAAACTAATTTCCTGAGTCATGGACAGTCTGTTTCTCTCATGGTAGCAAAAGGCTTTATGTATTGCAGTGCAGTCTCAAGTCTTAAGCTGCAGTTCTGACTCCAGCTAGCAGTTCCTTGATACTTTTTGAAATGGTTCCTTAAATCAGGAGATAGAAATAATCTGTTAAGGAGATTAAATTATATTTTGCTGGCCAGTACATTTCTGTGCCTTGGAGCAGTGTTGCTCCAGGTGAAAAAAAAAAAAAAGAAATACACAACAATTTAAAATAAACACATGCAATTCAATTGCCCGTTTTCATAAGGAATTGAAAGGTATTCCTGGAACCAGTGTTCCCAAATACTCTGCTCGTACAGAGCATCATGCAGATGCTACAATTCAGATTTTTAGTCTTAAGCATATGGATTTCCATGCATAACTCAGCTAAAGGAGAATCTAGCTGTAATCTGTTTCTCTATAGGTAGGTCTTCTATCCTGTTACTTTGTAGGTTTAGAATTAGGGTAGCTGAAAGTGATGTGTCAGAAATGGAATTTATGGTACCCATTGTCACAGAGATTGGCTTACACCTATACATACATGTTGCAACACTGAAATTTAATGAGGATGTGCAATAAATGCAGGATAAAAATGTAAGAGCATAATATGAAATATACACTATCATTGTTTTCATTTTACCACTTGCTTTCATTTTATGAAAAATCACAACGTTTCATTGCAGAGCTCTTACCCAGGTGATGATTGTTAAGGAAAATTGTGTATAGATATTATTAATATTTTCTTCTAGGGAGGGAGAACAATGGCTAAAAATGAGAAGTGTACTGAGGCAAAAAATTCTCAAACCCAAAGATGTGGCTGTTTACTCTGAGGGGGTCAATGAAGTTATCACAGACTTAATTAAAAGAATCCACACCCTCAGAAGGCAAGAGGAGGATGGAGAAACAGTGACCAATGTTAACAACCTTTTCTTCAAGTACTCAATGGAAGGTAAGCCCGTGCTGGGTAACATCTGTAAAGAAAATAGAAGTAAAGCAGTATGTTTATGGCTAGGCATTTCGGTCAGATGACTAGTGCCTCATTGTAACTGATCTGAAAAGGGACATTTGATATTCTGCATTTGTGTGTCTTCCTAGTTAATGCAATAGGTATCAGTGGAATTCCTTTGCAGAGTCCAAAGAAGTGATTGCTTGTGTTAAGAAACAGTTCCTGTGGAAATGCTGGTGTATTGGTAAAATGTTCAGTGAACGCCTTGAAAAGTTTCAGTACTCTGTATTTCTGTATTCATTTCTCAAGAATAAGGGTATTGACCTTCTAACAGGGTGACTTCTAAGAAATGTTAATTTCACAATACACCAGCCAAATTCCAAGTGGGGAATCCCCGTGTGATGTATCTAAATTCAGTTCATAATTTAGTGTGAAAAAATATATTGCTTTCCCCTACCTACATGTGCTAAGTGTGGGGTTGTTATGCTTGCCTTAAAATCATCTGCCACTGGCTACCATTACTGAGAGAATGCTAAATGGAACTCTGGTCTGAGCCAGTATGGCATTTCCTGTGTTCTTACAGAAATCTAGTGGTGATTCATATTTCATGCATTTCTTGAACTGACTGCATACAACCTGATCTTGTTAAATGTAATGCCTTTAAAAAAATTGGTACTCCTTTGTGACAGGCAGCTGAATAATTTGGGATTTGAAGAAATTTCCAAATTGCTCACTTACAAAGATGCTGTATCAAATTGCTGGCTGCCTGTTTGGTCTGTTTCACATTAGTAGTGTCTAAAAATGGCATTGCACTAAGAGTTACCAATTTTATGGAATTTTAAACTCTAAGCTTACAGATTCACTTTAACTGATGGGCTAGTTCAAATTCTTCACATTCTTTTACCTTTTCACTTATAACTTGTGCCTGGCACACATTTATTTCCTATGTGAATTGAAGTTTTAATTAACTTACACTGGAACTTTGTTCAGGGAACCAATGCATAAGGTTTCTTTGAAAGAACCACATAAACAGCAAAAGGATGTATAGGAATTGGCAGTTTCTGAAAGAGGCACGAGAAATGAAAGGCTTCGGAAAATACCTTCACAGGGAGGAAAATTAGGGAAGGAAGAATGAGTTGAATATAACCAAATGTTAAAATTATTTTTGTCAATAAAGAAAAAACACAAAGTAAAGAGCAGGGAAAAAGAAAAATTTCTTAAAACATGGCGAGTTTGATGGGGGCAAGATCAAGGTTAAATATCATCTATTGTATGTCTTTTCAATAGGAAAAACGGAGAAAAAGAGACTAGAGTGTTAATTGATGAATTATTCTAATTATGTCATTAAGTTATAATGTTTCTTGGAAATATGTGAACAAACTATTAACTAATGAATTTACAAGCGTAAAATTTATTTTAAAACATTTAATTTGATGGAAATGGCTTCAAGAAATTATCTAATTGCCTTTTTAAATTCCTGAGTTGCCCCACTAACTTTTAGAAAAATTGTTAAATAAGAGTATTTTGATAACAAGAATACTTTTTATACTGTACTGCATGATATTTTAATAAATAAACTGGGTAATGTGATCTAGATTTCACAAGTTGGGAGGAAAAACTGCTAGAAACCTGTGTTCAGGAAGTAATTAAAAAATGGTTTGCTGTCAAGCTGAGAGAACATTTTGGCGAACTCCAGTGGGGCAATTTCTGTCTGTCTGGTATTTAATAGTTTGGGTGTGTTTGCAAAAACTGTGCTGAGAGATTGCAGGGAAACTAATGGATGGGTAAGGATTAACTTCATAAATGGAAGAAATGATCCAGAGTTCAGAAGAATAATAATTTAATAAAAATATATATAAAGTACTGCTCTTTGATGTAGGGGTGAGAGAGGGTATTTCTAGTGGGGATGCCTGCAGTGCTGCAGAAAAACATCTGAGGAAAGTACAGCAAGTCAGAACAAGAGATGGTCAACAGTGTCACTTGCAGCAGTGTCCCACACTTGCTGTTTTCCAGGGCTGGGTGGAGCACACTGTGTGCAGTAAGAGCACTGTCTGGAGTGCAAGCTCTTTATCCATTTATGCATACTCAGTAACCATTTACCACCAGCTGATGACACACACAGCCACTGGTAGAAACGCCTGCGTTGTCACCAGTTACCAGAAATGCCTTTGGACTTGCACGTCGCTGTGGGTTCAGAGGCCAGTGCGGGATTTCTTGCGCAGTGTAAAACTCAGCAAACATGCTGGGGGACTGCTCTGCTTCTCTTGGAATCCCTGGCTGTCTTCTCATGCTGAGCATTATCGACATAGCGACTACTGTCTGCTACAATATCTAGCTGGGTTTTTTCACTCTCGCTTGAATTTCTGTTTTATCTCTTCCTCAACTGCAGTAATAATAACTAAACATTTCTCGTAAGGTGGTTCCATTATGTTAGTATCTTAATTCCTTACATTATTAATATGTATTTATGCATGTGTTTAGCCAATTTTTTGATTTTGTATGTGCAGGTGTGGCAACTATTCTGTATGAATGCCGGCTGGGCTGCCTGGAAAACAACATCCCACAGCAGACTGTTGAATATATTGAGGCTCTGGAGTTGATGTTTAGTATGTTTAAGACCACTATGTATGCAGGTGCTATTCCCAAATGGCTTCGTCCACTTATTCCAAAACCCTGGAGAGAGTTCTGCAGATCCTGGGATGGACTCTTCAAATTTAGTAAGAATTAGTAGTTGAAAAGTTCAGCTGTACTTCTGCAGGTTCTGTGTGTATTTGAACGGGACAAGATGCATTTCTCTTCTAAAATTATAAGAAGACATTGTGGCAGAAGTAAGTTTCATACCAAACAGAGACTGTCCAGGGAACCATTTAAAAATATTCTATTGAAAAAGCATCTTACCAGCACACTTCAAATACTTCCCTGATTTATACTGCTGTTTCTTTGTCTTCATCTGTTTCAGCACCTAGTCATCATTCCAGGTCCAAGTTCTTTGCCAAGATTTTATTTTAAGCCACTCCAGTTTTAATGAGGGTAGTTTTGTTGACTTCAGCAAAATTTTAATTAGGCTCTCTGACAAATAATCACCACTAAAACTGACTGGAAAGTTAAAAAATTAGGCTCTACCAATGAATTAAACTCTTTGTGAAGTTTATTTATATACATACAAGCATGTAAGTTGACATAGAACTACACTGCTGTATTACCATATGGGGTTTTTTTGTAAAGAAAACATTCCAGGCTACTTTGTGAATCAGCTTTCATGTAAGTTCATATAAGTAAGAAGAAGGAGTTGTCTTTGCAATTTTTTTTTAATATTCTGGAGTGTTAAAACCCTCTGAATTCTCTTTCTCCAGTGTTAGAAAGCTGGATGCACTTTCATTTTTTGGTAATCTCATTCTGCACAGCATACACTTTCTGGGGAGTTTTCCTCTTTTAAAACCGTGGTTTGACTGAAGATGCTGTTTGTAGTCACTAAAGTATAAATAGGACTGTGGGTGAAATTGCTCAACGTGTCATTGCTGAAGTTTTTCCATTTTTGTTATTATCTGATGCTCCTCATTGTCTGTAAGTTGTGTGGCTTCAATCTTCTGGTTGTTGCTGACATCTTGCAGCAGCCTCTGTGTGCTGAGTTGCAGCACTCTGCAGAGTTCACCACAGAGTCATCAGAAAAGAAGCCAGGTGGGCATAAAAACTTGACCTTGAGCTTCTTTCGCTCCCTGTCAAAAACTGTAGTCTCTTGTGTCCTTTCTTTGTGCTCAGCATTCTCATGCTGTGAGCTACCAATGTTCCTGTCAGCTCAGTCCTTCCTTACCACGAGTACCCGGGGACCTCCACCATCACTCTGTTATCTTTTTCTCAAGAAAGGAGATTTTTTTTTTTTTTTTTTTTTACACGTCTGTCTGTGTGGTGAGGGAGAAGTGTCATTATTGAATGGAACCAGTGGAAAAATGAAAATAGAGGCTTAACAATTTTTTTGAATCCCAAAGGTCAAATCCATGTTGACAACAAATTGAAGGCTATTCAGTCTCAGCTGGACCAAGGAGAAGTAGTGAATGGTGGGCTACTTACGTACCTCCTAGTGAGTAAGGAACTTACTTTGGAAGAGATCTATGCCAACATGACCGAAATGCTGCTGGCAGGAGTGGACACAGTAAGCTAGCTTTGATTTTTCTTGTGCATGGTTTTTGTAAACCAGTACCATTTGCATCTGTCTTCAGGGGTGTTACGTTGTTTATAAGGACACAATTTTAACACATTTAAGCCATGACGTCTTTAAAGTGATACAAAATACTTACTGCACTGTGTAATCTCTCTACTGGAATGAAGTCATTGTTCTCTGCTAGCTTTGGTTTACAGGAACCCATCACTTGGGAGTCTGTTCCACAGTTTATTAAACATACAAAATAGCAATTGTCTTTACATTCAGCTTGAATTTTACAAGTGTTCTTTTAGTAATTTGCATAATAGGTTGGTATTTGTGCTTCTTTAGGTAAACCTCAATAGAAAGGGCTGCTGAAAGTTAATGTGAAAAAAAATTGATCAATCTACTCATATGTAGAATTTTGCAAAGGATTTTCACATATGGCTTATTACATCTACTGGGACACATGTTATGGATCAGATACCTGGTTTGGAGTCCATGAGGAGGGGGTTGTTAGGCCAGCACTGATCTGGGGAAGGCATAAGTTCACCCTCCCCCTGGCAACATAAAGCCAGGCTGAGGCAAAGAGCTGTGCTAAGGGGCTGGTGTATCCAGTATGTGGACACTCAGGGAAATATTTTAACTGTCTCTCTTTCTTTATTCTTCTGATTTGTCATAGAGACCATTTGAAGAAACAATAAGGTCATATATGCATCTTCCCCTCCTCTCGTTCGTGTCATATGGAATCAGTGTAGCTTAGCATTATCAGCAGTGTGACAGTCAGAACAAGGAAAGATAAAAATGAGTTATTATATATACAATGTATACACAGTTATTTAGAATATCAGTGAGCACTGTTATTGTAAATGATTGTAACTGAACAATTTTCTAAAGGAAATGATATTAATTTAATAAAGAAAGTGCTATGTAGGACTGTGTTTAATAGTCTTACAGAAGAAAATACTAAAATAAGTAAAAAAGTAAAATAGCTTTAAAGAAAAGAAACCAAACCTGGATAATTGAATTCAGATTTTTTTTTTTTATTATTATTTAAGAACGTCTGTAAGGTTTCTAAAGAAAACAAAACAAAAACCCCAAAACAGTGACCACTTTTGAATTCCAAAATAAGGAGCATATGTAAAACTTCTTTATGTGCTAAATATTATTCCATTAGTTAAATATCCCAAGGGCTTATGCGTTTGCAGAACTTTTTTATGTTTGGTTCTTAAGTGAAGTACAATTATTCATGCCATTCATTTTCTGATCTTTCAGACCATTAATTTCCCATTTTTTAGTGTGTACAGAGTTTTCATTAAACTAGAAGGACAATGTTCAAGTTCATGCCAACAAGAATTTCTCTTTCCATTTGAGTCAGCTTTCGCAGCTGGCAACAATCTCTTTGTGAGAGAACGGTACTTCTGATTTCCTCATTTCCAAGTACAAAATAAAAACTGAGGGTATCTTTCTTTCCCCTACTGCTGTCAATTCAGATCTCATTTTATCAAAAACCAAAAGAGGTTTAGAGGATTATAGAAGCTTTCAACAAAATTGAAAGGCAGATTTTGACTACAAAGCATTTTGGCTGCCCCTTTAATAGTGCTAATTTTTAAGAGGTTACAAAGCAGCTGGGAACCTGGGAAGGAACACTGTTTATATCAGAGAAGTTCTGTACACAGCTGGCACAGTTGCCTCTGAGCAGAATAAAACAGGATTGTGTTTTAGAAGACACAACCACTCCATATTGTAAGAAAATAGAGAAAAGCTTAAGAGAATGATACTTTTAGCATAATACCCCAGTCTGAAGACGAGACATAGAAGTTCACCATCATGATGAATCTGCATTCTAAATTGATCTTAAACATAAGACCAAAATAAGACATTTCCAGAAGCTGATTTTTTTACCCATGCATTGTTTAATAACCTTAAGCTTCCTTGTGCTATTGGGATGTCATCTGGAGGGACAGGCTTGAGACGTGGGATCATGCAATCCTCACAAAGTTCAACAAGTGGAAGGTCCTGCACGTGGGCCAGGGAAGTCCCAGTCACAAATGCAGGCTGGGTGGAGAATGGATTCAGAGCAGTCCTGGAAAAAAAGGACTCGTCGGTGTCGGTGTACGAGAAGCTCAACATGACCTGGCAATGTACGCTCACAGCCCAGAAAGCCAGCCCTGTCCTGGGCTGCAAGAAGGATTTTGAACGCTGAATAAATAATAGTATTCTCTTATCTTGTTTCCTCTGAGGCGTTTTTGTTGGGAGAAAGGTGAAACACGTGTTGAAAACTAGCAATTAACTTAATCCATTGCTCTTTAAAGCGTTTGTGTTTCGTGATTATTTATGTAGTTGTGTTTGCATTTGGTTTGTCTGTTGCTTTTTATATTTCATTGGAAAAATATCAACATGGATTGCTTTGATATGTGGGGGACTTTTATATGGAAAAGGGATGAAGCAGGGGATGGTGAGGTCTGACAACATCCCATTGAATCCAGATGTGAATCATTGCCAATCTGTTACATAACTTTAAACATATAAAACACATAGTTGAAAACTGATTGTTTTTCTTGGCTCAAGGCTAATTCATATCTCATTTTGTTGCGCTTGATAATGATGATTGTGTTTTCTTCCTTAGACTTCTTTTACTTTGTCCTGGGCAACATACTTGTTGGCAAAGCACCCAGAGGTCCAGCAACGTGTTTATGAGGAAATAGTCAACAAGCTGGGAAAAGATAAAGTTCCTGTTGCTCGTGATGTCCCAAAATTGCCTTTGATTAGAGCTGTGCTGAAAGAAACCTTGAGGTAAGTAGTGGACAACTGTAATAATAAACTAAAAACCTGAATTTCATAGGTTTCTAATGCACTTTGAGTCCATGCTGTGTACATAAGCTTATGTTTATTTGTCGTTACTGCTATTTGCTGCTTCTGCTTTTATTTATTGTAGCAGTATTGTGTCCAAGGATGCTTAAGTGATGAATGTGATAGATTATACAATGTTTAATCTTTGTAAGTATGGTAGAAGTGGCATCACATACGTAGGACACATCTGCTAAGGCAAGTAATTGAAAGCTTGATTTTTGCCCTGTGTGATGAAGTGTAACAACCTCCTCCCCAACACTGCTATTTTGCAATGTCACTACAATGATTTTAAGCTTCTTGATTTAGGTTAAAGGCATGCAACATACCTTTTTTCTTAATATGTTTATAATAAATGTTCATCATGAAATGAGGGGAGTAAGGCTTTTTCAAGCTTTAGCAGTGGTGCTAAAATGTCTCCAGCTTGACCAACTAACTGCATGCTTGTACATGTGTAAAGCAGATAAATACATAGACCAAATAGCTCAACCTCCAGTTACTAGTAAATAACTTTTCCCAGGTAATGATCATATTCTCACAGATGATTCAAGGTCTTTGAATCTCCAAGGTGTTCTGTATTTTTGGAAAACTTTTTTGCTGTGAATGGATATAGCATTCACACTGTGTATCTGTGAATGCAAATTGGAATCTAAACTTTTTTTTTGATTGCATTAGTCATTACTGTTGAACTTCTGATGAATATTTCTCTCTAGATTATATCCAGTATTGCCAGGAAATGGAAGAGTGACCCAAAAAGACTTGATCATTGGAGGATACTTGATACCTAAAGGGGTAGGTTCTATTACAGTCCTTTGCAGAGAGCACAGTTTAATAATTTTGTGTATTAAATGTGATCTGCTACAACATATATACAATTCATCGATTTTTAAAAGATTTCACCAAACTAGAACATTGAGAGGAAAGTATTTCAATAATACCCATTTATACGCCACAAATGGATTTTATAAGTGGCTTGTGGCTGTTGTTTTTATATTTTTATTTGGGTGCTCACCCACTAATCAAATTTATTATCATGACTTGTTCTTAATATTCTTGCAGGTGGAGTCTATTAAAAACATCTCTATGTAATTGCTACAATATGATTAAACCCCATGAATTTTATTATTCTTGCAGTTTTTTAATTCTTTGGCTGTTAATTCTTTTAGTAGAAAGAGTTTAATTTCCTTTTTAAATTATTAATCTTTCTTTTATACTACTCAAAGATCACACAGAGATCAGAGTAGAACTGTATGACTCTATTTTAAATGACAGCACTCCTGCTGAGCAACATAGCTTTGAAACAGTCAGGATTCTTAGTTGGTAATATATTTATTTAAACATTATTTTGTACACATCTCCCTCCTGCTTCCCTTCCTGGATTTAATTGGAAACATTATGACATCAATTACTGTGGGGTTTTTTTATTTTCCCCTGAAGTGTTGTGGGGTTTTTTAATTCCTGTCTTATGGTTTTTTTTCCTTTTTCCATTGTCTTGTATCTCTCCTCTCCCTTTTCCTCATACCAGCTTTTTGAAACAATTCCCAATTCTTGTGACTGTTGCTCAAATCTCCTTCCCCACTTCATCTTCTCTAATATATCCAGCAACATTCAAAGCAATTTGAAGATTATTTCATTTGACGAGTTGAGAAAGGGATTTGATTTTCTAGATATCCTTTTTTCTTCTAGAATTACTTAGAGATACTTAATTTTTATCACCCCATATCGCAGAAATTACAGTAATTGCAGTTCAATTTTGGTGTGCATATTAAAATTAGATAAATATGAATGTAATTTATTTCCTCAGACACAGCTGGCACTTTGTCATTATACTACTTCATACAGTGAAGAAAATTTCTCCATGGCAAATGAGTTCCGACCTGAGCGCTGGCTGAGGAAAGATAATTTGGACAGAGTAGACAACTTTGGTTCCATCCCCTTTGGTTATGGCATTCGAAGTTGTATAGGAAAAAGAATTGCAGAGCTGGAAATTCATCTTGCACTGATTCAGGTTAGAACTATGTGACAGCATTACAAGAAGAAAAATAAATTGGTGTGAGTTTTTTTCTGCCTATACCATTTCTGGGAATCTTACAGTGCCCAAAACCTTTGTTTTGGACTATTGTCTAATGCACTTATACTGCAAAGACTTAAGAAATTGAAAATAAGCATGCTTGAAATGTAGCATAACAATTAAACTACATTGCAGAGGGGAAAAAATCTTTATAGTACACATGAAGTAAAACTAAAGGTAAGACTGTTAAGGAAACATCTGGATTTGGTACAACCGGTTTTTGTAAGGGAATTGTAAGTTTTTCTTAATGTCTGTTACAATGTTTACCTGCTCAGATTCAGTATCTTAGTTAAAAGAATTCAGTACTTACAGAAATGTAAAATAGGTTTTATATCCTTGTACTGATCACAGTGTGACAACAAATAATAGAATTTTTCTGTTTTGTGTTTTTTTGTCCTTTCTTGTTCTTTCTTCTGATCTTATATATATATAATTTATAATAAGTAATTAGTGCCTATTGATATGTACCTTGGTTTTGATTGGTTCATATTGTAAAGAAAGCATTCCCAAACGCTGCTATGTTATTTTTCATTTACTAGACACACTTTAGCTCAAATAATGAGGTCAGATTGTGCAATCAAAACCCAAAGATTTGGAAAATATTTATAGTTACTTAATGATAAAAATACTTATAACCATTATATGTATTCAAAGCAAAGCTTGATTGAATTTGCCTTTGAATTTCCTTAAGTAAACTCCTAGAACAATCCCTGAAACAATTAGCAGCTGTCTTTTCAGAACTGGGAGTGAGATAGCTCTCAGGGGGCTGGATAAACCAAACATACTTGCATCTTTCTCATAGGGAGGCTCAAGGAAGCAATCGGGAATCTGCTTTTGTTTTCTGGAAAGAAACTAGAACAAAATAGCACACAACCTATCTACAAACACTGAGATGATATGTAAGTCATTTAAAACTAGAAAGACATGAAGAATGGAGGCCATCAAAGAGAAGTTGTTTCAGGCCAGCCTGATTTCTTTCACTTGATCACTTACCTAATGTGGGGAGTATAAAGTAAGTCATGTACTCTGACTTCAGGAATTATTTTCGCACATCCTATATGTTTTCTCTCAAGTAAATTAGTAAAATTTGTTCCAGATGGAAGTACCTATAAAATGCATACACAGCTGGTTGGAAAAAGGAAATAGCTGGAGGCATCAGCTATCAAATATTTGCTGTTGAACTGGAAAAGCATTTAATTAAAATTCTATAAAAGTCTGTCCTGGATTTGATTTATGTTGGTATTTTCATTAACAGTGTAAATGATGGATTAGAGAACACTTTTAGAGTTTGCAGGGGATACCAAGCTAATGTGAGTTAAGTTAAAATCAGGGCTGTGATATAAAATGATGAAAAAAAAGGAGAAATGTTCCAGAAGCAACACAAGATTGGACAGTTGCAAGTTACAGTTGCTCTTGAGAAGAAATAAACTCATAAATACAAATTTCTGACCAACTGGCTGAGTAATTAGTACCACAGAAACAGACTGGAGGGATATAGTAAAATATTGGTCAACAATAATGTTAATTCTGACAAGGTCATGTCATTCTATGTTATATTTAACAGCGTTAGCAAGCATATTGTATGCCAGAAAGAGAAGCTAAGCTACTCAGTCTTACCAAACACTCATGAATCCTCAGCTAGACAATGATATGCAACTGACCCTCTGCACTGCATTTTAAGGACAATTTAGTCAAATTTGAGGAAATTTGGAAGACAAAGAGAATAACAAGAAAGTGGGGTTTGAATAAGAGAAGAATTAGATGAAAATTTCATCAAGCATTTAACACTGAAAAGGAAGTTATGTATAGGAAAATAATGCATTGTTTATCATGCTTTCTAGGAAAAGGATAAGAGAAAATTAGTCCTTTTATAGGAAAAAGTGTTTGAGACTTAGTATTAGGAAAAGTTGAGCATGTTGCAGTATTTCCCCCTTGAAAGTGTAAAAGTAAATAGCCAAGGTACGCTTTGTTCAGCTTCAAAATGGGTGAGATAAATCTCTTAGTTTGCTTTAGCCCATGCTTTCTGTGATTGCTGTGGTTTAACCCCAGCCAGCAGCCACTCACTCACTCCCACCAGCAGGACTGGGGAGAGAACTGGAAGTGTAAAACCTGGAAAACTTGTGGGTTGAGATAAAATCAGGCGAATAGGGAAAGCAAAAGCTGCACACACAAGGAAAATAAAACAGGGAATTAGTTCACTGCTTCCCATGGGCAGGCAGGTGTTCAGCCACCTCCAGGAGAGCAGGGCCCCATCATATGTAATGGTTGCTTGGGAAGACAAACACCATCACCCTGAACATCCCCTCCTTTCCTCCTTCTTCCCCCTCACTTTATATACTGAGCATGATGTCATATGGTTTGGAGTATTGTTTTGGTCAGTTGGGGTCACCTATCCTGGCTGTGCCTCCTCCCAGCCTCCCATGCATCCTCAGCTTCCTTATCACCATGGCAGTAAGAAAAGCAGAAGAGGCCTTGGCTCAGCAATAATAAGCACATCTCTATATCATCAGCCCTGTGTGCAGCACAAATCCAAAACACAGCCCCATACAAACCCCTGTGAAGAAAATTAACTACCCCAGCCAAAATGAGCACAATGATTTAAGTTTGCAAGTGATTATCTCCATTTCATTAAGAGGTTTAATGCATAGAGAACCTGTGTGATTGAATGATAGTGGCTCTGTTCAGGAGAGGTTCTAATATCTGACTCTTTGATTTATGATTATTTCACTTGGTGCACTGGACAGTTTTTATCTCATTTTTGTTTGTTTCCCTCTGCCCAGGAAAAGAAATGTGTCTGATGGGGTTGGGACTCTTATTGCTATCTTTATAATAGCACATATTGATTGATATTAAAGGAGGTGAAATCTAAAACATAAAAAGAGGAACCATACGAGGTTTGAAAGAGACCTTGGTTTCTTTGATAGCTCAGATGGTTTAATCTGATTATGTGGAAATTCTTCAGAAAGAACTGTCTCGGTCTTCCCTCAGTCAGAGAAGAAAGATTTTGAACTATAATTTTTATCTTGTAACAACTATTTTTTTCTTTCCTGCATGGGAATCATAGCACTTAGACTCTGCAGAACTGGCAACACAAATTTTGCTTGTGACAGTCTGTTATGTTCTCTTTTTCAAAGGCTAATCTTCATCTGTAATTTTGCAGCTTTTCTAATACCTCTCCTGTTTATCTTCACAGTTACTTCAGAATTTTGAGATCAAAGTTTCCCCCAAAACTGAACCAGTTCATGCTAAAACCCACGGACTTTTGACTCCTGGAAACTCCATCAATGTGAGATTTTCTGACAGAAAGTGAAACTCTAACGTTTTGGAAATACCTATGCAGTTTTCGTGGAAACAGACTTGCATCTTCTGGATGTTTAAACATGCTTGGTCTCTGGTTTGTACGTATTTGGCAAAATGATGAAGTATTACGTCCTGCCTTAGTTCTAGCAGTACCTAAGAGAAATTACCTCTCCTATAAGAGTTAATTACACATATGGAAATATGTACGGAAAAAATTCCTTCTTGCACTGGGAATCACCTTTTACCTGGAAAGACTTACAGTAGTAACACATGCATAGAAAAAACAAACAACCCAAACAACCAAAAGTAAATTTAGACATGTCAATGTCATTCAGTTGTTTTGTTACGCTGCTTTGTCGTCGGAGTCAACTACTCACTGAGTCTCTTTGAGAGCAACGGGATTACTGTATAATATGTGAAACTGAGCTGCATTTCTAAGTTTGTGTTTTCCTATTTCTTTTCCTTCAGTGTTTTTTTAAAGTTTCCATGTAGCATTGAAATTATGAGATCATTTTTCTCATCTGTAAAAATATTTACTCTGAGTGTATTAAAAAATGAATACAGTAGTATGAAAAGTAAGGATAGAAAAAATGCAACTCATGTCACTTTGTTTAGATGTGAAATAGAGAACATATACAAATGAACCCAAACATAATCCCCGTAAAATGTTCCTATATAGTTCTTAAAAAATTAAAATCATAAAAATAGAAGTTTGAATGTCGCAGTGGAGAGTCTGAAGTCAGGCATTGTCCTCATCACCAAAGCACAAGCCACTTTCACTGTTCTAGCTAATATGCCAAAACCAAATGTAAATAATAAAAATGAAGTAGTTGTTACATTTTTATCATTTAATTAAAATACTACTATTAGCTATCTTCACAGTTCTTCAACAGTAAGAACTGGAAACTTTAAATTTTAACATAGGCAAACCCATAGGCAAATACAAACTTGCCTTCTGTAGGATGGAAATGTGATTACTGAAGTATTTGAAGATTTTTGTTTTACTATCTAGTGCCTAATACAAAGAGTGGACACCTGAAAGTTTGTTTGGGTTTTTTTTGTTTTGTTTTGGTTTTTTTTGTTTGCTTGTTTTAATTTGACTAAATTTTTCTATTACCACTAACAGAAAAGTGTCTCTTGCACAATACTTTAGTCTTTAGATAACTTCAGTGTCACCACACTTATCTTACATTCTCATTTTTGAGAGAAAACTTATACCTTGGTTTCATGTTATGCCTTGAACAATGCTCCAACCTGCATATCAGAATGTGATACATATGTAATTATGTTTACATGTCAGGCTCTGACTGTTGTTTGAGAGGTAGTTTGCATTCCGACAATCATATGTTTTCCAGCTATATGCAAAGTTAGCAAAAGTTGTGCAATTTGGTTTTTAAAATGAGAATATTTTCCTTTGCTCATCGACCCATAAGAAGTCACAGACAGGTTAGAAATTACACAACATGCTGCACTTTTAATGGTATATGTGAAATTCCACTTAGATAACTACTACAGTCACATCCTTGTAGTATTTTGGTTCCATATTGCAAGATCTTGACAAGAGAAACCCAAAACCTCCTTTGTATGGATCTGGTATATAAAATAATGACACTAAGAAAAACTGAACTGATCTGATCTGATCTGATCTGTGAGAGGATTACATGCTTACATGATGACTTTAAAATATTGCTCCTGTACTGAGCATATATACGCCCTATAAGAAAACTAGGGAATCTGTGAAGGATATTTTCCTTGAACAAGCTTGTCTTCTGATGCTATTGTCTACGGCTTCAGGTTATTCTTTCTTTTTCATTTTTTTTTTCCTTTCCCATTGTTATTTTCAGTTGTCCCCATCTTAAATCTAATTAAGGGTGTTGTGTTTGCCAGAGCCAGCTGACATCCCAAAGGAGATGTTTTGCAAAAGTCTGTTTAAAAGTTTGAGGAATGACTCCATAACTCCGCCTAGTTTTGTTGACTTGGAGACAAAGAACCCAAGTCTTGAATCCAAATTTGGATTCCCTGTGGTGCCCTCCTTTTCCATTGTCATGGCATCATTAGAAACACCAGCCATTGTTCTGTGGCAGTCCATTTGCTGCTTGGTATCAGTCCCTTAGTAATGCATCACTGTAGAAGATGGAAGAGGCATTCTAAAATGCTTTTTAAAGCATTTGAATCTTTTCATGAAAACAGAATGCCTGTAATTTGTTCTAATAGAGCATCTATCCATGTACGTTGTCTTTTATACATAATAAAATATTTATATAGAATTTAGAAGTTCTGATTCTTATTTTAATTACTATTTATAATTGCATTTTTCTTTAGCATCTTAAAGTTTTTAACTTGTTGAATAGAACTGGAAGATTCACTGCTCCATGGGAAAATTACTAGTTTAGCTACAAAATATGGGGATTCTTACAAGAATTTAAGGTGTGTAATGACCCGGCAGAAGGAGAGGTGTTGAGTCTTGTCATTCTGGTGGAAAGATACTGGCAAAGCCACCCAAGAAATACCCTAGGACTGACTGTAATGTTAATGTTTTGATTCACTGCTTAATACATAAGAGTATTAATGATAAAAAGAAGCATATGAAGTGTAAAAAATCAAACTAAAACAACAACAGAAGTAGAACCCAGAATGTAATAGAAACAGGCTGGAATTTAATAGCAAAAGATATGTATGTAGGGAATAAAAATAATTTATTTGGGAATCTCAAGGTAGGAAATGAATTGTGTAGAGGAAGGCCTACATAATCGCAGGTGACTAGAAATTGCAAGTGTGTTGGAATAATGAAAAATAGAGCTTACAATGTATGGGGTGCAGTCTTACCTATTCTTCCCCAATCTCTAACAGAGATACTTCACCTTAAGTGCTCCGTACAGTGTGCCTTAGTGTTCAAGAGAGGTGGAGTTGGATTTCAACAGGTAAGGAAACACTAACATTATCAGGTTAATAGTTCCTAAGAGTGGACAAAGGGTTATACTACAATGCTTTTTCCTCTGCCCCCCTGTGGTTTGCTTGCAGATCAAGCCCTGGCACATCTGGAACCATGGGCTAAGGAGAACTTGTTTATTTGGACACAAAACTGCTGAGTTGACCTCGCTCCTTCCAGTTGGAGTTGAGAACAGGTAGTGGAAATGTGGATGTCTGCAGGAGACTAAAGGTAACCTCAAAAATTTTCATGTAGTTAGTATAGAAAAGTGAATATCGTGGGAGGACATAAATATTCTCTTCAAATCCTTTCAAGTTGAGTTGCTTACTCCTTACAGTAAAGTCCAAAATGAGTATGATCAATAGCAATTAATAAACTGGTGTGGAAAGTTTCAAGCCGTCAGGGGAATGAGAGTTTAGAATAAATTTACTGTGAGATGTGATAAAGACCAACAGAAAAAACTAAAATATTCTCAACCAGCCATAAAATGATGGAGCGTGATAAAAGGAATTCCATAAAGTTGTTTAGCCAGAATTACTGTATTCAGGCAGTCTGTTCTCTGTTTTTCCCTACTCTCTTGTAGGCTTATAGGTGTGGAAGGAATCTATGGGGTCGGTGGTGAAGTAGTCACAACTTCAGCAAAATTGTATGCCAGTGGTGAATGAAACTTAAAAGCTCTTTAACTACCCCAGCAGTGATGTGACTGTGAAGATGGAGAGTAGCATGCCTGGCAGCTGAGACCATGAGAGTAGTAGGCACTGGGGCTGTATTTGGAGCTAGAAACAGAAATGCTGTGCTGTTACACGGGACAGGGAAGGGGAGTGAGAGAGCCACTCAGAGTGGTGCCTTTGGGATTATACCAAATATCACATGAGGTCAAAGTTCAGGAACTGAAGAAGTGAGCTGTGGACTGCATGTAGGATGGGGCAGGCTGAGAGAAGTGGGATGAGGCAAGAGCAGTTTGGGTGGCTGATGTGTGCCCTGTTTGCACCAGATGAAAAAAAAAGGGCCATGCTGGTTTTGATCATTGAGGTTTTTCCTTTCTGTGTTGTCACATAATCTTCATAACTTTAAAAAATACTCTCATATAATTACTAAAGATTTACATATTTGGTAATGACAAACTTCCCCTGTGCATGCCCAGAGAAAAACTTGAGAGAACTATAAGAAGTCCCCAATTCTCAATGTTTCAGAACAATGTTTGCACTGGCAGGCTCCTATGGTGGCAGATGACTGGAGGGTTTTTCACCTCCTGAAGTGTCACAGAAGTGTCAATAGAGGATTTACAGGGTCATGTTAAAAGCAGATGGTAGGATGATTTAAAATGCTACCAAGTGATAGTCACAGCACTGCACAGATACTTAGCACAGATGTAAATACATATGCCAATACAATCACTGGAAAACAACTGGTTGTATACATTGAACCCTTCTGATTTTTGCAAAGTGATCGTCTCTGTCACAGACTGTGTATATTGAAGAAAGATAAACTATGGCTCACTGGAATGCGTGTTGGAAAATATTAAGTGGTCCAAAGTTGCTAGATATTTCTTATCTCTATGTAGGTTTTCATCTAAATCTTACAACTGCAGTATTAAAAGATAAAGTTGAATGGGAAGGTGTGGGTAGTAACTGTTTTAATACCTGATCATTTAAAAATATATTTTTATATACATGTACAATAAAAAGAAAAATATTTTATCCTCTATGCTTAATACACACATTCATGTACCTTTTCCCCCTTTTAAAGGGTATTTGCAACAGAGAATATGTATGTGTATACTAGGAGTTTGGAAATATTATTTATTCATGGGTTTGCTGAATTAAAGAAAAAAAAAGATGAAAACGTGCATGTCCTGTAGATGCCAGGTGGGTATTTAAAAAATCATTTCACCTGAAAGTTTATCCCACATTTCCAATAGACTTCTCTTCAAGGAAACCATTGAAAATACTACACCGTGGTTTTGGTACCACTAGGTGGTGCTGCCTTTATAGGATTCCTTAGTCAAAGTCTGGGATTATGTATCTGTGGGAAAAAAAAAATGTATATGGCTAAAAGCAATGTATTTACTACAGCTTCTTAAAAATAGATTAGTTTGGTTATACTTGTTTGACAAGGACTCTTAGCCCTTCTATTTGCAAACGTGTTCAATTTGTATTTGTCTTTTGCTTATGCTTGCTCAAAATGGGAATTTGCACGTAAAAAAGGTACAGTATGTCCAAAGTTTCATGTGGGCTTCGTTAGAGAATACCCAGCCTTTGCAGTGCTGTATGCTGAGATTTGTCCTTAACAGAGTTTGTTAATCACTGAGCTTTGACACTCTACCTGTTATCATGCAAAATTCAAAATAAAGACAGTTCCTACTCTGAAGAGATCACAGTGTAGGTGAGATAAGAGTAAAGAAGGCAGGAAATAACTGAGGGGGATATTTGGCGTTTTTCAGGCACTACTGCAGTAAACATTGCAGTTTGCATTGCAGAACAGGAGATCTGACACCATTTAAAGGCTATTGTACCAATGTTAGCAATGTTTGAAACAGTGTTTGCCTGTCAAGTGCTTATCCGGTTGGGAAACAGTTACATTGAAGTGTAAACTCAGTGAAGCAGCCCACTTCACTCAGATGAAAGGAAGGCTGGAGTCAGGGATTTTGGAAGGAAGTGTCTAAGGGATAAACACTGCAAGAGAATGCTTGCCACCACAGTTAAGTTCCAGGATAAGAAACATTTAGACAAGCCTTTCTTACTCTCAGTAGCTCAGCTTGTGAAGCTCTTTGTCTCCTTTAGGCAGATATGGATGAACACTGGACTTTGCTTGGAGATTCCCAAATAGTGCAGAGATAGTCTCATCCCCGATGCAGTAAAGAAGCATTAAGTCTAGATGATTAGAAAATCAAAAAGATATATGGGGAATCATTTACACATACCTGGAAGGGCTTGGTTAAAAATCTTCATATAAGATATCACTGAAAAAGCATTCAGTATTTCACTGTCACATTTTTAGATGCTTATTATCAGAAATTCATAAATAAATGCAGAGTAATCATAATAACTCTATCAAATACCAGTTATTTTCAGATAAAGTTGTATGGAATAACATGCAGTCTTTTTCACACAGAAAGAAGGCACCAAATTCATCCAAGAAACAATAACTTACTAGTTGCTAGTCAGCTTAGTTTTGCAATGGAAACAGATACCAGCTCTGCAAAGTGCGGGCAGCCTTTTGTGTCACCTCTATCCTACATTGTATTTTAAAGGTGGTTACAAAAACTCAACTTTGCAGCTTTGTGAGACATAAATCTCAGCTGGCAAAGCTTTCTAACTCATATGGTGATACAGCCGATCCATCACCACCTCGCCAGCAAAGGCTGCAGGGAATGGCTACAGCTTTACATTCATTGTCCTTGTCAGACTGAGGCAGGAAAGATCTAATACATCCATGCTGCTCTCCCAAAGCAAATGTCTCCAATGTTTGTATGTTTTCAAGGCTGTAAATTTTAGGCCCACACTGAACACTTTCAGTGTGTTAAATTCCACTTTCTGCATCTTCTGAGATTGGGTTGTCTTGATTGAGAAAGCTTTATTGGTGAATGTTTAGTAGAGAGTAATGTTTTAATGTCACGACACAGGGCCACTTTGGAATGCAAGAGTAGTACTTGTAATTACTGCAATTGTGTTGGTGTATAATTTGGTATTATGTATGTTCAAAATTATTTTTTGATGTTGGCATTTCACCACATCAGAGCACGGGAGGGACCAAATGAAATTTATGCTATCGTTTGGCTAGAAAATAATTACAAATAGCACACAGTCATCTTTCTCCTGGCACAGAAAACAGGCGTTTATTAATGAGTCTCTGCCATGAGAAGTGATAAAATATCAATTGGTCAATTCAGGTAAAATTAAAATAAATTAAATTACAGAAAAAGATATGGTGAATGAGAAATAACCTTATGTTTCCCAGGTGGTGGGTCAGGTCAGGGCCCTGAGGCTTTTCCACTGAGTTGGCTACTTCTTAGAGGAGAAAATCTTTCCTAGGCCTTTGCTTCATTTTTATGACTATTATTTTAACTGCATAGTGTTAGGAAAGAAAGAGGGAGAAAAGAGTTATTTTATTTTAGATATCTTTAAGATAAGGCAACAAATGAAAGCATCCTCCAATTCTTTGTTGATTATCAACATGTACCTGGCATTTAAAGTTTGTAAGTTTAATGCTGGAGAACTTGACTGGAAAGAGTATCATAAGAATCCATGATTTATTTCTCACAAATTTGTAAAGAAGGACTAAATAAAACAAGGAAGCCTTGTCAGGCTTTACTGTTTTTATGGAGTATTTTTTGAGGAGCTGGCAACTCAAAAAAGGGTAAGAACTGCTAGCTAGAAGATACTTCCCTTGGTTGGTTTCTGTGCTTTTTTTGGTGATGTGGGACTAGTACCTTTGTCCAAAGAACTGTCTCTATCCTTCCATATCAACAAGCAGAAACCTGTAAAATACTTTTTTTTAAATAAAAAAAAGTTTTCTAAATAGAATGGGAATATGTAATTTCAGCAGGAAAGAACTATGTGGTTTTAGCATTACCACACCCCTATGAGGCTATGAGTGGATGTAGTATTGGTAGGATTTGCAAGTGGCTTGTACAAGTAGGTACTTGTTGCTTTGTCTAGGGAACGGAAGGTTGCTTTCCTTATTAAATTTTTACTATGTAAGTCTTGATAAACCTGGAAGGAATATTTTTTTAGTTTTAAATTTAGGATCTCAGAAGATCTGACAGCAAACATACACCCAGAGGACAATGTTGTGCAAGATTATTCTCATCCAGGTGGTTTGCTTTGTCTCGCTGTGATGGAGCTCACTAGTGCTATGTAGACCAAAAATACTGTTCTCTTGTCAGAGCTGCCTTTTGGGTTGCTATTTGCCACCAGTTTCTGGAAACTTGTTTTCCAACCAGCACATTTCTGCAACATCTAAAATAAATTTATCTTTACCTCCATGACCAAGAAAGCTATAGACTCAAGCCCGTGAATGCCTTAAAAAAATTAAAATATTGAAGTAACTGCATAATTCTTCCTGCCCTTCTTTTGTTTTCAGTGTTTTGTATTCAGATTTCAACATTTTTTCCTGTCTGTACACTTATTTCTCCGATTCCAAAAGCTGGGGTTTTGAGAGAACATTCTGTATTGCAAAATTCGTAGTAAAGACACTCAGATGTTGCAACATTTCCAGACTTGTGCTCTGGTTTTTACAGTACCGTAGTAGAAATAGCATGCATTTCCATCAGCTGTGCAATGACAGGTTAAGACAAAGTGTCACAATTTATTATGTTTGGTTCATTTATCTGGTAGTGTTGCCTTGTTTTAAAATGTAGTTTGCAAGCAGACCAGATATTTAGACTGACATCTAAGTCTATTCTTTCAGCATGCCAAGGACCCTGATATTTTTATACATAAGACTGTGACATATTAAATCCTGGCTGCTGCTTACTTTAAGACTGTAAATATTTTCTGCTGAATTTGGCAGAGAGACTTGAAGATGTCAGAGCATTGAATGACATGTAAGAACGCCACATAATTTGTGAAGAGAAATATATCAATTCTCACTAAGTGACCCTCTATTCTAAGTCTCTGTAGTATTCCATTGTCAATCATTGATCAAATATTTTTCTATGAATGGAAGAGAAGTGCTAATTTACCAAAGTTGGAAACTTTACTTGAGTAAAATATTTAGAATTTAGGTAAGAATTCAGTTTGCAATAGGAAGGAGCTGTTCCCAGTAACAACTATTTTGATGGGATTGTTTGCTCTTTTCTTTCAGAATGGCTCATGGCTTAATTCCTGGTTTTCTAAGTGTGTATCATGACAGTACACAGACTCACTTTTGAGGTGGGTTCCATTTTTGATGTGGAATACTTCCGTGATGCAGCTGGTATTTAAATAACATAAGTGTTCCTAATGCATGAAGGCTTGCATGTAGTAAACATATACTTTTATTCTCTTGAGCCTATACTTTCTTTTCACTACCAAATAATGGTGTCACAAATAAATCACAGGCATAAAGTTCCTCAAAGTCCCTATAATATCCAGAAGCATTGTTTTCCTGTGTAATTTTTTTAAACAGAAATGAAAACATTTATATTGGTTTTCCTTTAAGAAAACTAGTGACTTTGAGAATGGTTTTTGCAAAGAACTACTGTTAATTTTTAAGTTATTGACTGTGGGTCATTGATTCTTTTGAGCCCTTCACTGTTTTCCACTGAATCTTTATGAAAGTCTTTAGAGAGTTGATAAAGCCAGCTGGTGGAAATGGCTGAGTTGTTACAGGTAAGACTATTTTTTTTTTTGCATTTTTCTGTGTTTTATGCAGTCCAGTCCTGATCCTAGGAAAACACTATTATAAATGTCAGTAAATATAAAATAGAATAGATATCGCAGTAGTGGTGTATTTGAGACACACAGAAAACTGCACTTGCCCAAACTGGAAAGTTACCATCTTAATTTTCTGAAAAATCAAATCCTAGATCTCAAAGGCAAAGAGCTGGAGTTGATAGTGAGCTTACAGTAATTGAAGATGAGATAGCTCTCATAAATAATGTTCAGTGAAAAAGTTACTTGATTTGGTTGCCAAGGAAATGAAATGAGGCCCTCAGTAAAGGGAAGCGAGGAGGAAGACATTGCAACTGGGGCAACTGTTACCACTACATAAGCCTACTTGGTATGGTTATCACAAGTGTGAATAAGTGGGGAGATATACATTTTATAGAAAATAGCTTCTGTATTTCACTGGTAGTTTGTGCAGATGAGCCAGGTGTTCTACCATAGCTATACATAGGGATAAACTGGCCCATCTATTTGAGTATATAATTAATTTTAATTTTTTAGATGTTCTAATAAAGAGTGGAAGGCTTCCAGAATTCTCAGAATAATTTCCAAATGAAGCACGATTCACTTACCTGCTCTCATATTGACTGAAGACAATAAAAACCTGAAGAAAAAAATTGCTTCGTATGTGCCAAATTCCTTCTTTTCCTGCACAATGGGGCACATAGGAATTTTGATAAGCTTCTTGAAAGCGTATTCGTGAGCACCTTATGAACCATTTCCATTCCTTATTGACTTAATTATTAGTGAAGGGTAATCTATCACAAATTCAGGGCCAAAGATCAGTTTGTGGTGGCCAAATCCACAAAGGCAGAGAAAAAAATAGCTACATGCAGCTGTATCAACACCCAAACTGTCATGGATGGAAAAGAAATTTGATCTGAATTTTGAAATTCAGTGAAAAACCTGCCAAGGTTTGGAGGTCCCAGTAAGATACATCATATAATTCTTTAGAATTCGAGCAAGCCTTCAATCAGTCTTCAGTGAGATTTGAGACAAAGTTTTAGTGTCCTTTTATTTCCTGCCTCCACCATTTTCTAAGCAGGTAAGTCTGAACTAGAAAGCTAAAGCTCTTAGCTTTGGAGCCTTCTCTGCTATGGCATTAGGTATTTCTTTTTGTGTTTGGAACATGAGAGGAGCCACTTGGGTATAATCTTCTGTCTCTTGTAACAAGATAGTGAAGAGATTTAACAGATTTTGTGAGTTTGAGAGATGCAGGAGAGAACACCTGTACACTATTTTTAAATCAAAGTTCTTTCATCTTGCTTTTGGTCTAAAGGACAGAACACATAATCAGCAAGGTTTTATCTATTATTTTTATGGCAGAAATTTCCTGGTCCTTCCCGATCCTTCCCAGCGCCTCTCTGTGGAAGAACAAAGGAAGAGCTTGCATAAGAATATAGTCAGTCAGAAAGGACTTCTAAGGCAAACTAGATAATGGTGATATTGATATTGAATTACCCTTGATAACGTTATCATGTTAAAAGGAAAGACAGAAGTCACCTTTGCATGCTCTCTTGGAATGTTGTGCCAGAAGAATGTATGATCTGCAATGGAAAGAAAAAGACAAGCAGGCTGTTTAGGGCAGGCAAAGTTAGAGTCAGAACTCCATCAGATTTTGCTACATAGTTTATGTAATTTGTTGTTTTCAAGGTGCTGGGTTTACTGCTTTGAATTAATGCTTCAACTGACATCACTAAAGCAAGAGAGCAATGCTGGCCATGAGGGAGGCCAAGTGACTTGCAGTGCTATGGCCAGAGTTAGAGTTGGAACAAAACTATGGATCCAAACAACCAGGTTGTTCAATATGTGAACTTCAACTTTCAATGCAACAAGAAATTGTGATTAAAATAGACCCATCTTGCATTATATTAATACTTGGGTAGAAGGGTTGTAGGGTTCTTGGAATGATTGATTGCAAATAATATTATTTAGCATAAATATACTATAATTATAGTATATAATTTAGCATAAATATAAGCATTTAAACAATTCAGTAATTATATATTTATAAACGATTTTAATTAACTGCATCTACCACGTATTTTTTAAAAACAGTAATTATACACTTAAAATCAGTGATGAAACAAAAATCAATTTAGCTGGGTTTTAATCTTCTTTGTAACTGAAACAAAGAATATATACTTTTTGTTCAATGAATGGTAGAGACCACTGCTGTTGTAATTCTAGAATTATTTTATTTAAATGAATTAGATTATACATGAAAGGTTTTGCCACCAGTATCAGAGAAGCCAATATATTTTGATTATCACAGCTTGTAGCTCTAAACACACAAACTACAATTAAAATGTTCAGGTCAGAAACAGTAAAAATATGTTAATAGACATATTGCTGAAATCAGTCTTTAAAAAATAAATTTTTATACCAATTTAAATTAGGTATGAATTAGGATGAAGAAAACATCCTGCTCCCAGATGGATAAACTTGGCAAAATAGGAATAATAATAACGAGGGTAAGAGCTGTAACAACAATTCATGCAATGAAGGGAATAGATTGTACCTAAACTACAAAATAATAGGCTCCAACCCAGTGAGCACTTAAGCATATGTTTAATTGTAAACAGGTAAGCAGTTCATCTCCCTTTAATGAGACAACTGAGAAGTGAAATGCACTTATGGGGCTGAGGCCTAACATAGGCATTATTGACTAGAGTATTAATCAATTAAGAAAGCAGTAAAAAAGCAATGGTGGGTAGGTACATGTTAAATATGTGTGTTTGTGCTAGTGTGTTTGACAGATTTGCTTCTTCCCTATGAACTGTGTAAATGAATCATCCTGTCACCAGGGAGATGGACTACAGGTGGATTTCGTAACCCATCTGGCTGTCTTAACTTTAGCTATTTAAGCTATTCAGCTAACCTCCCTCTGTAGTTAAGGGGGAAGGGAGATGGTTTGCCTTTCATTATCCTTTGGACATACTGATTTCTCTCTTTTGACTATAAAAGGAGCCAAGGTGACTCAAATTAAACTAGATATATTTAGCTGGATGTAGTCAGGTGAAATGAAGTGCCCTGCAGTCTAGTGTTAGAATAGATGAGACAACTGTGCACATATTGAACTTAATGGATCTCACTGCAGGAGGTGCACATAAGCATCAAGTTAACTCTAGTTGTGCAGAATCAATCTGTCACTAATGGCTTCCAAAAGGTTAAGCATCTCTGCCTCACAATGCCACAAAGCACAAATGAACATAAACATTAAATTGCTAGCCTGTATGTTTATTACTATGTGCAGTCCAACTGAAATTATTTACATTTATAAGGTTGTAAAAAGCTGTAAGCTTGAGATCAGTACAATGGTGGATAGATGTGAGATTGAAGCCTCTCCTGTTCACAAAGCAACAACCTTCAGCATATGTTATCTGGCTAAAATGGCTTATATGGTCATTCAGATGCATAGCCTCTCACAGTATGTGGTTTCACTGGGTCGTGCCAGGGGAACACCTTTTGCAACACACCTGGAGCCCGGCAAATGCTTTGCAGCTTTGGTGCTGATCCAATCAAGCACAGAAATAACTGGGAAATGACTCATGCTGAGAGGTGGATGCTTGCTGTTAATCCCAGCTTTTAAAATGTACACAGTTTGTCATCATTTTTCATTGTGCTGAATGTGTGTGTCTGGATGCTTTTGTTTCACAATTGTCTGATGTTTGCCGTGGACTCTCTTTTCAGCTCATGTGCTGCAATCATTTGATTTTCACTTGAAAGGATATAATCAGACAAAAATCCCTTCAAAACTAGTTTCACTGAAGAAAAGACCTATGCAGGAGAAGTAAATATATGAGATAGGATGGAGAGGAATGTGCTCTGACCCTGAAACATCTCTCTTTTAAATGTGATGTTACAAATGTTTAATCACATGTGCATCTTTCACCCTTGAAAGCTCAGCTAATGAGGAGGAGACCGGGTGAGAGACAAAGGAAATGGGATATTAATTATGTTTCCAGATGATACTGAGCAGTGAGATGCTGCCAAATTGTAGATCATACTGGAGAAGGAAAGCAATATGAAAATACCTATTAAGGTCAAAATTATGGAAAAAAACAAATACATTTCAGAAAAATAAACAATTGTTTATCTACAGAAGATGAATACTAAATGAATAGTAAATAGTACAGAAATATGAATGCCAAATGTAAAGCCAGAAAGAAACTGAATAAATTTGTGTTTTGCAATACCGAGTGGCATCATGGGTATGGCATGCTTGAATCTGAGTAGGTCTTGTATCACGGCACATTTCTCCTATATAACTGAAACACATGCCCAAGTATTTTATTAAATGGAAATAGTATGTCTACTAACAAGTGTAGCATGGATTTAAACTGGTTTCTGAATTAAGGTTTTCTCATTTAAAAAAAAGAAAGCCATTGTCATAACTGGCAGAGGTACTGTCTGATGAAGTCTCAAAAAGAGGTGTTGACAGGTTCTCTGCCCACAGTTCCTGATGGCTCTGGCAAGACAATTGTTTTTAAGTTCTGGATGAACAGAAATCGTACTGAAGCAGAAATGGAAAAAATAAATGACATTTAAGTTGGAAAGTCTGGCCTAGGTCTCTCAAGTTATCACCTTCAACATTTTTCTGTAGCAGTCGTGAGTGCTACGTTACCCCTTATGTGTGTGAAACTTGAGATAACAGTCTTCATCTGGTAAAGTAATGACTGTGAGATTGTCCTGGAACACAAGTGGGTTTTGGTGCCACCTTTCAATTAAAATGATAGTCTCCGCCTTAGAGGCAAATGCAAGCTTGTTAAATATCTAAATTGTCTGCAGAACATTGGATTGGTCTGTACTGTGCGGGGTACTGTGTGCAGGCTGCGTACTAAGCTCCCACAAAGAACTAAGATGGGTGTGCGGAAACAGGCTAGGAAGGAAGCTTACCCACCACTCATCCAAGCTCTGGTACTGACGGAAGCTTTGGGGCCGAGGATTAGGATATGAATAAATAACAGCGCTGAGGTGGTTTCCTGTATTCCAGGAAGCAGAACTTTGTCCTATCATGTAAAGGAATAGAGTTTCACAAAAGGTATTTGCGCAGTAGATCTCTCAAAGCACTACCAAAGCCCTGTTGGAAGGAAAGCAGTGGCTGAACTGAGTCCAGGCTCACTGAAGGGGGACAAGGGCAAACCAGATGCAACAACTCTGAAAACCAGTTGAGACGCAGCTGAAGAATCATACCATACAGACTAAGGTAGCAGGAATTCAGGGCAAGTTTGGTGCATAAAACCTTCTGTGCAGTCATTGTTGGTTTTCTGACAAGTGCCCCACCACTGCAATGTATTTGGCAGTGGAGATACACAAAGCACCTTCCTCCCTGTCACCACTACTCCCTAACTGGAACAGCCATCATGTGTAGCCATGCTGAATCCAAATTCTTGAGCAGATCCAAAAATATGCAAAAAGCTTCTACCACAGCACAAAGTTATGTAAAAACATTAATTAGTCATCCTAATGTTTCTGTGAGACAAGCTCGTAAATTGATTATTCTAGTTTTCAAAGAGTTGGGGCTGCAGTGACAGCATTTACCAGAGACCCATAATAAGTTGACACATACGCAGTCTGCCCGGGTGGCCAAGAAGGCAAATGGCATCCCAGCCAATGGCGTCAGAAATAGTGCAGCCAGCAGGACTAGGGAAGTGATTGTCCCCCTGTACCTGGCACTGGTGAGGGCACACCCTAAATCCTGTGTTCAGTTTTGGGCCCCTCACTACAAGAAAGACATCTCAGTACTGAAGCATGTCCAGAGGAGGGCAACAAGGCTGGTGAAGGGCACAAGTCCTGTGATGAGCAGCTGAGGCAACTGGGGGTGTTTAGCCTTGAGAAAAGGAAGCTCGGGAGAGATCTTACCGCTCTCTGCAACTGCCAGAGAGGAGGCTGTAGCCAGGTGGGGGTCAGTCTCTTCTGCCAGGTAACAAGAGGCAGAATGAGAGGAAATGGCCTCAAGTCGATCCATGGGAGCTTTAGATTGGATATTGAGAAAATATATTTCTTCCCTGAAAGGGTGGTCAGGCATTGAATAGGCTGCCTAGGGAAGTGGTGGAATTACTGTCCCTGGAAGTGTTCAAAAGGTGTGTGGAGGTGGCATTTTGGGATATCGTTTAGTGGTGGACACAGTTGTACTGGGGTTATGGTTGGGCTCAATTATCTTAGAGGTCTTTTTCCAGTCCTAATAATTCTATGATCAAGGATGGAACTTCTGAAATTTCATCTTGCCTTTTAAAATCAGAGGTTTGATTAATTTCCAGATACTTTTCTTTGAAGGAAATAAATTTCCCACTTTGTGCCTGTAAAGATGCAGAAATAATTTGAGATATACCTTTGTCCTATGAATTTGCACAATCAGAGATAAAAATTAGTGTTACAGATCCTTTAAAACAAGAATGTTGTTTTGCTGTAGGATGAAAGACGACAGCAAACTCATACCATCACCTAAGACTAAATCAGTTGCGATACTACCCGGACTTTCCCACCCTGCCCGTCTCCTCTGGGGCAGGCGGCGGGGACCCGGAGGAGGCGGGCAGGGTGGGGGAAACCTGCCCAAAATCTGCCCCCATCGCTTCTCCCTGTAAGGCAGCACTATCCCTTTAAAAGGCGGCCGGCAGGAGGACGGGCAGGCGGGAGGCGGCGGTGACGGCCGGGCCATCGCCTGCCCGCCGGCTTTTCCCCCCCTTCCCGACCGTCCGTGTTCGCAGCAGCCCATTAAAAAGAGGAGGCAAAATGGCCGAGCTGGGCAGCAAGGGGGTCACGGCCGGGAAAATCGCCAGCAACGTCCAGAAGAAGCTGACGCGGGCGCAGGAGAAGGTCGGGAAGAAGGGGGGCATCCCCGGGATGCGGCGTTCGGGGGCTGCGGGTACCGGGATGACACCCCTCCCCAAGGCAGGGATGCGGCTCGCAGTGGGCGCTTGCCGGGGGCTGGCAGCTGCCTTCCCTGCCTGCGGAATTAGGGGCCCTTTGCATGCCGAGAATGCCGAATATCCCTGCGGGGAGCGGTGAGGATCCACCGTCCGCCTGCAGGAACATGGCATCGGATCCTGCCGGGAGCGGGCAGGGAGGACGGAGCGCCCCACTCTTGGCTTGGATGCGGAGATGCTTATTGTTCTAGCACGGAGGGAACCTTCTCTTTATGGTATTTAGCTTGTGCTTTATGCAGCATTTTCACGAGCAGTTCTGTATTTTGCCGTAGCGCTAAATGCGTAACCTCAAAAGATGGTGAGGAAAAGGAGATGGACTCTTGTTCCTTATCTTCTAACAGCGAACCATGGTAGCCGATACTTAACGTAGTAACCTTGAGCTTCTGATTTTGGAATGGTGGTAAAGCCAAAGCCATACGGCATTTAAAGATTGTGCCGATGTCTGCTGAGGGAGGGGGGATTTTTGTATCCCGGGAGCCCTTTCACTGCTCTCCACCCACTTCTGTGCCAGCAAAAGGTGCCAGGAATATGCAATGGATACTTTCCATGTTCATCTCTCTGGCATGCTGCATCTGATGCCAGATGTCTGCTCTGTGTGGGGATTATCGGACATTTTACGCAGGGACATTGATCAGCTGCTTTTATGGCAGGCGCGCTCCTCTTGTTTTTCAGTGGTTTACTGTGAGATGACATTGACTGAATAAGGACTGGTACATCTTTGAGGGAGGGAGGGAGAACAGATCTGCCTACTGCTGCTCCTGTTCCCTGAGAGTTATCTTTAGCAGCTAGGTTTAATCTAGGAGGTTTGGGATTAGATGTGGTGCTGGCCTGAGCCTTGTACCAGCCTCTGACACAGTTCAAAAGCGCTGCAGGGTCAGAATGGCAATCCAAACCAGTTGGGCCTAATGTTGCAAATGCTGCATCCACTAATTTTAGCTCACTTACCAAGACTAGAAGCGTTATTTGAATTTACCTGACTGCTTGGAAACCTCCCAAGTGACTGGCAGATCCAGTATGGAACTGCAGCAGCAAAGTCCTGGCTTCACTCTGTACATAAGACTGAATGTGGCTCTGTCTGTGTTTTTTTCACCTTACTGTGGTTCCAGAGGCAACAGGACAGGGACTCTTGTCCCCTGTTCCCTGGTCCACCCTGAACTCATCACAGATGGGAACTTCATTCTGTGTTAGCCACCAGATGGCAACCATATTTGTAATTAATATTAAGGTAGGTGGTAAAGGCTGACCTCCTTGGCCTGCTGATGAAGTTATTGTATTTAGTGCTGCAGCTTGGAGCCAAGTGTGGCTTGCCAAGCCCTTCCCTGGCTTCTTATCTGAACTCGCACAGGTTCTTTTCCTAGGGAGAATTTTCCACAAATTTACCCAACTGGTGATCTAGCTCACTTCCTTGCTTACGCCCTGGTGGTGATTGGGGATGTGGGAATGACGACAACAGTAATAACTGAGTGTTTAGCTGTGTATTGCAGGTGATTTCCAGGATCTGAAAACGGTTATTTCTCTATTTACACAGAAAAAAGCACAGCTTGTTTTCCTCTAAGGAGGAAAAAAACAACCCCTAACACTTGCATAATCAGCTAACAGAAATTCTAGGCCCTTCAGCTGTTTTTATCTCAATGCAAACAGAACAACTCTGCTCTCTGGGCTCTCAAAAAAAGAAAAAGATGCCATTGCTTGCTTCATCGTCAGCCTTGCCTCCTCATACTGCTACAGGATTGGCAGTAACAGTTCTTCTTTTGTGAAGTGTTCAGAATTTTACCCGTGTCTCTAAGGGATAGACTTTGACTGAGGCAGATGCATGAATGTTAACTTTCAGGTTGTGAGGGAAGATACAGCTGAATATGAAGTGATGTGGAAGGCGCCAGTGGTTACGGCACTGTACTGGTTATTACTCTTGTGGTATTTAAATTTAACTGTGATGCTATGTTTAGCAGGAAGGGTAAAGCAAGTGTCAAGGAGATAAGGACCAGGTGTTAAATAATAAAAAAGAAGGTAAGCAGAAGTTGCAGAGGTAGATCTGGGTACACTACTTAAAAATGTATTAATTTTTTCTGAAGAGATGCTGAGTAGGGTTGAACTTTTTGAGGCTTAAACAAGCTGACAGTGTTCCCTTTATATATCTTATTTTTATTTGAATCTAGGATGAAAGTTCTTCCCTTCAGAATGGTATCTCCCTCTGAACTTGAGCCCTGAGGCTTTGACCTCAGCAGTTTCCTTCATGATGAATTTAAGCCTTGTGTTAAGCTAAGAATGATGTCTTTTTGGTCAATGTAGAGTTCACACTGAAACACTGTATGCATCCTTTTTTCCCTTCTGAGATGGTTATTATGTAAACTATGTAAAATATTCCTTCAGAAGTACTGTTTGTTTTGAGCCTTTCAGCAAAACTATTGGCTATTTTTGGAAGATACTTTAGCAATTCCACAGGAAATAATGGGGCAGAATGGTTGACTGCTGTTTGCAAATGGTCTGGGCACCCATTTAACCTCTGTCTCTACTCAGAGGTGGCCTCAAGTACACAACTTGGAAATAATTTGCCTATTGTCCCATGAAATGTGTCCTGAGGAACCCACCTGCAGAAAGTACCCACACAACTATTTCTAACTCATATATCATCTTTAGCAACTAATTAGGATAAATTTGGATATTTAGGCTGGAAATTGTGTTCTGTTCATCCTGAATTCAGCTGAAGGATTTTCAGACTGAGATGTTGGGCTCTGGACCTTTCATAATTCTAAATTTCTTAAAACAGAATAGAATTGTAATATCTCCAATGTTATGGTGTCTTAGAGGGAGCCTAGTGTTTGCAAGCTCTTTTAAATGTTGCTAGTAAGGCTCTGAAGTTTGTTTATTCTTTATGTCTGTTATCCATCATCTTGGTTAAAACTTGTGTTTCTGCTTTGTGACCAATTTTTCTTACACTTTTGAAATTTTTAAAAGTCTCCCTAATTTCCACAATTCTCATTTTCTTCTGTCAGTGTCCTGTTTCTGGATGTGTCCATCTGCAGGGGCACATTTCTGCTTTGAATAAAGTCAAACAGTGTTTTGGTGACTTGATGCACTGCTGGTGTGAGGGCAACTCCTCTGAGATTCCAGGAGGGAGTTGACCTCAGGTAGCACATTGATTGGGGTTTAGTAGCTGGGCTGGTGGTAAGGGTCCTCCTCACCAGGATCAAGCTCTCTGCTTTCCTCCAGCATGTTAGGGGTTTTTTTTCCTTAGGAGCTTTTTGTGTGGAGAGGAATAGAAAGGGATGAACTTATTTTATTTAGGTTGAGCTTGGGAAGTTCCTATTCTATAGCGCTGGTGATTTATCACTCTGTTTTTATTACATAGCTGGGCAAAATGAGGAGTCTGTGCTCTGTGGCATGAACAAATTGTCATATTTTGTCATGGTTTTGCTCTGATATGCCAACAAACCAAGGCATCCCCTTTTCTCCCTCCATCCCTAACCAAAGAAGAAGGCTTCATTTTCCAGGACCTGGAAAAGTTTAGTTTTAAGGTCCAACCAAACTCCCTTGTGTTAGGGGCTCACATTTGTAGACTCTGCCACTGAATTCCTGTGTTGCCATGCGATGTTACTTCTGCTTTCTGTTCTTAGTTTATTTTATCCCACTGATATTTACCCACATCCGTGTTTCAAGTTTTCCTGGTTAAACCATCTGCCAGAGCAAAGTTCTGCTCTCCACTGGCTGCACAGTCCAAGGAGGCTGGGCTGTAGTCCTGGTGTCACAGACTGTGGTTTGGGTGGAACAGGGTTTGCAAAAGGCACGGTTTGCATTTTGAGTTTGCCCTGATAAAACTTTTTTCTCCTTGTAAGACAAGTTTCAATAGGTGGAACATGGCAGGAAACAGTACTGGAATGAAATCTGAGCCCTGTGAAGGCAGGTGGGAGTCTATACCACTGAGAAGCACCCAAGAACCTTAAACCAAATTTAAATACAGCTGTCTTCAGGATTCAGCTATCAGAGGCTGCGTGATCTGTAGAAGCTGCACATGGGGAGGGAGAATTTTGTATAAAAATGGTGGATGCAGAAAGCTCTATTATTGAGATGTATCACATTTACCTGCTTGGGAGAAGTTCCTTATTGGTTTTCCTTCAGAATACTTCTGTCTCTTCAAAGCTTCTATGTTTTCTGCATGTCTTTGCATAGGGTAGGATGGTTTGGTCGCAATCTGCCTTGTTGTACCAGTAAGGTGCAAATAGCCTAAAGAGCTACAAGAATTGTTCTCTTACTGATCTGCCGTGAAACTTTACTTTTTTTTTTTTTTTTCCCTGAGGTACTCCCCAGGTGACAAGGAAGGGGCTTTTTGCTTCATATCTATTAGCTTGCTTTCTCAAGAGTGCAGGTGGTGGGTGGAGTCTTAAAGGTACTTTGTGCCTAAAGGTTGCTGAAAAATAGACACTGAATTGAGGAGAGCGATCTGAATTAATACCCCTAAATGTACAGATCATTCCAGTATGAGCTCAGACTGTATTACTGGTATCAGATAATCTTCATGGGACAGGGAGGAGGTGAAATAGGAAACCAGGCTCCATATGCTTCCTTGCCCATGGAATGATTTGATTGGCAGGGTGCTTCCAGTGCCCTGCTGAAGGTGCCCCTCTGTCTGGCTGTTGGGAAGAGATTTCTTTCAAGAAGTAGAATCTCATGGATGAATGAATTTTTTGTTTGGAAAAGGTCCAACCCTATTCCTGATCACTTTATCTTCCCTAGTTCCCTAGTCCTAGTCTTGCAGCCAGTCCTCATCAGTACAGTTCTTGTGAGATCAGTTTTATAAAGTGGGGTCTGGAAGATTACTTTTCAGTGAAGACTTTTAATGAGGCTTTAGGCTGTATAGAGTTAGTGCTACAGAACTCATCTCTCAGGGGGTGATCAAATGTGTAATAAAGCTCTGGTTCTAGAAACTTCTGGAGTGACAAGAAGGTGGCTTAGGTTAACAGATATTAAAGTGGCTATTTTTTCTGCTGTTCTAATGGTGACCAGACACCTGAGCTGCCCACTCTGAAGTTCTGCAACTTTGCAAGGATCATCTTACAGTCCTGGCTGTCTACCTGTACAGAGTGGGATCAGTGTGTCTTTCCAGAAATTCTGTACAGGCAACTTGACATGATCATGAAGCTAGACTCAATTTGCCCAAGCAGAACAGACAGATCTGTCATCTTGAACTGGCCACAGCTCAGGTCCCTCAGTGGGCTGGCCAGTTCAGCGTGTGCAGACCAGCTGCTTCTCTTGTGGGATAAGAATGTTGACCAGGAGACTCTGCATTCTCTATTCCAGAGCAGTGAGATGGGAATAAATATTGAAATGTGAATCAGGCCTCCTTGGAACACTGCTAGATGGTAGAATAGTGCCTCAAGGTCCATTCTGACATCAGGCTGTGTTTCAGCCTTCTCTTAAGGGTCTGTATATTTGATTTGCTCCAACAAATGCAATAGTGCATGAGTGCCAGCAGACCTGTACTGTTCTGGCATTCATACTGCTGAGCTAAAAGGGAGTACCTCTGACAGGAAAGGGTTGAGAGAGAGAATAAAGTAATTTCTTTTGTTTTGCAAGTTAAAATCAATTTTAAATGTGGTATTAGTTGACTACTTAATACTGTTAGAACGGGGGTGAAGAACCTCAGCAGATTTGCCTGAACTGTTGGCAGTGGTGCAAGGGATGAATAAATCTTGTCAGGTGTCTTTTCAGCAGGTGCATCCAAATGAATGATGGACCTCAGACAGTTCAGGTTTCCCTTGGAACACATTCTGGCTTTGCTAGCCTCTGAAGCTCTTTGATCTTCACAAAGCTGGGAAGTCCTGCAGGGTAGGTTCTGTCCCACATTCCCGAAGAAAAATTGAAAATATATTTATTAGCAGAAAATAGGATGGATGAATATTTTTTGTGTTTTGGGTTACATTCTCATTATGCCAACTTGCTTGCATAGTTTTGTTTCTTAGCTGCTGCTCAGATAGTACCTCTCTTTAGATTTGTAGTTCTGTTGTGCAAAGGCATGTCCCTGGTAGTTGGGAATGGAAACTCTTCAATGGGCTTAAGTTGTACAGTTGTTTAATTATTTTTTCCTCTCTTTTTGTCTCCTTTTTTTCCCTGGGTTTCTCCTTTATTATGTTGGGAGCTTACATTCAGGAAGGGTTTGCCAGAGCGGGGAGTTATATTTTGTGGAAAACTTGGAACACAGAGCTTCTAGCATTGACAGACCTGGACAGAGGTCTCACAGAATCACTATGAAGCAGCTATATGAAATGAGGAATAGATACTGTGTTTGCTCAGACCTCTGCAAGTACACATGTGTAACATAGATTCTTCTACTACTTTGGCTGGGCTGGAGTAAACTTTACTCAGACCTACATCTGGCAGGTTAAAGTTTTTGAAAGTTGGTGTTTCCAGAGAATGCAGTTTAGGAGAGTCATGAAAGCCAGACAGTGTCGCCTTTCTTTTTTGTCCCTTTCCTTTCAAGAAAGGAGAAGTCTGAGTGGCAGTGTGTTCTTAATATAGGCTGCCAGGCAGGATGGAGTGTGCAAACTTTACCAATAAGGAGGAAAGCAGTGCTTAACAACAACTAATCCCTCTGTGAAAACCACGGGCTGCATTTAATCTATTGATAATATTCAGAAATCAAAGTCTGAAGTACTGGCCTCTCTGCAAGATTTGACATGGAGATTCAGAAAGCTGGTAACCTGTTCTGAAATGATTTAGTTTTTGGTAATTCTTCACTGATCATGTTTGGTTTGTTAATTTTAAGTAGGTTTAGAACGTTTTGTTAAACTTGCTTAAAGAACCACGCTAGTTTCTCAGTTGTTTTCAAAGCTAGCTCTTCAGGAGAAAGATTAGAGGTTGATACAGCTGAAGTACAAACATTTTTCACTGGGCAGTTGCTAATACTCTGCTTTGAAACTGTATTAGAGGGAATAGAATGCTTGTTTGCCAGCAGGGATGGAAAGGGAACTTCAATGGCACAGAAACTACAGTGTTTGAAAACACAGCTAGAAGCGTTTACACTTTTTCATTTTCCTTTGTACTACTTGGCTTGATTGCACATTTTATCAGGCCAGAAACAATAATGTGTGACTTAGCCAACCCAGAACTGAGTTTGATAGTGTTTGTGGAATAAAATAGCAATTCTATCCCATTGGATTTATTTGAAGTGGTGCCAATGACAGACGTAAACATACTGAATAAGGTATAAGGACTGGCGTTTGAGGAAAATGCAGATTTTTGCATCTTTTCTACTTAACAGATATGCCAGTCCTGTGGCTCTCTAGTACCCCTGTAGGTAAAGTTAGCCATTCCCGTATGTTATTATACCTTTTAAAGTCTTTTGATCCTACCAGCTCTATATGAGTCTGAGTGTGAGAAGACCGACCTTTCTTCATTCTTTCTTCATTCTTACTTCTTCATTACTTGTGGGTAAAAAATGGGCAAAATCTTGAGGGGAAAAACCAGTATATTTAAAAAAACCCCAGGGAATTCCTTTCCTAGAGTTTAAACGTTCAGCTCATTAATTTTGAATTTTCAAATGTTGTCTCGGGGAGATGCTTTCTTTGCCCTCCGTGGGTGCTGCATGACTCCTCTTATCCAAATGTTGATTCTGACACAAGAGACCCAAAACGGGTTTGAGTTATTGTAGTGGGGAACAACATGTTTCAAAGGTTGTTTGAAAGTATATTTTCAGAAAGGCTCTATTGAGAGGGATGGCAGCTTCTATAAGAGGAAGAACGCTCAGGAAGAATTTGAAGTCAATCAGGTGGAGAAATACCCTTGGGTTCTGCACTGAAATGCTCCTTGAGGTACAATTTCCTCATCAGAGTAGTGAAATGACTATTCTTGTATTGAACAAACCTCTCCAGTAGGAGGGTAACAGGGATATTTTTTGGTGTCTGTTTAGACTGAAGCCATCACAGAAGACCAAGTTTAGCTGTGTGTGTTAACAAACTTGAGCCATTGAGAGGATAATGTTTCCCTCATCATGCTCACAGACAGTGTGATTATTTGTTAGTATCTGAAGTGCGACTGCATTATGTATTAACAAAAAAGGCCATTCCCTATTCTAAACCAATTCCAATGTAAATATTGGACAGTCTCAATTAAGATTATTCTGGTTTATTTCAGTAAAACTATATTCTAGGATACTTAAAAGTATTTTCAGATATTTTTGCAGAAGTTTGATAAGGATTGCTTTGTAGGCAAGGTTGCAGGGCTATTTTTGAACAGTAAAATTTTCATAAAAATAAGCTGAAGAAATTGGAGAAAAAGTTTGTCTTTCTTTGGAGAGGAAGAAGAGCTGTATGTGCAGGGCTGGGAAGGGAGGGTTTGGAGACTGACTGTGGTGGGAGTCAGAGACAGTCAGAGGGGTGATGTGACCAGTTGATCACAGAGCCCTGGAGTGATATGCTGCACCGAGTTGCTCATGGTCTTAGACTTGTCTGTGAATGGGTATGAGTCAGTTGCCCGACTAGAATTTTTGCCAAGCTGGAGGCTTTTGCTCTTCTTGTTCCCTGACCCTTGGTGACCATAAATAATGCAGGGAGGAAGTGTGTGTTATCTGGGCTGGATGCCCTTTTGATGAGGCTGCAGGTATAGTGTATTAAAAGAGCTGTTGCCATGCTGGGCGAAAGTGATTCACTTGATGCTGGGGTGGTTTTAGCCAGAATGTCTTCTAACTTGGCAGTCTCAAGTCTCCATTTGAGGCCTTAATTTTTGAGGAGGCTCTTTGGGGAGCACTTTGTGGTGATTTTCTTCTCTTTTCTTTCAGTATGGCCCAGATTATTAGCAAGTGCTTTAGCAAGGAAGCCGATGGACTTAACACTCCTTCACAGCAGGAGAACTTGGCCTATGAAGCCCAGTTCTCCAGTTTGCTGTTACCCTTCACGTCTGCTGAAGTAAAAGCAGTCCTCTTGGGTGGAAAGGGAGAAGAGCTGCTCAAAAGCTGCTTGAGAAGAACCAAGAGCTGATCATCTGTGTTAATCCATATGTTCCCACTTTGATGGGACAAACCATACTCTCTAACTCAACCTGGCTGTGGAGTGCGCTGTTCTAAATCTCTTCCCCACATCTGATCCTTTGCAGCTATTGCCTTCCAGCTCAGGGATTCTCAGCAGCTGTTCCAACTGTCTGTGTCTTTCCTTTGGCCCATTGTGCATATTATGTGTTGCATATCTGCCCTGCATTTGTGGAACTCCCATCCTTGTTCAGCAAGGTGGTTGTGAACCTGCACAGGACCTTTCCTAGTCCCTTAAGGGCTCTGCATCCAGCCTGTTCCTTCTGGAGTCCCTCTCTAGCATTGTTTTGCCTTATAAGAGCTCCTCTGCCCCTCTCCCTCCTGGCACACACCTGCTCCTTTATCTCCTTCTCCAGCTCATGCATGGCCTTAAATGCCTTTTATCTTATTTCCTGATTTGGTTGTTTTGTTTCGCATTAGGGCCTGCTTAAAAATAAAAATACTTCTTGCAAAAGTATCAGCATTTAAAATGAGCTTTGCAGAGGAGGAGGTGGAGGAATTGAGAAGGGAGATTTGTGCAAACAGCACTATTTATACTATCTATGCCTCTTGCTAGTGTTACTGTTGGTTATAGATAGGGTTTAATTAAGCTGTGTTAAATGCCTACCCGAGTAATAGACATTGATGTTGCTGAAGTCCTGTTGCCTGGAATGTCACATTGATGCCAACTGAATTAAGTGATGCCATTTGGCCTTATTAACTATAGAGCTATGATGTAGCTAATATCTAGCTCCACAGTTGTGCCTGCTTTTTTTGGTCTCTATTAGTATCTGCTTAAAGCTGGGCGATAGAAGGTAGGGTGGAAATTTACCTGCTTTCTTGGAGGCTGACATTTCCTCCTTCTATGTTTCCAGGATATTGATACATATTCTCTTCAGTTTCTGGTTGGCTGAATAGTGGGAACTTGAGAATTCAGTGTTTTTAGGTGCTACTTTGAATGAGAGCAAATTAAGTAGAAAAAAATTGCACAGAAAGTTATGAGTTAGGGATACAACTGCACATGGCTTGGTTGCACCAGCACACCTAACAGGTGTCGGTTCAGTGGTCTCTTGGACATTTATGTGGTAGACATATGCAGTTTATGCACCCCAGACTCAACAAACCAAGGTTGAATGGTCAGGATCACCCTAATAGCCTGTGTCTTCTGTTGAAGCTGAGAGTTTTCACCATCTCTGGAATTGGGCCATCTGTTTAAGATATCGAGGTTGAAGCATTAAAAGTCTGAAAACTTGAGCTTAAGCTTGTAAGATTCTTAGTCTCCCACACTTCTCAAGGTAGGTGTCTGCTTCTTGGTGTTAGGTTTGTTCTGGTGGAAGGAGTCACCATTTCTTAATGTTTCTCTTGCTGCCCTGTCTTCTGCTCTGTGCATCTATGCTGGAGCATGTTGTGTGAGTCTCCGTCTCTCTTTGCCAGACTGAAATTTGAACTGACCCAGCTACTCCTGCAGGGACAGCAGTTTCACATCACTCTCAAACCGCATCTGCCACAGAAATGTGTCACCCTCAGCTGCACCTTTTCTCCTCCTTTCCTTCTGCGGCTGCCCTGTTACCATCCCTCTGGTTATGCTGCTTTACATGGTTTTCTTTCAAGTCTCTCCTTGCATAGGTACATTTGATAGTAGGTTCTGGATGGAGGACTAGAGGGCCAGCAAAAAGTACAGAGACAATGGAAAGACTAGCAATCCAGTGTGCCCAAGAGGGGATCTGCTTGAGGTAAGGATGAAGTGGAAATAAGCCCAAAGTATGTCTGAACTGACAGGAGCATGGGCAGTAGGGTGGTGCCTGAGCTGAGGCATTGGCTTCTGTCCCAGCACAGCCCAATGAGCCCTATTCCTTGCATCTGACTTCTTAATTTTACGTTCTCTTCTCTTTATAGTCTGACTCTCTGAAACCCCTGACTGAAGGATATAAAATAGATGAAGCAAAAGTGAAAAGGGAAGTTTAAATGACATTTGTCAGGATTTGGCTTCATTCTCAGAAGCTTGGGTAGTGAAGAAGCAGGACATTTTCATGCTCTTGAAGATAAATGGGGGGATGAAGAGTAAAGGTTAGAAGTGGGTGATATCTGTGCTTTCTTTTTAGCTGCTAAAATCTGTTATGCAAAGGAAAAGATAAATAAACCCCAGTATTTTTTCCTAATAAGCTTTTATATAGCAAGGCAAGCTCATGTATTTTTAGAAGGGGGAAAAATCCACTTAATAATACAGTGAGTTAGACCTGAGGGAAGATGATGTATCAACCACATGTTTGGGGATGGGTGAGGGGGTGGGAACATTAGACATATTAAAGGAAGAAAAAAAGCAAGAAATAATTCTTGTTTCAGTTTCTCGGATAATGTTGGTTATAGGTGAGAACAAACCCTTGAATTAAGGCTGGAATACAAGCTTAGTGCTTGGACTGTACTTACAGAGCTGGCATAATGCAAAATGGCCTAAAGAAATGAGAGAGGGAGAGGGAGATAGGAGTAACATAACCAGATAAATCAACTAATGTAGCAGGAGCCTTTAAAAAGAACCTGGTTTTGAAGGTGGTTGGATGGCCTAGGGGCAGGCAGACACTGAGCTGCGTTGCAAATGTGTGAGCATGGCACAGTGTGACTGCACAGACCAAGCATCGTGTCAGGGAGAAGGGGAATTGCTTTTCACTGCTGTCTGTCACAGCACCACGCCTGCTGTTTTGTCACTTAATTTAGACCTGAATAATGATAGAAGATAAACTGCAAAAACTGTGGATGATGAGGGAGGGAAAACCAACCTAAAATGTTGCAAATAGTCAAGGGACTAAAATCTTCATATAAAAAAAATCCTGGAACATCAGGATTTGAGTCAGTGCTGGATGCACACCAGGGGCCCCAGCCATTCCACCATCTAGAGACCTCTATCTCATCTAAGTGTGCTCAGTGGGAGAGCAGATGTTTGGTTTGAGCCTGTGGTTATGTAGGTAAGATAACCTTTCTTCTTAACTGATTGGCCATGTGCGAAGGTGGTGAGAGATAATGCTTGCAAAACATCCGGAGAACTGGGGATTTATTTGTATCTTTTTGTAAACATGCCTTGAGGAAAATAGCTCTTGCATCCTGGACATGTGCTCTGTTTTCTTAAACTGCCATTATGGCTGTCTTCTCATAAAAAGCAATCCTTTTAAAGGCTGATAATAGAAATATAGAAGGTGCATTAATTTTCTCTTGCAATGATGAATACAGATTCTTAAGCTAGATCTTTGCTTCGACTCAGATTACAGCTTAGATCAAACAACTAATATTCGCCTATTTCCCTGGCTAGCTTTTTGTTGCAGTGTTGTTGGGCCAGTCTAATATTGGCCTTTTTGTTGTTGTGAGAGCAGTTTCAAAGAGGTTTGTGCTACATGTCAGTCATTTCTGAAAGTCGCTTGAGGGATTTTTATCTAAAAACCCACATCCTTAACATTAGTGTCCTGTCTCAAATCTGTCTCCCATCACCTCCGTTTTGTTTTGGTTTTATGTAAGTGGCGGTAAAAATTAGTTGTTACTGTCAAATATAAAAACCTTTTCTTTACCCTTGACTGCAGGACTCCTGAATTCACTAATTCTCAGAGCTCCTGGGGCTGGCAGGGACGAGTGAAAAACCTGTCCCCCCTTCCAGTCTGTTCGTGTGCGTGGTGAGCTGACAGTGACTTACTGCGTAAAGGGTAATGAGGGCTGAGGCTACAGCTGCACAGATTAATGAAATGTGGATGACTGCTTTCCTGGGACAAAAAGGAAAGCAAAATGATGTTACAGTTCTGTTACAGTTCCTTGCCACCTTAATTTCAGGGTATTTGATAGGTACTAACAGCAGCTTTGCTTTTCTGCTGGTTCACGGTGCATCAGTTTGGCTTCTCTTACGATGGGTGCCAAAACCTCCTGACTTCCTGCTCCAAGGTCAGTCCTACCAGGGAGCTGGAAAAGCAGTCTGTTGTGATGGTGAGGAGTCTGAGTGGCTTCTCCTTCAGTATCCCAGTGTATTGACTTGACCACTGCAGTACAGTATGAGTGCCAATGAGCTGGACAATTTACCAGGAAAGGAGTGGAAAATGATGCTGCTAGCTCTGCTCAAGGTGATTTTCTTGCACACAGGGAGAAATGATTCATCCAAAGTCACCCTTAAATTAGGTGAGATGATGTCCACGATGGTTGGGGGAGGGGAGGGAACACTTCAATTTAGGACTGCAGTAAGTTGCTGTCTAGCCAGATATTGCTGGTATGCCAGGAAACTCAGCAAAAGTGCCTTTTCTGCAGTGCTTATGTCCTGTTCTAGGGAGCCCTCTCCACCACTGGGTTATTTGGAGGCTCTGGAGCATAATATTCCGATTACATTACCTGCAGGGTCACTGTGCCCTCTAACACAACCTGCAGCCAGAGAGTGGATTTGCCCTGTCATAGGTATGTGCTTAAAGAGCATTACTCTGATTATCCAGGAGGGTGGATTAAAGAGAGCTGATGGATACGTGGAGGAAGGGAGGGGTGCTCAGGAGGTGAATTTGAGGTGGGAGACTTTCTACGCAGAGCAGTGTGCTCTGCTTGTGAAAAAGTCAACCCAAGAAACAGCTCTGGAGAACTGTCCTTCCTTGAAGAGCTTGAAGAGGCAGATAGGGAGGTGCTTTTGTGGGAAGTTGGGTTATTAAAACTGTCACTTTTTTGTGAGTTGTGGTGATGCTGGAGGTACTCAGTAAAGTATTTTGGAATAAAATATGGAAAAACTAAAAGATTGTTCTGTCCTTCTAGATCTTGACAGCTAAATTGGAATTGTGTTTTCTAGCTCCAGCCTTCTCCTATGGTGTAAAAGGGGCAGAATCCTAGCTGGTGGGACACTGGGATCTCAGATGGAGGCAGCTGGATGTTGCACAGCAGCCGGACCTCTGCCATCCATGAGTGGGCAGGATTGGTGAGGAGCTGCCCCTCTCCACCATCCATGGTGGGCAGTGGCAGAAGGGAGTGAAGGAGTGACCATCAGAAGCCATTTGATGTTCAATGGCTGAGAGCAGGAGCGTGTTGGGAGTTGCACAGGCTGCTTGAGGAAAGGAATGGAAATGTTCTGGTCACAGAAGATCTGATCTTGTAAAAGGAACAAGTGTGTTATAGGGAGCTGAACAGAAAGAGGATCAAACTGCACTGGGGATAATGAAGAATGGGAGAGAGTGAGGGCTGAAGTGGGCCTTCCATAGGAGGAAATGAAACTTTCCATAGCAAAAGCAACACTAGTGCCAGCTCTGCTCTAAAAAAGTGCTACTTTAGAACAACGGGAAAGAAATCCCTAGAGCATGGTGGTCTACCTTGTCTTTCTGGTGCAGGTGTTTGTGGGGACTGAGTCCTGCCCTTGAGCAGGCTCTTAAGGCTATTGCTGGCCTTGGCAGGGGCTGCACGTGCAGTGCTCAGTGTCTGCCCTCACAGCCCTGCAGCCACAGACAGGTGTGCCCCTGGGCAGCGGAGTAACAGAAACACAAGTTCCTTTCCTCGTCGAGTTAAAGTTTCACTGTCGTGAATGGGGCTGTGAATGAAAACCAGGGTGGGAGAGTGGAGTGGACTCCACTCCACTTGGAAATAAAGCCCCTCTTGAGAGCCTGCAGTGCCTGTGAGCCAACCTCCGGTGATGGGCAGCGGGAGGCGGAGGGGCAGCTGACAGCTCTGCTGCCAGAGACACCCTGCAGCACTTCTTCGAGCCCTGGGATGGCACGGGGCCGAAGCCAGTCATGCTGTAGGTATCGAAGGCTATCAAGAGCATCGATGGATATTTTTAGCCAGAATGAGCAGGGGCAAGGGTTGAAGGGGCCAGAAAAAAAATTAGCTGTTCTTGCATTTTAAAACTTCTGATGTTGAGGAACCAGGTGTCATTTTTAAGGGCTGACTAATTCCATGTTTCATGGAGTGAAGAACAGAAATCAAAGCATTTTTTTTCCTCATCAGAAGAAAGAAATACATGTTTTTGGAGGGGAGTTTGTCATGTTTTGAGCCTACTGGCTTCAGAGCTTTCTTCTCTGTTCCTCCTTGAGCTGTTAGTGGATCTGTGGCACTAAAAAATCTTTTTAATGTAAACATCAGCCCCCTCACGCATGGAAAATCAAAAGACTTGACTGATGTATTTTTTTTTTTTTTTTAATAAAGATTAGATTTGGGGAGAAGGCTGTTCAAGCGGAGTGCATTGTTCAGTTGCTCTGGTCTGTTAGTGTAGGGTTGCTTATCAGAGCTGGACAGTGAGTATTTATCTAAGTCCTTCCTGTTTCTTCCCTGACCTGCCCTCCTCCACCCCCAGGATCTTTTCTACGGTCAGGTTACTGGGAAAGATGCAGAAAAGGGAAAACCGGGGTTTGAAAGATGTGCAGACTCTTGTGCCGTGCTTAAGCACTCACCTGTAAGGAGTCTCTGGATGATGAAGATTAAAAAATGAAAAAGAGGATGTGCCAAGAGAACAAATTCTTCCCTTGTTTCTTCCCCCTGCTGCCACCTTCCTTAGTTTACAGACTGTGGTAACCTTCTGACAATATTTTTATTCATAGAATATTGTCCTCAGTAATATTGGTAGCTCTTCTACTTTAACCCAGTGTGTGTGTACCAACCCTGGAGAGATTTTTAGTGTGTTATCCTGCAGCTGTGGCCAGGATAAGCAGGGATGTTAACAAGTGGTTGGAAACTTGATGAAAATATATAAAAAATAGATTCTGTTTTGATGGTGACAGGCTGAGAGATGAAAATTCATGTATGGTGCTTTCTGCAGTATTTGCTGTCTCGCTCGATGGCTTCCTTACTAAAGTCCAGTGATCTGCTTTCTGTTTGTTGCTGTTGCTCTCTGGTGTTCCTCCTAGGTGTCAGATATGCCTGGATTGATTTTGCCACTTTTGTAAAGAAAAGAACGGTACAAGTCAGGATATCCTCTGCTGAAGTCAGCTGTGCCTGCTCTGAGAGAGTCTTGTAGGGGAGCAAATGGGAGGAGGAGATGATGTTGGGTCAGTCAGTTCCCCTGTCCTTGGGCTTTGTCCTTGAGGTGTGCTGCACCAATGCAACAAATTTCTTTGGACTTCAGAACTCGTTTAGCTAGTGAGAGGTTGATGACAGGAGAAGAAAGAGGATTGAAGTAACTGTTGTTTATTTACCCGTGTTAATATATCTTGGGACTAATATCTGTGCATCCTGGATGCTTCAATCCTATCTAAGTGCGTAAATCTCACTTTGACCATCTGGGAATGTTCTTTTGAATCCTTTAGACTTTAGATTGGTGCTTTTTTTTTTTCTTTTTTTTTTAACCTGGTGTCCTTACTTAGAAGGGAAAATCCCTGTGTGGCTGACTCAAGTTGCAAAAATAAACACTATTTCATGCCACCTTCACCATTACCCTATGCTTGAAACCTGGAAGGCTGAAAGAGAGCCAGGAACACAATCAATATCTCTATCTCCTTCAGGAATAGCTGAAGGAGACCAACTGGGCTTGCCTGGATGTTAGAAATATTATCTTGCCAGTGTGTGCTACTAACACATGGTATCAGCAATGGTAAGGAACAATGCTCAGGAGTTGTGAAATCGTGCACCTAATTTTTTTTTCTAGTGCCTCCTCTATGTGAGAATGCTAGCCCCATTATGACAAAAAAGAAAGGTAGTGATATGGAAGGGCATTGTGATTTCTACAAAACTAAACAGTGCATCTGTGACAAATGCAGGTTTTCAGTGCAGCTTTTCCTGATTTTGAATGGAATTGTGACATTTTCTCCGTTCCTTCTGTAACAAAGGTTAACGTTTAATATTGACCTACATGTGATTAAGGGTTGCTTTGTACCACTGTTGCAGACTCCTTGTACAGCCATGGGCAAGTTGTTCTCTAGAGGTCTCATTCTGACATCTTCAATTAATGAGGAGGAAGTGGTTCCGTGTTGGGGTGACAAAAATCTTTGAATACGTGTGCCAAGCCTTCGCACACATCCTGTTCTCCTGACAGTGCAGTTGCAGTGCGGATGAGACTGCTCTGCTCTCTGTAGCAGAAATGTATTAGGCTTGTGTTGTCTGTGGTGGTGAAGATGGGCAGAGACAGACTGCCTGCTTTCAGCAAGCATCTTTGGCTTATTTATGTCCCTGCTCTGAAGTCAAGGATGAGAAAGAGTTTTGTGCTTGCAGTGCATGGGGCAGTACCAGTGCTCTCGTGTGATGCGCTCGTTTCTTTTGATACTGAGGAAGGTTCTGTGTTTGTTTCAGAGGAAGATGACCAAACATTTCGTGGCCATTGAAAAATAGCTGGGGCTGGACAATCTAGCTCCACATGAAACTGGTGATTGGCTCTGATTCTGCCTATGTTTCTCTCCTTTCAGATACAGAGCACCTAGGAGTTAGATAGCATCAGCTGTATGTTGTTAAAATTCCTACTTCCAATCACATCTTCCTTTCAATCCTACAGTAATCCCCAGCCATCACTGTACTTGGCAGAAAGCCAGATACTTAAGGTCTGGATACCCTCCTCAGCTACCAAGAAGGGCTTTCCCCAGTGAGATCCAGGGGAAGCCCTAGCAGCCTGGTCATGTGGTTGTGCTCCCAGCTCCCTTTCTTTGTCAGAAAAGGACAACTTTGTTGCTTTGACTGTGTTTTCCTGCTTTTGGAAAACCTGAAGCTGTCACATCAGGCAACTCACTTTTCAGACTTTTCTGTCCTCCAATTATAGACCATCTGAAACACAGGCAACCCCTCCTCTTCCAAGCTAAGATTTCCTTCTCAGGATCTGTGGTGTTCCACAGTAATATCTATTTAGTTGTTGTTCTAGATACTTGTTCTTTTTTTCTTTCTCTTCCTATTGTATTTAACCTTTGCCTGTGGCAGCTGTGTAACCAGAATCCAGATGAAGATACCTCTTTGATCCTAGACTGCATTTAATTATAGGGCTGTGGTTGTTACTGAGAACATAACATATCAAGGTGCATTGACTTTTCTCTCATGCAAAAGTTTAATTAGTGATTTGGGCAATATGGAGTAGTGTCTGCTCTGAAGTGGTTGTATGGAATTAAGGACCCTGGATACTCACTCAGGAGTGCATTTGCTGCTCAGTAATAGCTATTACTATTGGTACTTACTGTATCAAAATGAACAAGTTCATGTTACCTGTGAAACCTGGATTCTGAGTTTTGCCTTACCGGTTTTCTTGTTTCCTCTGAGTATTGGATGAGTTCTGGTACATAATCCAACTAGTTTTGGTTGCCCCAGAATTGGATGTTGTTTCTGTGGCACAGCTAGATGGAAGCTGGACGTGCAGAAGTGCTTTGGAGTTTTGCTATTACAGATTTGTCTCCGTAATATGTGGCTTAGAACAGGTGGTTCACACTATCTTTTTCTTTCTTTTTTATTTTTTAACCGCTTGAATCTCAGTGAGAACTTGAAGCAGCGTAGAAATTGTGAAAAATTGAGGTTTGGAAATGACTCTTGGTGAGCAAAGCCAAAGTTTTCAGTAAATAAACTAGTTTCTAAAACACTTTGAATTTTATTACATTTGCCTGGAAATGTGACTAACTTATCTTCATCTCCTTTGCATAATTAAGAGTTTAAAAAAATTTGAAATTCTGAGACCAGAATTCACCAGCTTATCTTGAAAAAGGCTTGGCGCTGGTTCTCCTTCTTTAGGAATGGGTGGAAAATTTTTAGTTCTGTTGAAATACAAGTTTGGCAAGTCAGGTTGATTTAAGCTGTCTACAGAAGATGGATGCCAGGTCTCCTAGCCAGTGCCTGAAGGTTCGTGGGATGGCACACTTCTTAAGAGCCAGGTCCCTTTGATATGCAGCTCCCCTCAGTGCAAGTCAGAGGTGTACATAAGGTTGGAACAGCCCAGCCTATTCTTTCCTGGCCCATCCTGTTTCCTAGCGCTGCTGGAATCTATCCCTGTTGATTCTGGCACAGACTGTGCCGAAGGCCACCAGGGGACAAAGGCTCCTTTTGTTGGGAGCTGCAGCCTGGCCCATGGACGTGCTTCTCAGCACTTGCCTCTTCCCGGGGCATCACGCAGGGATTTCACTGCCCTCCTGGGATGCATGTGTGTCGGCCCAGAGTCACCACACTGGTCATAGAGGTTTTCCTGTTGTCATGTTCTGATGTTCTGGAAGAGGGAGAAGAGAAAAGGTGTGAGTGAAGTGGTGGTTGAGGTTTGCACAAGAGGAAGCTAAATATTGGGTGAATGTGACCCTTTATGGCCAGGTGCCGATAACAAAAGTGAATCTACAGGACAAACAGACTTTGTTCCCTGTTCCCTTCTGTCTTCACTCTTAAAGATACTTTATGCAGCTAATCTCAGTCGTGTGTTTGCTTTGTTTTGGGTTTTTGTTTTGTTTTGTTTTCCCTAGAAGCTGTCTTTGTTCATGCAATTACTAGCATTTAATACTTTCAACGCTCTGCAGCCTGCACCTTGCTAAAACTAAAGTGTGGTGGTCACTGGGGAGAGGTGTTGAAGGAGTAGGCTGGGACTGGAGACATGAGCTGGGGAACACCCACCTGGTACATGAAGTTCTCCTCCCTTCTCAGGTTTTTGTTCCCCTCCAGTTCCTGTCCTGGCTTGGCTGTGGTCGCAGAGCTGTTCAAGGAGCAAGAAGTGAAACCTGTGGCAGGAAAGGATCCAACAGGGAGGTTTTGTTCTGCGTCCATGACTGGTGGGGCAGGGAGGCAATTGAGCACCTTTCCTGCCAATGAGAACTCAAAAGCTCATGTTTAATCTTTGAAACACTGTATCCCGTGCCCAGCAGGTATCTGCAGCATCACCCAGGGCAGTGGGGAATGGAGTGGCTGCTGCAGCAGCTGCTGACAGCAGCCTCCATGCCTACCTCCTTCTTGCAGGTGATAGTAGGAGTATTTAGGTAGTGGCACTTGCCTCTTGGGAATGAAGGCACAGAGAGATGTGCACATGCCATTTTTGTTTTCCTGAGCTACGAGTGTGGATAGCAGCAGCCATGGAACAGTTGTCATGATTCATCTTTTTCTTAAAATCGTGCTGAGCCAAAATTAGTATGTAGGAGCTGCCCAGGAGGCTGATGTGACTGTACTGAAAAGACATCTGTGTGGGTTAGCATGCGGTGTGCTGGCGCCTGCAGCCCTGAGGAAGGAGGTTTTAGTGGCTGGATTAGAAGCTTTACTGAATGTATAACGTGGGATGTGCCATGTTTGGACAACTATAACTGGCAGACCTGGCATGGCTCTGTGTTTAAAGATCAAGAAAGGGATGTTACTCAATTTCTGTTTGGAAATTACAGAAAACAGAGAAACCTTTATAAGGTACTTAGGAAGAAGTCTCATCACTGTGGTTCTTTTGTCTTGTGCGCCACTCGCTCAAGGTTTAAGTATTTATGACTGGAGTAGATTGTGTTATGCTAGTCTAATGAGGTGCTTGTTCTTTTGTCAGACACACCTGGTCCGGGCTCCTGTTGGAGGGTTAGACCTGGCTGACTGTGAGTTGTGTCTAAGGTGAGGGGGATTTTTCCATCCCCTTAGCTGAGTGATATGTAATTGTGTCAGTAGGACTGAAAGAAGTTCCCTTAAACCATGCTGAGAAATGTACCTCATGAAGAAAGTCTTACCTGTGTTCTAGATGAATAAGAGCAGGATTTCAAGCCTTTACTTGAGTCATAGAGCTTTAGTTTTCCGTGGTTTTGGCCTTCTCTGTAAATGCCAAATATACAGCCTGCTTTCCATGGTTGTTCTTTTTTGGCCTTGAAGTCTGCAGACCACATGCTGAAAATCACATGACATTCTTTTATATTTGTTGCCAGATCTTTGATTTCAACCAGTGACTTCTGGTCTTGCTGTCTAATTCCCTGTGCTGTTTACAATTTGGGATTCTAAGGAAATAGCAACGCATAGGCCTTCCCCTTCCTCCTCTCCCATCTCCCCTTGTTCCAGGTGGCCTGTCACCTTGGCATTAGGACTTGGTGGAAGTAGTAGCTTAAGTCGCTTTGGTTAATGTTAAAGGCTTCAAATGTTACCAGGGTGGGAGCAGCAGCACTTGATGGCTTCTGTGGCACGTATGGTATCTGGTTACTGGTTGTGCAGGGTCGCTCAGGGACAGGCAGCCTTTCTTCACACTGCTAATTCCACTGCCCTTTCCCTCCTAAGATATTTCTCCCCTTCTTTCCCCTAAGAAAAAATTCTTCTTTCCTGGTTCAGCTAAAAAGAAAGGAGAGAACACTGGATGCATCAGGTTTGCTTGTTCTCTTGTTGTCAGGAGGTTTTTGAATACGGAGCTGGACATGGCTGAAACTCTTGTCAGCAATATCTCTACAGAATAGCCTGATCCCTGGACAAAGGTGCCTCAGAACTGCTGTCCTGATGGAGCCATATGTACAGAGCCAGCCTGGGACCAGGGGGAAGGCAGGCATGGAGCAGGATATGAAAGTGGCACATGTCAGCCCTAAGGATGATGAATGGGAGAACAGCTCTGTCCTTGGCCTCCTTCTCAAACTCTGCCATTTGGTATGGCCTCCTTTGTCCGGGCATAAAGCTCATGGTGCTCTGTGTCACTCAAGTGAGCTTGCTTTTTTTTTTTCCCTTGACAAATTTCTATGTACAGGTTAATTCTGGAGGGTCTGTGCCCTCATGGACAAAAGTGTTTTTAGGAGTTTGCTAACAGAAAGAATTGAACCAAAATCTAGCATGAATGTTGCAGAGTGAGCTCAGATCTTTTTTTCGTTCCTAATATGATCTCCGCCATCTGGAATAAAAATACCTTAAATGTTGACTTTGTAGTAAATATTCAAACATGGTACTCCTTGTTCCAGAGACAGAAGCTTTTCAAAAAGCTGTTTGGGAGACTGATCATTACACAAAGTCGTACATGACTGTCTGGAGACAGTTAATGTTTAAATGAGGCAGGTTTTAGAATACGTAATTTACCCTGTCGTAACAAAGCATTTAAAACCATCTTCTGGGATAGAAGTACAAAAGCTTGTCTGGTCCTTTCTTTTTATTTGGCTTTCACATTAAATTTTGTGCAGCAGAGCGAGTGCTGGCATTGAAGTGCTCCTACACTGACGAATCTACCTTAAGGTCACAACTTGGTGCTTTTGTCACTGTGGTGGTGAACTGTATAGACTAACAAAATGCAGGTGGTCTCAGTGCATAGCCTGACTGGTTAGTGGATGTGGTTGTAATGTGTCAAGTATGAGACAGAAAGTATACTAAGCTAAGTTTTATTTTGTTCCCATGTGCACAGTCAGATTTTTATGTATTCCCTACAGTGCCATCATGTCTTACCACAGGGCTGCACAGCCAGCTCCGAACAGAAAAGGAGCCTGGTCACCTTCCTCTTGGGTCTGACTTGCTGCAAGCCTGGGATATCAATGTCCCTATTGCTTCAAAGTGAGTCCAGCACTGGAGATGTATTAGGAGGTTCTTTGGTTCTTAAGTAGATTGTATTCTTGAATCTTTCCTCGTCATCCAGTGGAGTGCAAGGTGTCTATTGCATGTCAGATTAACATGTTGAATATGAAATGTAATATAAGAGGCCATGAATACTTTTAGATATGGGGTCATGCTCCTCTGTTCTGTGCGTGTGACTGAACCTCTGCAAGGTGGCGTTTCAAGGCACTGGCTTTTGGTGCTGCAAAGGGAATCTAGAAAAAGTTTGTGAAATACGGGAATCTTGGCATAAAAGATTTAGTCACTGGAGATAAAGATGTCCTTCTGATGGTGTTCTTGCAGATCATGTAGTATGGTGGAGGAGATTTCACAAAGCTGTGCAGGTGGTGGTGGCATAACCAAGGGTGGGCAACGCTGAATTCACATGAGATCTGCTGAACATCAGACATTTGGTAAAGAGTCTTGCTGTGATCCAGAGACCAAGACTTGAGTTGTACCCGGACTTGCTGCCTCCTAGTACCCCTTTGCAAATAAACTCTTGGACAAGAGGAGATGAAAGAAACAAGGTGCAGTTCTGGCCTTTGTTTTGTGACTTACTAGCTACAGAATGAGTGTGTTTTAGCCACAGAAGGTCAGCAAGGCCTTCAGGCTCCAGACAGACATTGTGATTTTATTGTTAGCCTATATGAAGAGATTAGCACCAAATGACTCACAGAACAAGTCAGGTGGTCTTTAATCTTCTGTATCTGGGTTGGTATGAAGACGTTTTCATTATCATGACAGATGACGTGGCTGAAGACTGACAAAATCAGGTCTTCAGTGACAAGTGCTTTCTGTAGGAACTTTAATAAAAACCAAAACATTGGAAGAGTGTGCTTTTGTTGTTTTGGTTGTTTTTGTTGTTTGGGGGGTTTTTTTGGTGGTTTTTTTGTTTTGTTTGGATTTTTTGTTTGTTTTTCTTGGGTGGTTTTTTTTTGCTTGTTTGTTTTGTTTTTTACAGAAAGCTGAAAATTTCCGCAGAGAACCCAGGAAAACGATTTTGTTGTTGAAGTTTTTGGTGGGAGAGAAAGCAATGCTTTCTCCTTCGATCTGCGGTGGACCAAAGGTGGTCCTGAACTTCCTGACTGTGGGGCAATGAATGTCACAGCTCAAGCTACAAGTTATATGGGATTTTCTTCTGGAGTTCAAGTTTCTTTCTGACTTCTGGGCAGCTTTCATTTGTGTACTTGCAGATTGCAAGCTGCTAATGATTGCTCCAGCATGAAGACTTAGTGTTCATAGTATCGATTAATACGTGAGTCTTTATAATAAATGAACTCTGTGTGTTAATAACCCAGGTATTCCCCTTTCTCTTAACTGCTCCTGTGACTGTGGCTGGCCTTTACGCCACAAGACCACAGGGCACAATAGAGTTTGCCTCCGTGTAGGAGTGAACTAGAATTCAGACTAGAATACCTTTATTTTGTTTCCATTTCAGTCTTCCTGTAAACAACCTAATTGACACAGCTAAAGAAATAAAATCAGAGCCACCCTGCAAATATCAGTTTATATGTAATCTTGATTTTTTTCTGGAGTTTTCCATATGTTGAAGTGAAGCTAATCCCATTTTCTTTAAAAATGAGTAACATTAACCTATGTAAATACCAGGTGGCTTTAGCTTATCTGTACTGTGATGGGATGGGAAAGGGAGTTGTATTTTAAAAGTGGAGATCCTGTCCTGATAATGCAAATCAGACTGGAGTTAATAATTTCTGGTAAGGTAATTTATCCTTCTTTTAACTTTACATTTCTCCCCTCTCGCTTATTATCTGAGTGCAATAAGTTTATGGTTCTGCACTGTAATGGCTCAAGGGGTTTAAAAAGGACTTTGATTTGCACAGCTTTTCTAGGAGGGAACAGACAAGCCCAGACTCTGATCCCTGAGTTTCCAAGAGGTGCCTTGGGCGTCTTTAGAAAGTGTGCTAAAGGTGAAGTCAGGTGTGCAGGAAGGTGTACTTGACTCTTCTTGCGGGGACTGGGACCCCTTAGAGTTGTGGCTCTGCTTCTGTGTACCAGTTGTAAAATAAAAGAATCTGAGGATGGTGAACAGATCATGGAGGAAGAGGGAGGCTAGGACAGAGTAGTAGGGTGGTATCGCTTGAGCACACGGGTGTCTTAGCAGCCCTTAGGATTCTGACTGATAGGAGTGTCCTTTTAATGATGACAGAAAACAATTGAAGGAATGATGACAATATCTATAGACATGCAGATGTTTTTTAGTGGATATTGGATGAACAGAAAGATAAGTAATGTGGTGGGCAAGGAATGCTCAGGCGCTGGTGGCTGTAGTTTCAGTGATATACATGCCTAGGGACCAGGGTGTGGGATATAACTCACCTCCTTTGGGTATTGTCCAGCTTTGCTCCATGCAGAACGCCACAAAACACATCTTTCTGGTTACTCCACTTTTTCCATAGTGACTGTTTTTGCTCTGCTTTAAAAGGTCTGCATTGAAAATACTCTATAACATGACATGTTCTTCTTTACATGCTTGCATATCCCAGATGAAAAGTGAAGTGAGTGGGCTGGGTTTTGTCCACAAGCACTGCCACAAAGCTGGAATCATTCAAGCAAAAACAGTTGGGTTTGCTCTCAGATCACTGAGTATCCTCCTGTTTCCTAAAGAGTGTTATATTCTCAGTGAACCCTCCTTTGGGATGAGACTGCAGGTGAAATGTTGCCTCCCTCTCACGCTATAACGGCATGACTGGGATGGTGCAAAGCAAATGCTGGTTTTTTGTGACCCACACCTGAGCAATGATGCAGGGGAGCTGAGCCTGTGCTCAGCTCACTTCACTTGTGTGTGCTGTTCTGCAAACCAGAGGCAGGTGCATTGATTCATATATAAAATGTTCTTGTTTTCTGTGAATCATGCATCTATGGATCTGCATGACTCATAGAAAACAAGAACATTTTATATATGCAACTTCACACCTTTTCAAGTGAGGCTGTAACATCAAATGGTGGCCTTGGGAGAGCTGCAGGTTGCTGACAGTTCCCCTGGTTATTAATGGCCACAGCAAGGGCTCGCAGATTCTGGGAATATGCTCTGTGTTTGCTTTAGGGGAGACAGCTGACAATGGTGTTTGATACAGCAATATGTCTCCGCCTGACTTTTGATTGACAGTAACATGAACTTGTTCTCCTCCCAGCTGTGGCTTAAAACTGGTGACATTTACGGCAGAGCTAACTTCTCCAGTCTAAGTTTAGATGGTGGTTTTTTGTTTGTCTGCATGTGTGTGCTTCATAAGGTATGAAAACAGGAGAGGCCTTCTGCAAATAAAAATGGAACAGGGATTTCAAACCATGAACGTGAAAGAGGGAGGTGTTAAACCTTCATGGATTTTCATGGACTAGTTGCTGTAGATCCTCATTCAGGATACCAGAGTGTTGAAAAGTTACTACATACTTTTGACACTGTGGGTTTGCTCTTGTGAAATGTGTGGTAGTTTTTCATAACTATGGGGTTGTCAGTGTGACTTGGTGCTTTTGGGTTTTTTTGAGCAAGCTGAACTCAGTATTGGCTTGTAGCCTTAGCCCCACCTGTGCACAGCTAACGACATGTTTTGTGGGTGTATGTCCGTAAGCCATCTGGAAATAGCATGTGGTCTTAGCTGACTGCTGAGATTTCATTTCTTGCTGTGCACCCCTGTTACCCTTTCAGAAGCTTCTCCTGTTAATGAACCCCTTTGCAAGAGAAAAATCCCCCTCCCTCCCACAGCAGACTAGAGCAAGAGAACAGAAACAGCAATATGCTTCTCAGCCTTGCCTTGAAATCTGAGGACTATCAGGGAAGCCTGTTCCATCTGATCCTCAAGCAAGTGGTACTGAAGCACAGAAAGAGTGAGAGAGGAGCAGATCCTTGTCCAGTGATGGCTGACCCAGAGGTGTCCTGAGCTTGTGCATAACTTTACGCTGTTAAATTGTGCTTGAGTGGGAACACCTTTTGATCATTATTGCTTAGAAGGCTATTTCAGATGAATGACCCAAAGGGGAATGGTTTTGCCTTCCTGTTACTGACCTTTGGTAAGCCTTCATTTCAGGAACATGGCTTTCTTCTGATGCTGTCTTCTCCAAGGCCTAGTCTGGCAGAGGTCATATAACCCAAGCAGAAATAGTTACCTCTTTGACTTGGCCCTGAGGGTTGGATGCTCCATATCCTCTGCTATAGGCATGAGGGACTTGCACCAGTGTTCCCCTGGCATTATAGTGAAAAATGTACTATGAAAGCTGGTGGAATTCAACTGTTTGTGAACATCACAAACAGCTTATTGGCCACCTGTTTCTGGAGAGTTCACCTGAGACTGCAGACAGTGCTAACAGGGGCACTTAAGCAGAAAGGTCAGGTGTGAAGTAGTGTCCAGAGAGGCCACCTGTGTAAACCAGATGAACTGAGAACAACACCAGCCTTTAGAAAAGTAGTTTTAGCCATCCTTTACAGAGCAGGAAAGCGCCTGGGTTTGGCCCCTTTTTAGTCTAAAATGAAGGTGCAAACGTGCAGTCAGGGCAGAGGGATTTGGTTGCATCAACCCCTTCAGAATTACTCCATCATGTCAGAAGTCCACATGTCTTTTTATCTACCTTACCGCACTTCAGAGTTCCTTGTCAGAAACAATTGGCCACCTGTGATGGGTAGGAAAAAATGTGCTGGAAAGGGCTTTTTACCATTCCTTTTCCTCTCTGTTTCCACTTCCCTCACTCACTGCTCTTCAGGTTTGCAAAACTGCATTTACCTAAGCAGTGTTATCCACTGTCACTTGATATTTGTTGAGTGAGCTGCATCTTTTGTCAGTAGGAGACTTGAGGATTTTCAGTTGTGTGCTTTGCAACCCTTCTGTCCTTTGCTAAGCCAGACACACGGTCCAGTTTCATTCTTGTTTGTGTGTTAATGCATTAGTACTGCAGCAGTTCCAAAGGGTAAAAACCCAGTGTTGGGATCCCGCTGTAATGAAACAAATCCAGTACAAGAAAGGCCTTTGCCTTGAGGTCGCATACAATGAGCAGTGATGCAAAGCAGACCAGACTTGCAGCTGTACTGATGCTGTAATCAGCAATCCTGTTTGCCTGAATTTGGGATTTTCTGAGGCATGATGTACCAGATGCTGGTGAGAGGGAGGAGTCAGTCCATGAGTACTCCTGTGAACGAAAGGTGCAGAGTTCTACTGACTAATGAATCTTATTATTTTAGTAGCTATGTATGGGGTAGCATGAAAGTCCCTAGACATTCCATTTTACATCTTTAAAGATAGGAGTGGTAGATTGGTACTACCTTTCTTGGAGGAAAATCGAGTAGGAAACACTTTTTGTTTGCACACTTCATTAAAGAGATATTTTGAGCCATTTCTACATACCTAATACTCTCTTTGAAATACTTCACAACAGTTTTAAATTATTATTCCTGTGTTGTTTCATGGACGTGTTTTAATGCTGATGAATGTATGGTGCACAGCAGTTACAAAAACAGTTTGAAGATCTTTTAACAGATCCCCTCCAATCGATTTATAGTGACAAAGTTTTCTCAGTGTGCCTTTTTCTTCTCCTTTGGGAGTGCCAGCTCACGTCCACCTGTTCGTAATATATTCAGCATCTGTTGACACCCTTCCATCGTGGGGCTGAGCAGAGAGCCATCTTGTCCAAGGCTGGTAACTGAGCTCTGAGACTGCTGTCAAAAATAAAAGCTGCTGAGGTTGAATCAGATCCAGATATCTGAGAACTGGAGACCATGGGAAGGACAGAAGTGGCTGAGTTGATAACTAGGAGTGCTTCATGCTTTGCCATGTATCCTGTTTTAAGGATCTAGCAAACAATGCTGCTGCTTTAGCAGATGAAGGAACACTCTCTCTTTAAAAGAAAGAGAACAAAAACCCCAAAAGCACCCTGAGATGCTTCTCCCACTCTGACTTCATATGCCAAACCTACAGATACTGAGGCTCAGCAATCCCTGTGGTCTGGTGTACTGAGACAGAACTTCAGCACAGCACCCTTTGCTGCTCTGTGGTAATGTCAGCTGAGCTGGGCTCTCTCAGCTGCCCTTTGCATCTTCTTCCACATAAGAAAAAGTCATTTGAGAAGTTTGCACAGCACTCTGTCGAGGACATAGCTGTGATTCTCTGGGAAGAGGGAGCAGGTGAACTCCTCTTGTTGTTGCCTGCTGTGGGACACATACGTGACTGGTAACATGGGGACAGCATCCCCTTCCACACTGCTGGTAAATCTCTGCCTGATACAGGCAGGACAGTGAAGCGTGGAAGGGCCCTGTTCTCCCCAGGTGGTGGAATCAAGCAATGTGTCATTTGTACTGTACCTGGTATGGGTATGGTGGGTTTCCTTGTGTGTTTCACCTTGATCTGTGCTTTTGGGAGAAGACAGTGAAGCATTCTGGATCTTACCTTTGCAGAGATGAAAGCATTTGCTGCTAGGCTCAACCAGGTGGGGCTGGCTTAGTTTCTTCATGGTATCTTCCCCCTAAAGATCTCCAGGTTCACAGTCTGTTTTGCTGGTAGCTAACGGAGCAAACCTGCTTGATGCAGATGTGTTTACAGTAGTTTTTGTTGGAAGGAGAGGGCTTGTACTTGGCAAGCTGTTCTTTGAAGAAAATTTGGGGACTGGTTGTGTGACTTAAAAAAACGCTGCTGATTTGTGCAGAAATGTCTTTTCACTATTGACCACTGAGAGGATGTTATTGTATGTTCTCACATAAAAGAAGACTTCTACATTGCCAGTTTTAAAAGTCCTTAAAGCAGTTTTTTGACTTTTCCTAGGAGGGCTAATAAAAACACTACTGTTAGGGGAGCAAATCTGTTGGTGACATTTTTCTTTTCCTTTTGAAAAAAAATTATGTAACAAGTGGAAAAATGCACTTGTGATGTGGCTTTTAAATATATCCCAGGGATATTGGGAAGATCCGAACTTGGGGTTTTGGAGGTTTTGAGTTTGTACTGTTTTTTTGTTTGGTTGCTTTTTTTTTCGTTTCTTCTTTAAACTCAACTGGATCCATTCAAGAGTAATATGAACAATTTTTTTTCCCCCGCTGTAAGTGCCATATGAACTAAAATGAAGGGAGTGTGTACAGAGCTTGCCTATTTCTTCAAAGATCTTGTTATATATAGGCTTTTTGCCAGAGCTGATGCCACAAAAAATTGACTGAGCCCCTGGGCTTTGTGTGCACTTGAATATCATCTTTATCCTTTTCCTTAATGGGTCTGTATGAGGCTGAAATTAGCACGGGTTAGCTGCTCAGTACTTCCTGTGCCTTTTGGTTTAGAATTCTGACTTGCAGAACAAGTCCCACTGTTGCATTCTGCAAAGCCAAAAATGAACCCATCAAACTGAGATTTGGATATTGTAGCCCAGTTCTGTGTGAAGCAGCAGTGAGCCTTGAAATAAAGCAAAGGACTATGAACATTTTTTTAAAGCGTCTCTGGATGGGCTTGGTATCTCTACAGCACTCATTAAACTATTTGGATGCCAGCATGCAGTGAATCCTATATAAGAGGTATGGAATAATCCATCTGTCAGTTCAGGTTCCTGATGGTATCCTGAGAACGTGGAGCAACTACTGAAAAGTACATGACTTTTCTGCATCAAAGCAAAATAATACCCTTACAGTTCCAGTGCTACACTGCTCCTTTAACCCATATTTCTTGGAATAAAGGCCAGTTTCAGAAGTCTCTGTACCTTACACATGTTTTCACAGATCAAATGCTTCTAATGTATAACAAACCAGTAGTAGCAGAAAACTACTGGGGTTTTGCAGGGAACAGTTGTCCACTGGAGGCAGGACAGGAAGGTTTTAGGTTTAACCTTGTTTCTCTGCCTACTTGTGTGATGCTTGTTGAATAGAATTGGATATGAGGTACTTGTGTGGTCAAAGACGGGAGGATAAAGAGGACTGAAAGATACTCCCACTGTCAGTATGAAGTTTTCAGAGAAAGGCAAGGTAGAACCTGTTGGCATGTTGCTCTTGGAGTGCTCCAGGCAGTGTTGTCAGTTAAAGAAGCAAAGGAACACTCAAGCCTATGCTTAGGACGGAAAAGTATAATAGAAACCTGTCAGCAGATAGCTATTTCAGAACCACCCTAATTCCTGACAAAACCCAGTTCTCTAGTGGGTACTAGCTAAGATGCAAGTTGCAGCTGTGTCTTGGTTTTTATTTTTAAAAGCATAAACCTTTGACAGTTGATTCCCAGTGCTCAGACTGGGCCCTCAGGCCCAGTGAGCCCTCAGGCTTTCTGTAAGAATTAGTCCAATGTTACAGGCAAAGAGAGGAAAAAATATTAAGGCACTTGGAGACTGAACATTTCCGGGTTCTCAGTGGGTTTTTAGCTTACTGTTTTCAATATATGGCTGCTTATGTCTAGATCATGAGGATTTGCCTGGTGTACTGCCACCTTTTGGAGGATTTGTCTTGCTGAAGCCTGGCTGGATAAGTTTTAAGACTGGCTGAAGAAAATAAATAGAAGCACTTTGAAATTTGTTGTTATTATTCTGTAGAATGTGTTGGAATATTATGGCTTTGCCTTTCATAATAATTTGCATAACCTTTTATGGGTTCATCAGTGTTAATAAATGTCGACAAGCCTTCAGTGCAGCTGTTATAGTCTGTGGACAGATTAAATTGGTATGATAGCATGTGTATGAATAAGCTGCTACAGGTCTTTAGACTGTTTCTTGTCTAGTGTCTTCTGTTAGCAGCCACCTGCAATGGTTCAGGTCGGGTAGGGTCCTGAGGTTTTGGGGAGCTGTACGAAAATACACGTGTGAATATACATGTTTAAAACCCTTGAGCAACATTGTCTTCTGCACAGTGACCAACCCTCATGGCACACAGGATTTTGCCTTAAGAAAGGGTAGGACATGCCAAACCTCAGCTCCTGTCTTTCTTTTGCAGGTCACCACGAGGCTGCTCTTTAGTCGCAATCAGAGACAGATGTTTGAGTTGAGCCCTCAAGACAATACAGCGTGACTCTGACTCCTCCAGAAGTTTTGCAGCATAGTGCCGTTGAGGGATAGTGATGGTGACATGTGTTTGACAAGAGGCTATACGTGCTGCTATTATCTGGTCGCGCTTGGATGTGCATTACGCTTCTGACTGTAGTATGAAGGAAGGAATGAGATCTTTTTGCAGAGACAAAGCTATCTTCTGTAGCTGTCATCTTTGGGATTTGGGAAGAGTAGTTTTGGAAGGACCTACAAGGTCTGTCCCCTATATAGAGTGAGATCAGTCTGGCTTAAATCACATTTGTGCATGTCTTAAAGTCTTTCATTAGCAAAGGATCTTCATGCAATCTATCCTAATGATTTAAATTCTTCACTGTTAGCATATTTTTGGGGGATATGAATGGAAAATTGTACTTTTAGTTATTTGTTTTGGTTTTTTTTTTTCCTTAGTGAGGCTGGATTTCATGATATGGCTAGGCATGGAAACTCAGTTTAAACAGAGGGACACCTGGGAAATCAAGACAGTCACCTCATCTCTTTGTTCCTCTCCTTCCCATTTGCCAGCTGGAGATGCTGGGGATAAATCTGGTGATTCTGTGACATGCTGAACAAACACTTCTCTTTACAGCTGGATGGATGTGACATTGGACATGGCTTTTCCAGGTCATTCAGGAAGTCTCTAACAAAATGGAGTATTGAATCCTTATTTCCCAACTCTTGGTTCAGTAACGGAGGCAACATCCTGTCTCTATGGGATCTATTGAACCTTGTTAGCAAGTAAGAAGCAAACAAGAACTGCTCTGTCTGCTCCAAGTATGACATTGCCCTTTCCCATCTTCCAGTGATCTGAGGGTCTTGGTGCTTGCTCAGCCACGGCAATAATTTCCTCAATTTAAAATGAAGTGTTAGTATGTTTGAAGTTTCTTCCTCTCCACCCCCATGTTCATTTGTTCAGTTGTTTCAAAGAAAGACTTAATTGTGTCAGACTTGAATGAGGAAAGCCAGACTGTCCCCAAAACCAGCCTAGAGTCAAGCGTGGAGGGCAGGAGGACGTGCCCCCTCCCAGGGAGGGTCGAAGGGGGAGGAGACTCCCACTGCTGCTCTTGCTTTTTCTCCCCAAATCTGAATGCAAAAGCCAAATTATACCATGAGCAGAAATCTACTTCACTGAGCAAGTCACATTTCATCTGGGCACAGAAGAAATGAGGCTTAAAAAAGCTTATGAAACTTCCTTTGTTTGTACCTTACTAAGTTACATGGCTTTGTGCTTTCTATCTGACTTGGCCACTGTTTTCTTCTCCTCCTCTTCCATGGAATAACAGGCAGTGGCCTGAGATCAAAGATTTGTTTGTTCTGTTTCTAGTTGACCCATTGGCACATGGCAATTTATTGCAATTCAAAATTAGTCACAGTAGTTACTGGCTTTCTGCCCAGTTGGTATTGAAGATTATCCGCTGGAGCTGGCACATACAACAAAAGTCAGAGGTGTTGCTGATAAGAGGTGGTGAGGTCAGGAGATAGAGTGATTTAGGGGCACTGGGCCCATATCACCAAGATGTAACTTCAGCCCCTCTCTGATACAATGGGAAGTAAGGCGTGGACCTGCAGGGCTGAAGTTCTCTGGCTGTGAGCTTAATGACTCTCCCTTCATCAGGGCTGGACCACTCTTAAGTTCAGATGTTTCAGAGACAGATTTAGCTTTGTTTGGGATCCACAAAATAAATGCACTTATTTTTTTGCTTTCCTACACATCACTTGCATTCTTTAAACTGATCTTTGACCTGGGTGACCCATATGCCATGAAAGGTAGACGTTTATTAGATTATTGATTCACAGAATGAGTCTTCATGGGGTCTGTTGAGAATAGTTGGGGTTTCAGGGCTTTTGTTGTGTTGTGACATTGATATTCCAGAAGAGAGCGAGGGAATGTGCTGACTGAAAACTGGATGCATAAGCAGCTGGCATACATTTCTTTATTAGAAAGCATAAATATGAAACTGTTATAGTTGCTTTTTTGAGCAAAGCGGAACTGCATTTAGTTGGTCTCATACTGCTTTTTGATGCTGACTGCTGCTGCACAGCCAGCAAGTGTTTGTCCTTAATGGTGATTGTTGCTCTACATCAGATGGTTTGGACTCCAGATCTCCATTCCCTTCATGCCCAGTGCATGAATCAGAGCACTGGAGACCCTATGCTAATCAGCTGCACTTCAGGAATGTTTCCTCCTGTACACACATGGCAAAAAGAGGGTAACTGCAGCCAGATAAGATGCTTCCTTTTGAATCCTCCAAAGCTGTGGTATTTAGGTAATGCGCACTCATCCTGTGAATCTTACAGTCTCATCTCTGAAGAGAACCTGCAACTTGGTTGCAAACTTTTTGCAAATTCCAAAGCAACTTTTCCATTTTTCTGGGAACAGCTGCTGTTTTTAAAGTGTATTTCATGCCTTTACTTCTCTGACCATTGCTAGCAAAATGCCACATCTCTGGAATGAAGATTTCTGTATTTCCCTTTCACTTCTTCTGTGTTACCTCACTTGTCAAGGTATAGCAATCCATTCTTACTGCAAATAGTTCTGCCCACAGCAACGTATTACAAAGGCATCAGTGATATGAATGTGATAATTTACTTATCTCTTAATAGTATCTTCCCTTAGAGTGCTTTTGAAAAAAGCTTCCAAGTCTGAGTCTCCTTGATGCTTGTTGCTTTTATGCAAGTGTGGGGACAACTGAGGCTTCATGGGTGGAATTTGGCTCTGTTTGGAGATGTAGTAGCAGTAGCTGGTCTGTGTCTGTTGGTCTTAATTTATGAGAAATGCAGAGTATCTGAAGGTCTAGCTATAATGGTTAGAAGAGACTGTTTGTGAGCAATACTGGAAATTATGTCTGGTGCCTAAGACCAAAAGCACTGGCTGGGAATGGCAGCCCCATCCTGTCATAGTGAATCCATAGTGAAACAAGACTGAAACCCACATCAACGCTACAATCCCCTCTGAAATCCCTTCCACAAGGTGTTTTGTGGGATTCATACAAAGTATTCTCTCCTTCACTATAGCTTGCACCATCTTGGAATGGTCCCTACCCTTATGCAGGGCCAGGACTTCTCAGGTCAAGGGCAGACCAAGGAGCACAGCCATGGTTGCTGCTTAATCTTTTAAATGCCAGATCCATGCCTGCTGCCTGGTGTGGTTTGCCTCCAGACAGCAGCTGACAGATCACACCATCTCTGATCTGCCCTGAGATTTGGGTGCTGCGGTGGACTCTTGTCTCCTACCCTGGTAAATCTGCTCCATTAATAGCTATCAAAGAGCCTGAAGTTTCCATCCGAACTTTATCTGGCTTTGCAGTGACATGGAGGATTAAAAAGTGTCACAGGGGAGGGGAGGGAGCAGCCGTGGCTCACCCGGAATAGCCTGACCTATGACGGCACATACCAGCCTGGGGAGGGGAGTTGTCCTGTGAGCTCATGGGTTATTAGCAGTGAGCACAGACATGTCTGCAGTCAGCAGCACACCCAGGGCCATCTGCTCTATCCCTGAGAGAGCCCAGAGGGATTTGTTAGTACAACTTGCCAGGACAGCTCTCTGATGGGAGAGCTGGGAGTAGGCTTGGGGGGCAGCATTGTGGCGCCACCGTTTTATGCTGGTCAGATGACTTATGGTTTGACCTCTGGGCTGTTTGTGTAGGGCAGATCTGGTTTTGAGGTAGAGCATTATGAGGAGATAACCCCTGCCCTGCTGCAGCCCATGGCTCTTGTCTCTCTGCTGCATCATAGCAGGTAAAGGGATCAGTGGCCTGTATGGCTTGGACTTGCCTATAGGGCCAGTAGGTGTAGGGCATAAGCCTTCATCCACCAGATGAGCAGTAGTGTAGGAAGCAGGAGCAGGATATTTTTGGTAGCCAGGGATTGACTTCTCACAGCCTCCCTGTTGTTAACTGGTTTTGTTTTCCTTGCCTTGTTCTTCTGCTGACATCCCCAAGTCCTCTCTTTCACCTGCCTCTTTTACTTATCTCTTGTCACTGTGGAATTATGCAGGGTTTCTTCTTGCTTCCTCCCCCTGCATCCAGAGCTGCTCCTCAGCTGAGCTTCACTGTTGCAGCAGGAACATTTTCCTTAGAGATAGTCTGTGAGTTAGAGCCCTTTCCAGTGCCCAGCGTTTTGCAGGAATTTTGCAGAGCACCTCAGCATAGTGGAACAAGATGTTCCAGCTGGCTAAATGACCCTAGATTCAGTGTACAGGTCCCCTAAGGGGCAATGGAATTGCAGACAAACTCCTTGGATGTGTGGGAAGCTGTAATGAATAGTCTATGAGTGCTGCTCCGTGTTTTAGATGGGGAAGCTTTGAGACTGTTCTAAACCTTTGACCTTGGTGGCATACTCCAGATTCCTCCCAGTTAAAGGGTCTCTTTCCCTCCCCTCCAGGCCTGAAAGCATCACATCTCTTGGTTAGCCAGACAGATGCATTGCCTCATAAAAAGCTTCTTTGTATTGCCAGTAATTCTATTGATCTGCACATTGGGAACATCATTCTGCTTTGGAATTTACAGCTTGCATACTTCATTGTTAGAGGTGATGGGTGCTATTGGTGTGCTGGCTCTTTGGATATCTAGAAAGTCACCCAGCAAATGGGAAATACCATGCTCCACAGATCTGGTAGCCTGAGGTAGTACAGCTGAACACAGGGTTTTTAAGCAGCATTCTTTCTGAAGAGGTTCCCCATACCACCTGATGGGAAAGATGAGGCCATACTGAATCCTTCTCTCCTGCTGGCATGGCAGAGGAATGTGTAGGCTCAGCAGCAGTGTTACTGTGGGATGTACTCCCCTTTGCTGGAGCGGATGAACACAGGAGACACCAGTGTCTGGCATGCAGGACTCTGCCAGTCCAACCAATGTTGCCTCTTTCCTTTCCAGCAAGCTCTTATGGGCCAAGGGTTTGAGAGGAAGAAGGGAATATTCATGCTGTGTTTGTGCTGCTGTGTGAACAGGTTTACCAAGCACATTAAATGCTTGTAGCTGCAGTGTTTGTTGCTGTCACTTGAGCTATGGAAAGTTGCTTATAATTTTGGAAGTTTTTACTTCAGCTTTTGGTCGCAAAGAGGGAAGTCTTCTGTCTGTCCTTTCCACTCCTTTTACTGACACTGGAATATCTCGGCAATTCCTGGAGGTGACAAGAAGCCATTGAACAGCGGGAGAATGAAAAACAGTGATTCCCTCCTAAACATTTAATCCCAGCTTAAATAAGGGGACTTAGGAGCTGGGTGCTGAATGACTGCAGTGATTTATCATGTCTGGCACTGGAATCAGTTTTTGTGGTCAGGAATGAGATGGGAATATCTGTTCTTACATGGGAGAGAGGGGAACTGAGATTAGCCAAACAGGTATAACAGGTGTTCTCCACCTCAACAGTATAAAAAGATGAGAGTGGGCCAGTAGGTGCATTGGCACTTGGACTAGATGATTGTCGTAGGTCCTTTCAAACTTAAAATATTCTATTCTATGTCCTGTTTAATAGTCCTTTTGAATTCCATTTTGGGGGCCAATCATGAAAGTCTGATACCTGCCCTGAAGGGGAAAAGATTCTCTTTATGTTCCCTGAGAAGATCCATGGGTAACAAAGGCATCTGGAAGAAGCAGGTTTGTGCTGCTGTCATGAGCAGTTGTTCCTTTTCCGGCCAGGGTTACCATGTGTTTTGAGGTGCTCCCTCAGTACCACTTCTAACTGACCTCTGGCTCCCCAAAACATCATGACCTGGGTGGGCTCTTCTCTGGTTTTACTGGCCCTGCAAGGCCAGGCTTTTTTTTTTTTTTTTTTTTTTTTTTTGGCATGGTCATGTTTTATTTTTGATTAACAAAGAGCTGCTGCCCTCCTCCACAGATGGGGTTTCCCCAGCCTTTTTGTGATGGACCTACCTGCCTGCCCAGAATATGAAGACTTTTTTTATTCAGAGCCTGGGAGTGATCCACTTAGCTGCATGGAGAGGGGATTAAGAGAGAAGGGTGATAAGAGAAGTAGTCTGATAAGGATTTTTTTCAGGCTGTGGGGAGCTGTGCTGTGCAAGGAGGTGGTGAAAGGAGCAAGACTGGCTGCTGACACTCTGATGTGACACTTAGACTGAGTGTCACAGAGATTGATGATGTAAGGTCCCCAGTTGCTCTCAGGAGCCAGCTCCTGCCAAGCACGTGCACAGTGAGAAAAGGTGGAAACCACGGTTAGACTTTCACTGCTCTAGCTACCTTCTCTGTCTGAGGAGATCTCTGCACAGCTTTCTGTGTTGGAGGACAGTCCAGTTGTTCTGGGAGCAAAACCCCACCCTGTCTGGACCAGAGACTGATGTTAAATCAGGATAAGTGTAACCGCACAACACAAGGCCTATTAGGGATGTGGTTTGTTTCTTGCTGGTTCAGAGATAAACAACCAGATTGCTGTTGTCTTGTCTGCAAAAAGCATTAGATCAGCGAAGGACAAGCCTCAGTCATGCTCTTCAGTACAGCAGAGTATAAGAGGTCTGAGTTCTTCCTGGCTCATCTGTAAATTTGTTTTCGAACCATCACTGTGGGGTAAAACATTCCAGAAATTCTGAGTGCAAGAATAAGGAGGACTTTTTAACTTTTCTTCTTTCAGCCTCAGGAGCAGAAACATGCAGTTGTTTCTTTGTCTCTTCTTTGCTGTATTTGTGTTTGAAGCCTCCTTTCTTCTCTTCCTGCAGGTCCTTCAGAAGCTTGGTAAAGCAGATGAAACAAAAGATGAACAGTTTGAACAGTGTGTGCAGAATTTCAACAAACAGCTGGTAAGATAATTGGTGATATGTAATTGCACCCTGGGTTTCAGTATTAGTTTCCAGTAATCTACTGCAATATGCAATTAAATCCCATTAAATTAAACAATGACATAAGCCTATTGAAGTGACCCACAACTTGTAGCTATTCACTTATGAGAAATTACAGAGTGACTTCCAGTGGAGTCAATGAGAGTGTAAGCTGAAAAGTAATGCTTGTTCTAGAACTAAGTTTAGAAAAGAAACATCTCAACCAGAACACTTCCCTCAGTGAGCAGTTACTCTGCCATGCAATTTTTCCTGCTCAGTTTGAAGCAGAGATGTAAGAGCAACATTGTGTCTCTGAAAGATGGATAGGATGGAAGCAGATTAGAAATAAAAAATTAAATGGAACAAGGCAGTTTCAGTTTCCTAAGTGAGGGGCAGAAGAGACAGAGAAAGTGAATAGTGAAAAGGGAACATCCTTCCATGGCTAAGACCTGAATCTGACTTCCTCCCCAGACTTGCACAATCAGTGTCAGGCCTGAGTCATTAATCTTCTGCGTGTCTGCCTCATCCCTATATTTCAGTGCACAGAAATATTTTAACAGTGTAGCAATTTTCCCCCACCCTCCTACTTCAACAGCCATAAGTTTCTATCTTCAAATGGGTGTGTTTTGGTTTGTTTTTTATTTATTTTTAATGTAGAGCTTTCAGCCATCCAGAGAAGGAGAAAACACCAGTTACCTGGGGGGGGCGGGTGTTTGCACCCTGCTGCTCCTTGTTAGGCAAAGTGTTGCTTATGTTTCATGGCAGGAAATGTGTGTCACATCATAGCTCAGGTGGTGCTGAAGAAATCTTTTACCCCGTTTGCGCCCTGACACATTTAGGGCCTTTTTTTGGAGCTGATAGTGGCAGCTGCATCGTGTCTGTTAAGACTCGGCAGATGTGGTTATGTGTCGCAAAACCAGCTGAGAAGGGATTTGCCACAGCTGAATATAATGAAAATCCTTCAGTCTGATTTTGTCTTATGTCTAAACAGAGCTGACTGCAGATTCCTGGAGACATGCTCATTTTCTTGGCAGTGACAATAGCTGTTGCTCCATAAGTTCACGCAACGTGTCTATAGCATGTCCAACACTGATATTCTCTTGTGCACAGCAGAATACATTTTGGCTTCTTTCTGACAACATGACATCACCAGGCGTAACTCTCTTTGGTATTGTCATTTTTAAGTATCAGCAATTAATAAACTTTTTAAAAATAGCCTTTTTAAAGGAGAAATACCAAAAGCTCAAATCCAAACTTCTAGGTGTGACTGCCTGGGATGGTTTTTCAGTTTCCAAAGCCATGAGTTCCAGTGGTGCACTGAGAAGCCTGTTAAAGAAGCACTGCCTCTTATACCCCTTACACCTGAATTTCTTTTCCCATCTTGCAAGGGCAGACCATGAACTATGTTCCCCAAGTAATTTATCAGAAAAGCTGGAGGTGGCTCTGCATTTACTGCTTGGGATCTGTTGGTTTTGCTTTGGCTCTCAGTTTCCCTATTACTAAAATAAATGCAAACAATGCCTTTTTTGGAGAGCCATCCATGAAAGTGAGTTACCTGGATTGTTAGGATATCCAGGACTGAGGAGTTATCATGCTAAGCAGATTAGGGAAAAAGAAATCGGCTATATGTGCATATATACACACCTGTTTTTATGTGTGTGAGATGTGTATGTAGTATAGTTATCTATAAGATTTCTATGGCCTTTCATTAAAAAGTCTGCTCCAGCAGGAAATATAAATCTGGGGCAAAGCTGATCTTTTGCTGCAGGCTGGTGACAGGACAGCTCTGTTCTCCTGTGGAACTGGCTGGGGTGTGACCAGGCAGTGGCCTGGTCCACTGCTTGATTAGAGGCTCCTCTGACTCTAATGGCTGTGTTGGAACACTTTGACACGTGTTCCCATGTGTGGGCTGTCAATGAATGGAGAGCAGGTCTTAAAATCACTTACTCATTTTCGACCAAGGCATCTTGTGGTTCTCTTAAATAGTATCTGAGTGGACATAAGGAAGAGCATTGCACTTCCCAGCTCTCTGTCCATCAGAGTCATACAAGAGCATCACTGAGACCTCTGAATAGTAGGAACTTTTTAGCTCAGACAGATGGATTTGCTTTGAGAAAAATGAGCTGGACATAACTATGCAGTTTCAGGGGTTGCCTGTGTCCCTTGAAGGCTTCACAAGCATCAGAACAACCTCTCATATTACTCCCTCTTCGTAGATTATCTTTGGCAATTAACCACCTCAGAAGTCCATCTGAAGGCTCCCCCCTCCCTCCCTTTTCCACTGTCGCTTGTGTTCAGGCACTGACACAAGGATCTGTCCTGGATATTGTTCTCACAGACCTGGAAGCAAGAGGCCTGCTGTAAAGGTGCAACACAGCCCCTGCCTGAGGAGTGCCAGACTTCGGCTTCTCTTGCCCTGCATTGAAATACTCACTGGAGAGATAGAGAGTGCAAGCCTGGTGGCAGCCCTTACACCTGGCACCATGGTGTGTTTCTGCCTGGTGGAGCAGCTGAGTTTTGATAACCCTTCATGAGTTGTCACTGTGTGGAAGTTCTGGGTTGGTTTACAGTGTTTCACACCAAACACATGAGAGGCAAGCTGCTACTGGCACAGGCTGCATCCATCTCTGCCTGTACCACACTGTGTTTGGCACAGCCTCAGCCTGCAGGGCAAGCAGCGTGGACTGAATCTTCACTCTTGCAGCATAGGTTCCCATTACAGCCAGTAGTTCAGAGAGAGGTTTCTGTCCCAGACAAGAACCCTTCTTGCCCATCAGTTTCCTTTCAGCCCTATGTGGCAAAACAAGGTATTTTGGGGAGAGAATTGGAACAGGCTCCCCAGAAGTCACCCCTGGAACTATTCAGAAAACAAGTAGACATGACACTGGTTTAGTGGATAAGGCGGTATTTGGTCAAAGTTTGGACTTGATCTTGGAGGTCTTTCCCAGCCTTAATGATTCTATGATTTATGCAGAATTGTGGCAGTACTTGACAGCTCACTGTAGGCTCCTTGAAGAAGCAGGTGCTGCATGTATGGAGAGAAAGCAGTGGTCTTAAAGTTTCTTGAAAGTTTTGTGAGAAAGCATTAATACTTAAAATAATAAAAAGAAGCCTTTGTAGCAAGGGAGCTGCTTTACTGCTGGACAAGAAATAAATCAATGGAAACGCCAAACAGGGAACTGGACAGGAACCACAGGTGCCCAGGGAGCTGGGAAAACAGGATTCAGGGCAAAACTCTGAACATAGGTCTCCCTTTGGAAATCTTTCTACTTGCAGATCTTACAGGCTGTAGGCTGTTAACTCTTCCTGGCAGGCTCGGTACTTTAAAGAGACTTAGGTAATCCCAGAGTTACAGAGATCACCTGTAACTCTGACTTTAAACATCAGCAAGAGGTGACTGAGAAAGACCATTCCAGTTGCAGAATGCAGCACCACATACTGGCTGTGACTATGCATTGTGGCAAGACAAGTGGTGTTGAGGATGTCTGGAGAACACAGAAGGGTAGTTGTGCATTGCTGCCATTGCACACTCCAGTTTTCAGGCCCTGACTTGTAGGTGTTTCAGATGATCTGTCTAAAAATCTTGATTTGACATTCAATTATTATGCTGGTTTTCTGCTCAAAGGATACTTCTGTCTCCATGGCTTTGGAACTGGGTATCAAGGCTTGAAGAGTTCTGAGATCAGCTTCAGTCATTTGCTGCTGTGGCAGAACTTGGGCAAGTATGGACACAATTTTAAAGGTGGCTTCTGTTTTCAGATGCTGTAATTTTTAATGTTACAGCTCTAGACATTGCAATGCCCAAGTGTGTAGTGGGCAGGTTCTGCAGAGGACCTTCTCTGCTGATTAGTTTCTGGTAACCTCAAATTTGTGTGTTCAAATTTAATCATTCTTAAAAATGATCTAGCTGCAGGATGATAAATGTATCTATAGGAGAGACTTTGCATATTTTCTTCTGTGCCACTTTTTCTTGTGTTCTGACATACCATCTTGCCAGTTCTGGTCTGTGATTTCCAGCATGAACCAATTCTAGGCAGACAGCACTGCTTTCCTCAAGACTTTCTTGCTTCCTACATTGGGAACAAGCAAACACATACTACAGCTTGATTAAACTGCTGCTTGTCAGCTTGGCTTTCCTGATGGCCCTCTATGTGTTTACTCTTTGATTACTCTGGTGCCTCTTGTTGGTGGTTTCTGATTGCATTATTAGGAAAGTCTTGATGTCCCCAGGTTTCCACATTCACCTTAAGTCAGCAAACAGCTCAACATTTGTTTGCTCCATGTTTTAAGAACTTCTAGGACTTTAGCAGCAGATGTGGTCATAATTCCACTCCTCTTGTACTCTGTGTCAGTTTCTAATGCTTCTTCAGACTAGGAGACTTTCTTTTGTAAAACTGGACAGCTCTTTTCCCCATCCCTCATTGCCTTTGTTGATGGCAGTAGGAACAGAACAAATGTGAACTCATCCACAACTTTTGAGGCATGGATAACAAATTGGACTATGCTACTGGAAACAGATGGATTTCTCCACAAAGCTATGCTATCACTGCCACTTCAACAGCTGGGCAGATTTAGCCTCTGCTTAGAGAGTGCAGCTGCACTGAGAGCACAAAGGATCGCAGCATGAGCTCAGTTGGGACAAGAGGTGCCTGAGTTGTGGAGAGGGCTGATGGGAAACATCTGCTCTTGGAGATGGTAGCTCTGAGGCAGCTGTTGGAGATGTCCTGTGAGCTCTCTCTCCCTGGAGTTGTCGTCAGCTGTCAAAATTCATTATGCTGGGGGGCACCCCAATGGGATACGAACTGGGAAAGAGGAGAAAAGAGAGCAGGCTATCAAGTGTCGTGGTTGCTTTTCTGCATTCTTATTTTTACAGATAACGTGGGGGATAGTGAGGATCCAGTGAGATCCCACAGGTTAAGAGAAACCCTTTTATAACAGAGATCTTTGTCTCTCAAATTCTTTTCTGTACTTGCATAGTCCAGAGGTTGCCTGTACTGGTGTCAGGAGTCGTGCCCAGCTGGGTGCTGAGTATCTCCAATGACAGCAGTTCCACAGCCTCCGTGGGCAACCTCAGTGTTTACTCCTTCCCTTGCTGACATGCTGTGTGATGGTGTTATTCAACTTCTCAAGCCTTGCTTTTCTCTTAATTTCTGTATCTATAATGTCACTGTCTGGATTTGAAAGTATTTCCCTGTCTGCTTTGTATCACTGTCAATGATGTATGGCAAGGTAGAGGGGAGGTGAACCTGACTATGCTTATCCTAGTGCAGGACAGCAGTTGTGTAAGGACTTCATTGTATGTGAGCGTGCCTGAACCAACTTGCTGTAAGAATCTCTGTGACCCTTTGTAATCTGAGTTCTTGTACTACACTCAGCTGTGTCATCTGAAGGGTCAAATTGTTAAAACTCAGCCTAGCTACTGGTTTTAATCCTTTGTTTTCTAGTGAGTGAAGTCTGCTGCTGACAGGCCACCTTCACCTTTAGTAAAGCTAAAGTTGGTTAACTCTGTATTTGCAAGCCCTGCTGCATAGAACAATTTAGACACAATGATGTTTGGGCAGTTCGCATGTTCCTTGTACCCACTTTACACAGGAGTTTTGTTTTTCAGTGAGACAGGAAAAAGTGGCGAGCTAAACTGCTCCAAGAGCAGTACAAAATCAATTGCTTCTATCTTCTGTATCCTGCAGGCGCCCTTCAGTTCCATTCATTGCATGGACCCACTAGCCCTTGGTGTATAAACTTTTGCTACCCCCAGGACCCTCTCCAGTTGTCTGTAGGGAACCAAGACACTAAAACTGGCTCTGCTGGGAAGAGTAAACCAGAGATTTACCCACACCAGGTTATTCAGTACCTTGGTTGTGTTGCTGGCCAAATATGCCTGCAGATCACTGGCTATGGGCTTGCCAAGTCAGAGGGCTGTGTGATCTTCCTGTTAACATTTGTGTTTCATATGATCATAGGACTGGTGTGTAACCCATTTGCAAGACCAGTTTTCTTTAACTAGAAATACTTGACTCCTCTTTCTTATGCTCTCTTTGTATGAGAGAATAATTGATTATCTTCTCCTTACATTCACAGTCTGAAGGCACGAGGCTGCAGAAGGACCTCCGAACTTACTTAGCTTCTGTAAAAGGTAAGGTCTGCGTAAGCAGAAGATTGTTTCCCCTCTAGTGCTTACCTACACAGTGAGGTTTCTGTAGCCATCCCCTTCCTGGTGTTGCCTCAGGTGTGATTTGTAGGAAGGGTCAGCCTTGTCTGGGGGTGGATCTTTCAGAATCCCTCAGGACCAGCTGGGGTGCAGTGGGGTTGTGCTTTGAGGCCAAACGTAGTGCTGATATGGAAGGAAGCAGATAGACCTTCGTATGTTCTGCTAGGGGAGGATGAACACAAAGGGTGTGATGCAACTGCATCCTTTGTTCCTTTCTCCCTCTGGTTACCTTTCATCTCTGTGTAATCAAGGGTCAGACATTTAGTAAGGAAGGGCTTAGCATCTGTTATAACCTTCCTGTGTCTCCATTCCTCAGGATGAGGATTAAACTATGAGGAACACATTATTGTCTTCTTTTTCTGAACAGTTCTCTCTTCTTTCCTAGCTATGCACGAGGCCTCCAAGAAGCTGACAGAGTGTTTGCAGGAAGTTTATGAACCAGATTGGCCTGGCAGAGATGACACAAATAAAATAGCAGAGGTAAGACTTTGTCCAGGATGTGGGGATGTCCAAACTTGCTCTGTCAGCAGAGATGAGTTTTGGAAGCTCTGTCTTTGCACCACGTTTCTTCAGGCATGTGACTTTGCAGGAGAATTGGAGACAAACTCAGCACTGGGAAGAAAGGAAGGCTGAAAGGATGTGGCCTGTATTTTTATCTGCGTAGGACACTGTCCCCAGATGGTTTTATGCTACACAAGCAGTTTGTTCCCCAGAAAGGGGATAAACAGGGACAGAGGATGCCAAAAGAGTCAATTGGGTTAACTGGATGTATTGCTTATGCTCTGTGCAAGAGAAAGGGGAAGATAAATCTCTAGCCAAAGCATGGGCCGAGTAGCCATTGTGTACCTGCAACAACCTCTCACTCACGGCTGTACCATCAGCTGCCTTATTTCAGTTGCTTCCTTGTTTGGCTGAGCCATGTGTCACCCCAGCCTGCTGTTCTTCTCATCCATTGGTGAGGTGATGCCCGTCTAGCTTGTCCAGGTGTTTTCTGTGGAGTTTAGGGCACCACCTGACATTTGACAGCTTGGATCCCCTTTGGCATGTGTATGTGGTGGGTCCGGCTGGAGGCAGGCACCCTCTGCTCTCTTGCTCAGCTGTTCTGCTGAGCAGCAGCTGTGGCACTTCAGCTCTGTGGATCCATTGCCATAAGGCTGCAGGATTGGTCTTATCTGCAGCTGTCTGTGGCATTGGAGCCGTGGTGAAGGAACACAGAGGAGAGGAGGAGAAGGATTCTTTCCTTCCTCTTCTTTCTCCTGCAGAAAATCTCACCTGAAATAACATCTGCATCTTGCCCAGGAAATAATGACTTCAAAGCACATAAAGCAATAAATAATAATAAAGTTAAATTCTTGCTTTAACATGGAAACTTTGCATTAGGAAGTGCTGTTGCAGTAAATAATGGAGTTTTATTTCAGCTGGTTTGGCTTCACATTCTCTGTTGGCCTTGCTTCTTCCTGAGCTGCTCTGGTGCCTCCTGGGAGACTGACCTTTGAGAAAATTTGAGCCAGAGAGGTCAAAGGGAGCACAAGTCCTGAGAACTCACCATAGCTACTCTTTGGGTCTGCAGGAATATTTCCAACCCTCCACCTCCCCCTTTAATGCCTTTTTTATATTCCTCTTGTGAAAAGACAGGTGAGAGACAAGTGTTATTCCTGCCAAATAAAAACTGTAAAGTGGTAATTTTTCTTGAATGTTTTAGCCAAAACCCTTTGTTCAAGTGGAAAACAGGAGAGAGGGGCAATTTTCATGTAATTCAGAGTGCTGATAGGAAATTACTGTGCCTGAGATCAAGTCAAGAATAAAGTGTGCACAATTCAGGGTGCAAGTCTTGGCTGTGACCTCCACTGGCTTGTGGAGGTGGTGTGAAGGCTGGAGACTGCTAGTATAGCTTTCTGTTATTGTTCATTGTCCTCCAAAAAGCTGGATTGTGATAAAAAGCAGAAAGTGGTGCCTTGTGATGTCAGGTGTCCCATTTTTGTGGCTGCAGGAAGAAGCAGGTAGAGCCAGACTGACACTGATCTTCCCTTCCATTGTCAGGACTTGATCTAACACTGCGGGGGGATAGACGTACCTTCAAAGGCACTTTGTCCTTGGAGAGGTCACCTGAGTTAGCAGCATCAGGCTTTCTATTTTTCTGTTAAGATCTCTGTTTTCAACTAACTTCTCTGCTCCTTAGTTTTGCAAAGAAATTGCTATTTCTTAAGAGCTCTGGGGGACTGAGATTGTTAACTGTAGCACTTATGGAGCAAAAAAAAGAAATGTGAAACCCTGTGTTCTTAATAGTTAGGTCATTACATTTGTTTTTCAGAACAACGATCTCCTATGGACGGATTTCCATCAGAAGCTGGTGGATCAAGCACTTCTGACCATGGATACGTACCTTGGCCAGTTTCCAGATATTAAAGTAAGATTCTTTTTAAATATTTTGATCTAGAGAGTCATAGTAGATAGAAACTCAGAAGATCAATTTCTTTCATCCCCAGCTTTAGAAGGATATGTGTACTGTACTGCTTCAAGGTCTTTGAGATCAGCCAAGGTCTTTGCAGCTCTGGGTTATGTGAAATTGTGTTGTTCTACTTTTGGGCTTAAAATGAGAGTGAAGAATCCAGGGGCAAGACACTGAAGAGAAAATTTAAGTGTGAAACAGGAGGATCCATAAAATTCCTTTTTGCATCAGAGTGCAGGGACGCAGAGTCAGCAATAGCTCAGAAGTTCTCAGTCTCTCTCTTTTTAGTCCTTTTGTCTTTAAACTTCCTTGTAAGCACAAAACATGGAGCCAGCAGTTAGTGGCAAACATACTTTACAAGTAGAGGCTGGTTTGTGTGAGTCCTTGAAAGTCCTGCTGTGTGTTTAACTATCTTTATTTAGGGAAAAGGGAATGCTGGATATCTTTTTTGGGAGAGATCGTACCCATGGACCAGGATTTGAATGGAGTCTTGTGACCTTCCCTTCCCCCACAGTTATCTCCTCTCCATTCGTTTTGAGGTTGTGCAGGAAATGTCTTCACCATATGGAAACACTAGTAATGATATCACCATATGGAAGTATCAGCTTGGCTGCTTTCCAGTGAAAACAACCCTTTTCCCACCATGTCTCTTAAAACATTTGTCAATATTTGTTGCTTCAGGAGGATTGTGCTCTGTCAAAGCGGGGCGGGTCACAGGCTCATGAAATGAGCCCTGAGCAACAGTGTCCTTGTCTCCTGGGACTCCTTGTTTTTGCTTCATTTTTCCAGCTTCTTCTGCCCCTGAAAGTCCGAGTGGGGAAGGGCGAAGAGGCTTTCTGCTGCGTTCCGCCCACTGCAGGCTGTAGAGCTGATCACTCTGTGTAGGGTGATGCCATGTGCCTCAGCTCTGCAGAGCCTTGTGTGCTGTTTTCTAAGCAGGAGGGTTTATTTTGGGCTTGCTGTAGACTTAGTCTTCACACTGTTTAGGTCCAAATCACTTTTTACCAGCCTCATCAGCTGTGCACTGGATCACCTCATAATGTCACTTTTTCCATGTTGAGTATCTTCAGAATTTCTTAAATCTAATGAGGCCCTGCTGAGGTTTTATAGTGGAATTTTAAAAAGGAGCATGAGACTGGGAACACCCAAATTCCACCAAAACTCAAGGTGTTAAGTACTGAGTTCTCATAGATACTTTCTGACTTCTGAATGGGCCACTAAGGCATTCATTACTACTGTTCTTTCTCAGTCTTCAAATGATGCTCTAGAAAAGGGGAATTTTATATTATTGCATAAAAGCAACTTTATGCACAATTCAAGTAATGTTTTAAAGAGAGCACTACTCACCTCTGCTTCCCTTCCTAAAATGAGTGAGAGGTTGGTCTTACGTTGATTCTTACAATAAGGTATGGCTATATGTCACAAGAGTTCGCTATTTCTTTAAAATGGAATTTCAGTGGTATGAATTTAAAAAGGTCAGTATATTTTTATTGATAATTCAGCCGGTTGCATCACCCTCCTTACCCTAGAGCAGTGACAAGTGCTCAGATCAAGTATATTTTCCTCAACTGGTAAAAACTCCTAGAAATGCAGTGGTTGAAGGTTGCTACACTTGTACAGAAGTGTAGTTTGGCTGCACAAAAGGAATTAGAGTTCTTGAGATTGGCAGGCAGACAGTCTTATCTAATTTAAAGAATATTTCAGTTGTTTTTTATTGTTATGGTAATAGTGTTCTGGTTTTTGTTTTCCACAAAATAAAATTTTCTGCTTTTCCTAGAATTCTGGCATTACTGTGATAACAAAGATGATTTATGGAGAGAAGAGGATTTTATTTTGGTTGTGTGAAGGCCTGGTTTTTATTAATTTAAAATGTGTGATGAGTTAGATCATGCATGTATTATTTTTTGTTAAATTCTTACTCTGAATTCATTTTCACTTGAAGGGCTGGAAAAATTCTTTTGAATTTTTTGGACTTACAAAGGGATCCACAGCAGGAATGTGAAAACATAGCATTCCTTTAGTAAGCAATCTTTATATGTTGAAGAGAATAACTTGTCCAGTGTTGGTGAACAAAGCCTGTCTATTTTCTCAACTTAACGAAAGAGAGTGCAAAACATACTTAATCTTTATTTTTTTCATGTCACTGTCTGTACTTCTTGGAGTACAACTCTTGCGTAATCTTTACTATTTCTGAGTGAGTTTTTGGTTGATTTTGTAGAATATGCAGTAAGAGTATAGGTCTCTGCAGTGAATCCATAGAAGATAAACTATAAACCAAGTTCTGAATAGCTGTGGAATTGGCAATTTTCTGTCTTGTGCTGAAACTGATGTCCTACTAGCTTTAAAATGAAGTATCAGTAAAGGAGGGTGTGGAAGGGAAAAGTTTTGTGATGGTTTGGCTTTGTTGTTTCTTTTTTTTTTTATTTAAAGGAGGCTGAAATTAAGATGGATTGGTTGCAAAGGAGTAAACTCTGTTGGAGTTCAGCTATTACATTCAGTTAGTGGTGGGTACCTGCAGCTGTCCTACAGCCATACAAGGAAGCCCTGTAGCCTTCCAGGGCTGGGCTAAATCCCATTACTGCTGTCACAGGCAATGGTGTGGTCAGTGGTTACTGGAGAAGGGTTCATACACAGTGTATCCATACCTTCCAACATTTCCATGTACTCTGCTGAAAGCATGAGGGTGCTGCAAAAACAGGGAGGAGTGACCTTGTTTGAGAGATGGGTGACGTTGGATCAAACTGCATGGTGGGGTAGCAGGAAAACCTGGAAGTGGCTGTTTGCTTTGTCAGGGGTGGAGAAAACTCCAGCTATCTTTAGCAGTCTGACCTTGGGGAAAATCGTACCTCTTAAATCCCAGATCGGTCCATGTGTTTATCTGGTGCGTTTGTAAGATGCAATAACTAGCTTCTCAGAGATTGTTATGCTGCTGGAAGCCCCCTGCAATACCTGGCAACATGATGTCTGGGAGGTGCCTTCAAGTGACCTCAGCTCAGCTTCTTCGTGATTCCTCTCAGATTGAGCTGAGCATTTAGAATTCAGTTTGGGTGTGCGTGTGGCTGAGTTCCTGCAGATCTGCTGTGACTCACACAGAGCTGCACCAGTGTTTGCTGGAAGTGCATAGAAGCATGTGTGGGAGACGTGTGAACTGGTCCCAGCTGGTCTGGCAGAGAGATCAGCCCTGAGTGCAGTTTGCAGCTTATCTGCAGGAGCCTGGGGAGACGAAACCCTATCTCCCTGCCAGGCGCAGTAGAAGGGGGGGGCTTGGCTTTTGCAAGTAAATCCTGATGCTGATCCCTCATTCTGCACTTTCTATGTCCCTGGGTGCTGTGGTCAATTAGAAGCCCTCCTGGCTCCTTGCCATGCCTTTTCACTCTGTTCTCCAGCCCATCTCTAGACTGCTGATCACAGATGCTTGTCCAGACTCTCTGAGCTGGGGTGTGCTGGGATCAGGCTGGGAATATCTGTGCTCCAACCCAGATAGTCTGGGGTGTTTGCAGACATTATAGGAGGCAAGGGTCTGAGGGGATGGATAATTCCTAAAACAGGGCAGCCCAGTGAGCCAGAGCCTCAGCGAAATGCAGCTCTCCTGGGGGAGAGATCCTGAGGTGCCTCAGATGAAGAAGGGTGAGGAGGGTTCAGACCATGGGCCTGCCTATCCATCCTGGATTCTCAATCATGGATTTGTCAGGACTCCATTTCTGAATCTGAGTGTGGTACACAGTTGGCTCTTTTCCTGTGTTTGTTATGGCTTCAGTGTGTCTTGCCTATTGGTGACACAATGCTGCAGGTTTTCCCTCACATGTCCCTTGCTTAATAGTGATTGACAGCAGACTGTGGCTGCGGTCACTTCTGGCTAGCTCCTCTTGCAGGGTCCAAAATGCTGTCCTAGGCATATCCTGAAAATGTGGACGAGTGCTTGTGCAGTACATGCAACAGAAATGCCTTCTTTTGTTGAACTTAATCTTTTAAGCTTCCACACAAACTAGTGAACTGGTTAGAGACTGGCTGCAGCCCCCAGGAAGCCCTGAAAATGATGAAGCAGTGCCTGTAGGATGCAGGCACATGGTGGGGCTTAGGAAGCAGTGGAGCTACAGTTCCGAAAACATTAGTGTCACCCAGAGGTGGGACCTGTTGGTTGGATCCCTTTGCCTTCTCTGGCTGTGTCTACTCACCTGCTGAGGTGCTCCCTCTGGAATGGTGGTTGTCACAGGAGGCTCTCAGGGCCACTTCTCTGGGCAGCCTTTGTGAAGGATCCACCGAGTGTCCTTGTATGGGCAGAGCGTGGTGTGCTCTGAAAGTTGGGTGGAGTATTTTTTTCCTGAGAGGTTTTGCAGTTTTGGCTGCTGGGGAAGATTGGCATGACTCTTTTCTCATTTTTCTTAGTCTCGTATAGCGAAACGAGGAAGGAAGCTTGTGGATTATGACAGTGCCAGACACCACTTTGAAGCCCTGCAAACTGCAAAGAAGAAGGATGAAACCAAAATCGCAAAGGTAAAGCAAACAGGAGCATGTGCAGCCAATCCTTTAATTTTGCATTTGCCTATGGAGCAGCTTTTAAGTGCACTTGTACCTCTTCACTGTGTTTTCATAGAATCAATTATCCTGGAAAGGACCTTTAAGATCATTGTGGTATTATGAACTGGTGAGGTTTTGCTGGGTATTTCCTTCTCATTTGTTTAGCTCTCCCAGAAGGCAGGATAACCTCAGTTGGGTTGGTTCAGACCCACAATCATCAGTCTACATCTCTTGGTGGTAAATGCTTAGGCATGCGTTTACTCATATGCTACAGGACCAGTAACCTCTGGCAGAAAAGCCTGTGTGCCTCTTGGGGAAGCAAAACTTTGCAATGCCCCAGAAAAATTTTCCAGTGTGCCTGCTTCTTTCCCCATCTTAGAGTAGTGGTAGAAGTGTCTTGAGTGTTTTCTTGAGATTGGTTGTATTTATGAAGTCCTCTGATATTCTAGAACAGAGACCTTTAGGAGTGAGAGTTACAAGTTCATCGATGGAAATGCACTCTATGCACACTTGATGAATGTGTTCTGTTGTCTACTGGCCACAATTACTGGATAATAAATGTGACTGACAGTGGAAAAAAGAGTTTTCTCTTGTCAGGTTTCTTTCATGCCTGTGCATAGCTTGATTCAGAGTTTACTGCAGAGCATACCCAACACTCAAATAAAGGATTTTATTTGTAATGAAATTTATTTTAATTAAAAAGAAAGTTTACATTTTTTAAATGTAGCTGAAGAAAGATGGTAGTGCTAACTTTGTTGTAGAGTGGGCACATGGTTTGAATACTGCCCAGAAAACGAGCTACGGATTACTCCTGTACCCTAAGTATATATGAACCCATGTGCTTCACTCCACAGGACAGTTCTTGACACAGCAGAATAGTCCAGGGTTGGGAGACATCTTTAATTCTCTTCAGTGTGGGCCATGGCACATTGGGATTCTTCAGAGTAGAAGCAGTGCAGGAAAGTGCAAGCCTGGATCTGTATCTTTTAACCAGGCTCCAAGAGTTGTCATGACTTACTTGGGGTTATTTGTGGTAGGGGGGAATATGGGCTATGTGAGAGATGCTGGTGTTTCTCCTGCATGGAAGAAATTGATGCATCTCTCCCCTAAGTGAAAGATATGCATTTAATGGCCACAACACTTTTATTGTTAAACTGCAATTCATCAATCATTACACACCCAGTGCATGCACTGTGATTAAACTTGACAGACAAAAGGGGAGGCAGATTGATGGCCCAAGTGTCATTGCATCATTTGTGTGGCAAAGCAAGTCTTGGTTCTGTATGCAAGGCATGAGGCCCAGCTGGTTGTGCCTTCAGTTCAGAGCAGTAATTCACTGTGTTTGTGGGTAGGAGCAGAGTTTCTGTGGGTTATGTTATTTTTACTGGTGCATGCCTGTGGGATCTGCTGCAGTGGAAATGGTTTATGTAGGAATTGATGCACTCAGGTTTGTGCCTTGTGTGCTGCAGCAGAGGCTGGCTGCCTTCATCATTGCTGCACTCACTGTTGCCCCAATTGCTCACCTAAGATGACATAACAAGTATGGGAAAACATACAGTTTGAAGAGTGAAGTGTCAGTGCTCTGTTCCTGATTCATCCTGTGCAAGAGTCTCTTAGGAATTGATTGGACTCTTCTCATGAGCCAAAATATGCACTGTATCAGATCTTTTCACTTTCTGTGCTTTTGGCCATAAGCTCATGCACAGGATAATATGTGACACGTTGCACTGTCATGATCCTGCAAAGATAGGAGCACGAAGTCCCAGAAGGTTATGTATATATGTTCTTCCCAAGTGGACAGTTTTCACAGTCCAGCCTGTGGTCTGACATTTGCAGACAGGCAGCAGTGCAGGATTGTGAGCAGCAGCCGGGGCTCAGCATGCACTCAGCTGGTGTAGGTAGTTCACCTCTTTCTTCCTGTGCCTGCAGTTTTGCTTGTGTGACCTTTGAAGTAAGATTGTTTCAGTGTAGGTTACTTTGGAATATGATGACAGGCTGCTAGGGAAGAGGAATCGTGTTTCTGACACAGCATACAAGTGGGAACTGGCTTGATTGAGGTTTCATGCTGTAGTAGCAGAAACAGCAATCTGAATAGTTTTTGGTGCTATGTTGTCTCTTTTTATTTTCTCTAATATATGGATGTTCTTTTCCCACCCAGGACCCCATCCTCTTACTGATAAACTTACATCCTGCCATTAAAATAAAGCACTCTGGACATTCAGCTGTTGCATGCAAATAATTATGATGGTTAATTAATCCTGACCTCTCTTTAAGGAGCTCCGACTTCACAGCCATGCCTTGGAGTAGGGTTGTCTGTGTGCTAGGTCACTAACAACTGTATTTGTTGCTCTTACAGCTGCCTGGCTGGTTTGCAGTATCCAGCCCACACGGGAGCATTAATTACTGCTAAACTTGGCATGCTTCAAAGGATTCATAACTGATCGGTCCCAGGATGTTTGTTTTTTTCTCTTGCTTTGGTGATACTGGTTTGGCCCAGTCTCTAAATACACTCTCTGTTGTGATTTTAATTTTTTTATCCTAAAAAAGATATATGTTTGTGTCTCTCTTGTTCTCTGTTTATTGTTTTCTTTTTTTTCACTCAAACATGCTCCCTCCCCCCAGCCTGTTTCGCTGCTTGAGAAAGCTGCTCCTCAGTGGTGTCAAGGGAAGCTACAAGCTCACCTCGTTGCACAAACTAATCTGCTCCGAAATCAGGTGACTGCTGATCTACCTGGCTCTAACCCTGCATGTGCTATTTTGGGCTCTAGATTGTACCATGCAAGTAATCTCTAGGCAACGTTCACTCTAGTCTTCTCTGTTGCATGTGTCCTTGATACCCCTGAGCCACATGGACACGTGGAAGTTGCTGACCACTGAATGAATCTGTGCCTGCCTGATTGATTTCCAGTGGGGTGTGTTAATACTGGACTACTGTTTTTTCCCCATAAAATGAAATGCGAAGGAAGAAAGGCTATGGAATAATGATGAGACAGAGGGTAATGTAGTACAGTTCCTCCAATTATTGCTTTCTTTTTCCTCTCAGAGAAGCAGTCAATTTTTATTGTTGCTGCTTCAAAAAAAAAAGGAAACACTGAAAAATTGGTTTATGCATTCATGTTGTTCAGTAAAGCTGGAAAAACATAACATTATGATTTCTGTGGCTGCTGAGTTAGGTTGCAACATTCTCCTGTGGTAAAGTCCAAGTTTCCCAAATGGGCACTGTCCTGGCTCTTGTGGTTTAAGAGAGCCATTTCTAGATACAGGGTTTCAGTCTGCATGGGAGAAGAGGTGGGCCCAGACCAGGCAATTTGCACCCTGTGTGATATATTTGAACAGTTCCAGGTTGAGGTCATGGTTGACTCATCTGTCTGAATTTAAGTTATAGTGTCTTGAGGGACATGAGAGCAGCTCAGAGGAACTGCAGGGAATAAAATTTCAATCCTACTTGCATAGACTTCCTGATGAAATGTCCCTCAGTGTTTGCCTTGGATCACCTTCAGGGATAAGAGAGAGTTGACAGAAGTCAGTGGGAAGAAGATTCTTTCAATGAGCAAGTGATAGTAAATCATTACCCAGACTGGGAGAGCGCCAGTTACCTGCTCAGGAGTTCCTGGTGAGCTCATCTGTTCTCATTCAAATGCTCCTGTGTCTTCACATTCCTTCTCAGTGAATGAATTGCAGCTTAGAAACACTGAATCTCTCACCTTAAGAAGGACCTGGGTTTTTCACAGTCAGCTTATGGCTACAGATCAGGGAAAAAACTAGATTGCACATCAGTAAAGCCTGGGGAAAGAACAGCTGCTAGCAGCCCTGCTTCGGATGTGGAGCAAAGGGCAGAAATATGTATTCATTCTTGATTGAAGGGAGAAGGACAGATGGCAAGCTGCCAGGGGCTTTTCCTGTGCCTTTACTGGCCCAGCTGGGACCTATCTGCGCAGTTGTGGTTCTTGACTCGTCTGTTTGACTGGTTGTATTTCTGGAGGATTAGAAAGCAGGTATGGGAAGTCTAAAGCCACAAATAAATATATAAATCAGTCAGCTCTTGGGCATTTTTCCTCTTCTCAGACTGACTGGGATGGCTGGAAGTAATACCATCACCCACAGATTGCCCAGAGAAACAGTACCTACAAGTGCCCCCTCATTGATTGCACTTGGATTTTAGATGGGGTGCCAAGAGTCACTGGATAATTTCACTGTACTGGGTGACTTTGCCTTAAAGCGTGTGTAAGGTTATGTCATCTTTCCACCCACTGTGGTGTGGGTGTGTTAATCTCTTAAGACATGGCATTAATATTTTCAGTGACCATAAATATTTTCAAATCAATTTAAGTTCTCCTTTAAGGTTTTTTCCCCCTTTCATTCTTGAGCTAAGTATTATTATTGTCAACCTTAAATTTTGTTTCTACTTGTGTATTTGGAGGTTTTTTCATTGTTTTTTCTTTATTTTTATTTTTATTGGAAACTAACAAGAAAAAACCTATCTCAGTGATAAAGATTAACTTGTATTCTGAACCTGTAGGTTTTCCAGTTTGCCTTCCAAAACATGAGCAAGCAGTTTTTACATTTGCATGACTTCAAGACTGAAGGTGTTAATGACAGCCCTAAATCTCATTAAGCTCCTGATAAAACTGGGAGGGCTGATGATGCTGTATTTATTGAGAAGCTTTAGAATGCTAAGCCTTAAAAAAAAAAAAAGTCTTTCCTTTTACCAGCAGCTGTGTTGCTGTCTCATGCCTGATAATTTTACAACCTCCATGCAAAAATGGGGTCAGTGAGATCTGTTATTTGTACTGTAAAGTCCCTCCCTCCAGTGTGCAAACTGCTGGCTCCTTAGGCCTTTAGCAGATACTAACAAAAACAACACAGTGGGGTTTTTTTGTGAAGTCTCCTGAGGGAGTTGCTATTGCACACTCCCAGTTAAAAATTTTAGTGGCTGTGCTTTTTGAAACAAAGGAGAAAATGGCTTAGAACAGCAAATTCTTGCCTTTTGACTAAGCTCCACTGACATGCTGAATACAGACTAAAAAGCAACATCCTTGGTGCTGCAATGATAACAGAACAATATGTCTGTAGGAGAAAGTCAGCAAGTTGAGTCCTGGGCCATGCTGCCCTTCTGAGCGACTTCTGGCTGGCACTGAGGCTTGGGCCTGAGGCTGGGCTCCCAGCTCTTCTCCTTACCCCTGCCTCATGGATGTCTAAACTACTTACTCAGCACTGCCTAATTACCCGAGTTCACGGCATAGTCTTTGAAGAGAAATGGTCACCAAAATGCCTGAAAGCACCAGTCTGGACGTGGCCAGACACTCATGAGAGCTGAGGTGCATGGTAAGAGGAGAAACACTGTGAAATAATCGCGCCCCTGCCACATCCCAGCTTAACTGGTGGTGCTTGGTGCTCTGAGCCTTGGCTAGGTGGAAGGTCAGAAAAGCATTTCTGTTGTCCAGCTCCTGCTCAAACCTTTCTTCTTTCGGGCAAGGAGAGGAGAGAAAGATTTTTCTGAAATCATATTTCATGGACCAGGGCATCATGTTGGTTTGATCTCAATTTTCCATCAGGTTGACAAGGATGACAGCTGAAACAGAAACCACACAGCTATAGTAGCAATGGGTTGTGCCCTGAAACCTGTCTCCACCTTTCCCTGCCTTACTGCATGAGGTGGTGTGTCCTCTAGCAGGGCTTGTGACTAGGTTGACCTCTGTCTTAGGCTGTCTGGAAGCAGTGAGGGCTATCAAGTGGCAGGACTCCTGCTTCCAAGCAAAGTAAGTCCCATTGGTGAGAAGATCCCTGGGCTAACAAAGGACTGAAGAGTTAATTCAATGCTATACCCGGGAATGAGAGCAATAGCAGAGCCACAGGCACTGGATGGGTCCCTGATTCCTACAGTGACGCTAGAGTGAACGTTGCCTGTTGCTGATTTTTTTCTTTGCCTTGGGATGTCACAATATTCACACATTGCTTTCTAGGTTCTTTGACCTTATAAACAGGTAAACGAGAGAGGGAAAGAATATTACTATTATCCACCATGTCTGAAAAACCAGTAGCATTCGTTGGTGCCTCATCTCCCAGCTGTCACATCTCCTGGGTTGATTCTGGTTCCAGTATAGTTTGGAAATTACAATGAGATAAAGTCAAAGGATAGACGGGTTTTTTTTTTCCTATGTTTAAAATGATTACAATAAAAACATTAATTCATAGAGGTATTTTAAGGCAGAATGAGTCTTTGTGATCATTGTCTCTGATTCAGCATAAACAGTGTCTGTTTAAAAGGGTTTTTTTCATTGTTTTGTGCAAACTCTCTTGAAATGTTGAGTTTCTCAGTGAGGGTAGCAGCGAAACAGGGGTTTCTGGGTGGAAGTGTCATGACCCTTTCTCCCCCTGTTTGTTCCTCACAAGGTCTGCTTAACTTTTGAGTACTTCCCAGTTGTGTCTTTTTCTGGGGGTAACTTCTTCTGATCTTGAGTACAAAGCCTTAGCCTTGCCTCTGACAGCAATGAGCAACCCTCTGAAAGGTGGAGGTAGTTGGAAAGTAGGAGCTTCTGTGGCTTGCTCATAAGTTAGGAGAGAAACAGAGCGTGTAAGATCCTACACAGTCCTGTGAGGAACAGGATTCTGAACTGCAAAATATTTTTAAGCCCTTTCGCTCATCAATCCTGTCATAGCACATACCCATCACTAAGAAGCAGTAAGCTGGATTTCTTTAATTAAGCTGGCACAAAGGAGATAAAACTTGATTTCTAGAAGGGATAGGAATCTGACTGCAGGCTCATAGGGAGATCCAGTTCCTGTAGCTTGTGGGCTCTTTGCAGAGGCTTGTGGTGTTGTGACATTCCTGCTGCTGTTGCATTATAGGCACTCATGCTGACCTTCCTGGTAAGATGTGTTGTCAGGTTGCTTGTGCAGGGATTTTTCCATTCTGCATCCTGCTGCACAGGGTTGTGGGAGAATGCTGTGATGTTGTAGATTACAGAATAGAAGCGTTTTAGTTGGAAAGCTGATTTTTAAGTCAGGGCACTGAAAAGAGGAAGAGGTCACCTGGGACAAATGTAGGAGAGGGAACGTGCTTGTTGCTGGTGTCTGCTGTCAGCAACAAACCAGGGTCATTCATTTTGTCATGGAAACCTGGCAGAACTCATCCATCAGTGCTGGGATCTGTCAGTGTACAGGTCCAGTGAACAGATCAACTTTAAACTCTCAGCTGGGAGAAAGAGGTCCTGTACAAGGCATACTGCCTTTGCTGTTGGTGGCCGACAGCCAGCCAGGGATCACGCTTATGTGAGACCACTGAAACCAAGATGTATTGCTCAAGCCCTGCAGCCTGGCCTCCCGCTGGCACATGCTTTGCACACCCTTCCTTGCTTCTCTGGTCAGCTTTGTGGGAGAGCTGTATCAGCCAAGGATGCAGACCTCCTCCCTTCCTCAGAAGAGATGGGGCTTTGGCATGACCTTTCCTGAGCAGAGAGAGTCCCCACAAGGGAGGATTCTTCTGTAATGCCATTTGTGGTGGACTTCAACTCTCCCTGAGACCTGTCAAGGAACAGAGGCCCCTATTACCTTCATCTGTATCCAAGCTGGAGGCTGAACTGCCTCGACAACTGCATTGTTTTTGAAGCCAGGAAAATTTATAGAACTTAAAACACATTAGTTGTTGTTTGAATTACTTTCTGAGTATACAAATGGGGAAATCCATTGAGAGAAAACCTGACAGTAACACATTCAAGTTGAAGGGGCATCAGATCACCTATGATGCAACCCTGGTTCCTGTGAGACTCACTTGGGATGCTGATTGCCTCATGCCAGAATTTTGCCTGATCTCCCAGAGAAGTCTAAAGAGTCACAGTTGTCCTAGCCATCCAGGGTACTTGTCTGTACTGGAACTGACAATCTCCCTTCTCTGTTATTAAGGCTGAAGAAGAGTTAGTAAAAGCTCAGAAGGTGTTTGAAGAGATGAATGTTGATCTGCAGGAGGAACTGCCTTCACTATGGAATAGGTGAGTGCTGTAAGTTTTCCCAAGGGCTGGTTGGAAGGATGCGAATATCCAAGCTCTTGTATCACTGTTCTCCTTAGTCTGGACTGGGTGTCTGCTCTTTTCTGGATCAGCCGTGTCCTAGGATTTCCTCTCAGCCAGATTCATATTCTGCTTTCTGTGCTTTGCTTCATGATTTTCCTGAAAAATGCAATTTTACCATAAAGAGAAAAACTGTTTCTCTGCTTTATCTGATTAATCCTTTTGCCCTACCAACTCAGCCCAGCTTTCCTGGAAGACTTGACGGATCATGGATTTGCCATACCAGTGGATGTGGTGATGAAAAGGGAGGTGAAAGGATCAGACTGATATTTATCTTGAAGGAGGAACTGTAGGGCAACAGAAGCTGATTTATGAGAAGCACATAGTGGAAAGCAGTCAAAAACTTCCTAGGAGTGTCCCAGTTTCTTATTTTTGAATGCAGCAATCACATCCAGGTTGGCAATACTGGTCTATGGGGGATGGAGAGAGTGGGCAGCAGCAGAGTGGGAGAGTGAAGTGCTGATGTTGCCTTCACTTCCCTTTCTGCCCAGCCTGGGTCAGGACTCCTTGCTCAAAGCAGCTGCAGGCCTGGCTGAGGAAGGAGCTGGAAGGGATATGGGCATCTGGGTGTTTCCATGTGCTGACCCGTGATGCTGCTGGCCTTGAAAAGCATCTTCCTCCTGCTGTTGCTCCTTCAGCTTGGTGCTGGTAGAGCACTCTCTGTTGGCAGCTGGCAGGCTGGCTAGAGGATATGGAGGACAGGCAGCTGCTGAGATTTTAAGGTGCCACGGGTTGTTCACAGCCTCCTGTTATCCAGCTGATCCTTCTGCTTCCCTATTGCTTTCTCTGCCTATCCTGTGCTTTCTCCCTCTTTTTGCTCCTGAGGCAAACAGTTCATGCTTTTTTTTTTGCTTTCCCTGTTGCTGAGGGACTTCAGAAGGAGCTGATATCTGCTCTCCTAGTTTTGCCACCTCTCCCAGCACTGCATCATGACCTCTATCCTTTTTCTTTCCATCTTCCTACTCTGGCACTCTATTTTTTTAAGCTTCTTTCATACTTTTTCTTTTGTTCCTCCCTGCCCTGCACTTCTTTCTCCCTTTAGCTAGCACAAATTCAGATCCTGTCCCACTTGGTCTCCTTCTCCCCTTGGGCATATTTGCCCTGTACCTGGCTTTTGTTTGATCACTCACTTCACACTTCCCTGCCACCCTTCTTTTCCCACATGCACTAGACCTGACAGAATTAGGTATGAATGGGAATGGTGGGTGGAAGGTAGCAGAAGGGACAGAATGTAAAGATTTGGGGAGAGTATTGTGTCCATTAAGTTCTTTTGTCTTGTTTTTCATTTGGCAGTCGTGTTGGTTTCTATGTCAACACATTCCAGAGTATAGCTGGCCTAGAAGAGAACTTCCATAAAGAAATGAGCAAGGTAAGGCAGCTTACTCTACTTCTCCTCTCTTCACTGTTAGTAAAAAATCAAAAGAAACCCAAGAAAAAGCAAAACAAAAAACAAAACAACAAAGAAACCAACCAAAAAATGGCTTGAGAAAATGGCTGTAAGTAAGAGGAAAAGATAAACTCTTAATTTTTTTTATTGGACTAAGACTGTCTGACATAGTGATGTAAAGGGATGGAGCACAGGGAAGAGACCACAGGGCCATGTAATGTGGGGAGTTAGTGACAATTGACAGTACTCATTTGCAGATCCACAGATCAAAGGGAAGCCATTCTCAGACCTATCTTTTGATGCCTTTTTTAGTTCATCTGCATTATGGATCTGTAACTTATAACCTGGGCACACTGAGCATAGTATCTATTTTCCTCCTCCTCTGCCGCCTGGCAGCAGATTGCTGTGTACCCTCACCTGGCACAGCTGTGGGGTTAAAAACAGCAGGGAATCTGCCAGTCTGCAAGCTGGCTGAAGACTGACCTGCCTCACTCCAGTCCCTCAAGAAGGCACTTCCCTGCAGTACCTCTGTGCTTTGTCTTCCTTCTTGCCCTGTGATCCAAAAGAAGACATTTGAGTACTTAGCATGGCCCTTATATGGGCTACCAGTTTGTCACGAGTTGCAAATCACGGCAGCAAGCAGTGTTGTAAGCTGATAGTGGCAAGCTGGCTCCTGGTGCTCTGTGCTAGTACCCAGAGGAGACCTCAGGACCAGTCTGTGGGAAAGTCCCACATTGCCAGTGTCATTTACAAGTATCTTATTCTTTCAATTAAAAGCTAGAGAAGTGCTGAATTCGTTAGGTCTGTATGCTGCTTCCAGGAGCTGCACACCCACTGTAAATGTTGCACTAATCTTGAGGAGGGACTGAGAGCCCAGCTGGAAAACCCTTATATTCCCTCCACTCCCCAATGTCATCCTGACAACAAGGCAGCTGCTAAGCAACAGGAAACATTATAATCCTTCAATTCCCAACACTCAGGGGCCCTCTGCCTTGGTGCAATGCATCAGTTTTGAGCCCTGCTGACATTTTATGGGGTCTTTTCCAATTAATAGCTTGCTCTTCTCCACTGAGGGATGAACTAACTGTTAAGAATAGGGAGGATTGTTATAATTATCAGTTTGCTGTTAACTTACATTCAGCAGAACACAGGAAAGATGCTTGTTAGACAGGAATTCTCATCTTGTATGATGTCAGGATTTTTCTTTCTTGAAGAGTTTTGTATGAAAGCAGGGCTTTTACTTTGTTCCATTAGAACCATCTGTTTCTTATTACTGCTACAGCATCCAATTAACTGATGGTGTTGTCTGCAAAATTCCCTCAACATTGATTGCATGGGATCCCTCCTCCTACTAGTGATAAATCTGGAGTCTCCTCTAGTTTATGGATTGGCTGTTTCAGGGTAGGAGTGTCTGGAGTGACTATTGCAGCCTTTGGTGCCAGGGAGAGTTTAACTCCTAGTATTTCATTTCTTCAAAGATACTCAGGTCCTGCCCAAATCTAGATGGCCCAGGCAGCCTGTGAAGTTAAAGTTTGTTGACTGGAAGTCCAGCTGCCTTTGCTCCACAGTTGAAATGGCCATATCCCAAGCTTTGATGAACAGGTCTGAGGAACAGCTTTTGGCTACAAGTCCAGAGTGAAGCTTCAGTTCTAGCACATAGACCCTTAGATAAACACTTTTCCTGCTTCTGCAGTGGTGCCTGGCAGCATACCAGTGATAGAGAAGCAAAGATGATGATCTGTGAGGAAGACAGAGCATTGCCAGGAGGTGCCAGCAGCTCTTCAGCGGTTCAGTAGCATTTCATACCCCACAGAGAAATGGAAACAGATTGAGGGCTGATCTCTGTTGGGATAGCTAAAAATGTGTGTGTGTCTGGGCCCATGCCTGTGTTTCATCAGTCTGTGCAGGCCAGCCTAGATGCTCTTCTGTCACTCAGGCTCTTTTCTCATTCTATTTCTTTTGTTTTTGTATTTTGCAGTTGAACCAAAATCTTCATGATGTCCTGCTGGGTCTAGACAAGCAGTACTCAGGCAATGCCTTGCCTGTTAAAGTACAGCCCAGGTCAGTAACTGTGGGTAGTGTCTTTCCCTCAACAGGGGTGGAAGGACAGGGATGTCTCTACCCAGGGGTATTGAAACCTCCATGTTTTCAATTGGGAGTGATTTGACTACCTGCAGATGTCCTCCCGAGACTTCCTAGAACATGTCCAAGATTGCACTTGGGGCTGGGTGACACAATGCAATACCTCTTACCTTTCTAGGGTAGCATCTGGAGGCCTAAACTTTCACAAGGTGCTGATATTTAGGCAACTGACTCTCAGCTCTGCTTTTTGAAGTCTAATTCCATGCACTGACATGTGCTACTGAGCTGCCTGCCCTTCTGGGTCCAGTTGCCCAGCACCTGTCCTGTTCTTTCCTTCAAATGCTTCCACCATGTACCTACAGCTTGAGCACCAAGAGCCCATTTATTTCCCCAGCCTCCTTTTTGGTCCCCCAAACTTGGCTGCATGGTTTTGCCAAAGCCTAATGCCCGTGTACCCAGCTGAAGGTGCATTTCCTTTTCTGTGTTGTGGAAGTAGTTGCAGCCTCACTAATGTGAGGCCTCCTGACCTCAGACCACTTTCAATCTGCATGTAGGCAAGGAGTGAATGTCCTCTGGACCTTTAGTTTTCTTCCTCAGCTGGGTCCTGTCCTGTATGGTTAAGTGCAAGTCTGCACATTCTCTAGCACTGAGAAGGGAGGGAGAGGTTGGGCTCTGGATTAGGCTGACTGGCTCTCATCCAAGTGTGTGAGTGATGAAGTAGTGTTGGGCTCTGGCTTCCAGCTGCTGCTAATCCCACGTGCCGAGTGAGCAGGAGCACTGCCCAAGTCCTCAACTGGTGTATTGATGGAGAGAGGAGGTGAAGTCAGCATGAAGTAAGGGCAAGCTGTGGTCTGAGTGCATTGATTCAGAAGGGGTAGATCAGCTGTTGAGACCTCTTTGCTCCCTTGTCGCTCCTCCCAGTTTAACCTTCTGTTGCAGTCATGCAAAGATGACTTGTGTGCCTTCTTCCAGCAATGAGCGTGGTGCTTGCCAGCTCTAAAGAAGGAGTTGAAGTCTGAGTTGAATTTGGCCCTTGAATTTTGAATTGCCGACACCAGATTTCAGAGATGCTAGTAGGAATGCTACTTGTGAAAATAATGTCTTCTTCCAAGTTAGCATAGGGTGTCTCTGGATCACAACTCAACCAGATTGAAACCTTGCATGGAGGCTGTGGTGCCCATCCTCTTGCTGCTGTGGGCTGTGTTGCCTCTACTAGCAGCACCCTCCAGGGTCCTTGGAGGAGAATGAGGTAAGAGGACAGATGAAGGCTGTAGCCATTGCTTTGTCCAGCTCCTTCCTCCTCCTTTCTTTCTTCCTGGATGAACTGATTGCAGGCTGTAGTGACAGCCTGACCCAGAGATACTTGTTGCTGTTGTGGCATGAAGTTTCTGGCCCAAAAGGGCTTTCAGTGAACAAATTACCTGTCCTCACAGTTCCTGCACCCACAGACTCCTGTCTTCATCTAAGGCTGTAATGGGGGTCTCAGTGCAGTTCTGTGCTCTTTGTCTGGCTACGAGACCACATGGCCCTAAAACCCGAAACTGAGAGCACGCACAAAGGTCCCTGTATGGGGAGCAATCTGAGTGCTGCTGCTTCATCTCTTACTTGCTGTGTTTTGGCTGAGATGCCAGACCTGCCCCAGAGCAACTCTCTTCCTCCTGAGTGCAGTGGAGTAGGGTGTTGTAGGAGGATGTAGCAAAGGCTTGCCAAGGTAGTAAATATGTTTTGCAGTGACCAGGAAATGCTGTGAGGCACTTCTGTCTCTGCTGCACATCTGGACTCTCATTGTGGTGCAAGGCTGGAGTGAGAGTGTGCAGAAGGAAGTAGTCCTCACTGATCTGATTGCTTATTGTGGTCTGCAGTAGAAGCAGATGCTTCCCTAATCCTTTTCTTCTGGGAACAGGATTGGAGATTGATACAATGGCCGGAAATGAATGAGGTGTGAGAAGAGAGGCAATTATCTGTACACATCATTATGGCATTCATGTGAGGCCTTACAGAAATACTACTGTGGCTGATGAATCTGATGCTGGCAGTGTAGTACAGTAGCACAGAACAGCTGGTGTATTTCTGGGAACCTCAGACATGTGTTTGGAATTTGTTTCTGAAGGAGTTTGAACATTCAGGACTCAGATGCCTGGAAGACCTAGGAGGTCTGTAGTGTTATCCTAGTATGATTGGACAAACTGGAAAAAGACATGGTAGGAAAACTGCTGGTTAGGTTCCATGTGTAAAATTGTGCAGATCACATAAGTGAAGGAGAATGGAAAGACTGTTTCTTTTGCAGCAATTTTCACAGTGGAGAGTGAGGAGCTGTGAAAAAAGAACATTTACAGGACTCTGGTGGTCTGTACAGTTTCCATTTTTGTCTTCTCTGCACCATGGCCCCGTATTCCAAAGTGCAGGGAAAATTCTAATTTGCTTCCATATATGTAGACCTTTCACAGGCATAAAAATCCTTCTCCTACTTTCTCCAAACAAGTCCATAGCTTTCTAGGAATGAAGGGAAGTGTGTGTATGTGTGTGTGTGTACGTGTGAGAGAGAACAAGAGAAGATCCTGTTAACGTAATTACAGTGAGTTTTGTGGCACCAAGTAGAAGGGTGCATGGAAGCTTCCTGGTTTACCTGTGCCATCCTGTAACTGAAATGATTTGCGTGCCATCCTCAACAGAAAGAAAACTAAACTGTTCGCCAGGCTGAGGAAAAAGATGAGCAGGTATTGGTACGGAGAGCAGCATTTTAATATGTGTTTGATTTAGTTCCTAAAACTGGAGAGGCTGTTGCTGGACTCTAACAGCCTGGCACGTGTTAACCTGTGGTGGGAGAGGGGTCCTTTGCATGATACAGTGTGTTGATGGCTGCTGGGTCCCGCTGAGATCTGTGTCTGGATAATCCCATTAACTGCTTGTGTGCCTGGTTTGAATCCTTGCTTCTTTTCCTATCTAAGAAGGCAGTGTGAAAACTCAGGCATTGTCTGTCCAGTTGTTTTTGTATGATGGAAAATGCAGTCCTGGGTTTTCCATGGGAAATATGATCAATTTTGGGGTTTTAACAGCTTCTAGTTTTCCCTAGTGTGTTTGCCCTTTTAAATAGGTCTGAAATGCTGTATTCTCATTTTCTGCCTGGCCAAGGAGGACAAATATGCAGGTCTTTCATACTCAGAAGTCTTACCCTATCTGCCTGTTGCAGTTGGAAGGATGAGGAGGTGGGAGAAGGACACTTTTGGCTTTGCTCCTTACTTGCTCTGTTCTTGAGGATACTCACTATCCTGCTCTAACTATTGAAAATTTTGTGCAGGGCTTAAGGAAAAGGAAGCCTATTGTCTTTTATAAAGACTAATGTCTGCATTGTGCCTTTCAAGACAGTGATGGCTTTGATTAACTGGATTGCTACAATGCCTAGAGTTACCATAGGTCAATGACTCTGACAAAAACATGCTCTGGAGCAAAGCAGGAATTGCTGCATAATTCCTCTAATTTTTGGAGTTTTTTTATTCTTTATGTTGGTGCTCCCTCCATTGGGTTCTTATAGGAAGAAAAAAAAATTATCAAGATGGTGTCCTGCAAGCAGTAAAAGCAAGTGCTGGTGTATTGGGATCCTTGTTTTTCTGATTCTGGCTTCCAGGGCCAGGGCAAGTCATGCAGCCCTTCTCTTTGTCTCTGTCGTGCATCCTTTGTAAAGTGAGAGTTTGGGGAGTGGAGAATGGTAATTGCACAGGGAAGCTGATGGGCAGTTCTTGATACTTACGTCCTCAAATGAAAAGTAGTGAAGCAACTTCTTGTGTTGTTACTATTCTGAGGTTTTCTACTATAGGAAAAGGAGGATTCAAAGGAGTACTTTTCTGGATGTCTGTCTCCAGTCTTGGCTGGACCGGTGTTGTAGCTGCACCAGGCAGGAGGTCAAATAGTTCCAGGCACTGAGAATGGACGGATGCTACAACAGAAAGAGAGCTACAACAGAAGGAGGGCTAATGAATCTCACCTCTATGAGCTCTAGCCACAATGCCCTCCTGCTCTGCCTTGATAAAGTCCAATTGGCCCAGCAGTTAAGGTGCCTGACCTGGGCTCTCCTGGAGGCTTCTGCTGTCAGAGCAGCTGCTGGGGTCACAGAGAAATGTGCAATCCCTGGTGCAGCGATGGAGGGTCTGGCACTTAGTCAGTCTTTGATCTGCAGCAAGAATGTACATTTGTGCCATCATATGTTTGGTTATGTAGGTGCTTTTTTCCTTCTTTCTCCCACCCACATTTTTTTTTTTTTTATTTTGCTTTGGTGGTAAAAATGAATTACTTTTGGCTAAAAGGCCATCTGTGAACCTTAGCTGAGATGCCAACCTTTTTTTCTTTTTAACTTGAGAACTTGGTGGGAGGTGACTGGTCTGTTTCTACCATACTGGAAAGGAGGTTTCATCCTCTAGTGTAGGATTGTTACAAGTGCACGGGCATCCCATCTGCAGGTGTTACCCTGCTCTTCCAGAACAAATGAAGCAGCCCCGTGAAGAGCCTGGAGGATAAGCAGTGTGAAAAGACGCTGGGGGATTTTGACTTTCCCTTCAGCTGGAGTAACTGCATCAGACCCTGTTCCCAGCTCTCCATTTGCAGAAGAAAGTTGACACCCCCGTCCTTTCCTCCCCTGGTATTCCTGGATTTGGCATCACTTTCCAGTTGCCCAGGGGAAGGAAAAAAGCAGTGCAATGACCTTGTTCTTTTGGCTTGCATTTACTGTGGTACTCGTGTTTGGTCAGTGGGCACAGTCCTCACACTCTTGCTTTTTCCTGTGTTTTCTGGAGCAAGCAATTAGCTGGACACAGGACTTTGCTGTGTGTGAGCAGTGTGTGCTCCCTGAGGACGTGTGAAGGACACAGGATCCTGGTGACCATCTCGCTTGACGGTGGTTACACTGGCTAAATTCCTGCAACAAGTGCAGGAATGAAGGTGCCACTCAGGGGGCTGAAAAAGGCTCAGCCAAAATTAGCATTGGCATTTTCCTGGGGAGACTGGCCAACACATCAAACAAGCTGTAAATAGTAGTGACTTAATGAAGGCTTTGGTGTGGGGCCCCTCACAGCCCAGTTTCTTCCCCTCATCCTACAAGGGCTGACTTACATGGGAGCCTTTTACCAGTATATCTCCAAATTAAGTCATTTCAAGGCACTAGAAATAATGCACTACAAAGCTGTTTCATGGCCTTTAGAAAATAAGCCTGAACTCATTTCTCAATGAGAGAAAATGGCCTTTTCAAGTTCCTAAAAGGAAAAGTTTACCCTTGTAGACCAGTTGATAGCCACTAGTCCCAGTATTCCCAGTGTAATCTGCATATTTGAGAAGTCCTGGCAGTCTAGGTGTAGGTCACTGTGACCCCCATCTTCTCCAAAGTCCTTTCAGCTCTGAGGAAGGTAACATGTATTTCTGTCCCCTCCCCCCTCTAGCATCAGGGGATGTTTTCTGTCATTTCCTGCTGTTTTCTGACTCCCATTTAGATCAGAACTTCCTTACCTTTACCCTCCAACCATTACTACTTTTAATCTGTAGCACAGCTTGGTAAATTTTGCAGACTCCTTCACACAACTCAGTGTATTGAAATGATTTCTGGGAACCTTTGAGGAAGAACACTGTAGGCATATCCAGTCAGACTGAAGAGCTGCAAGGGTTGGCATACATGTCCTTTAGTCTCTCCACTTCCCTTTTCCCTGCTCTTCATTTCTCTCTTTTTGCCTGGGTGTGTGTTCCCCTGGTTGAAAGCTGCTGGCAGAGAACGTCATTGGGTTTGTTGCATCATGTTGGTGTGCTGCTGGCATCAGTGTCATCAGAAATGTCCAACCTGCATGTGGACCTGGGAACAAGTGCTTTGTGGGGAAATGTGCGTGTGGGATGTGGATATGGGGAGAAAGTGGGAGGAATGGGTGAGGGTGAAGTGAATGAAGAGGGAATGGGATGGGGAGCTTGAAAGCTGGAATGCTGAACAGGGTGTGATGCTTGCTTGGAAGGGTAGGTTTGTTGAAATGCCTTGCTATCCCTTCTTCCTCTTGCTATTCCCCATTTGTAAACAAATGTTTAGAAATGAGGCTATCATGTATGATAGCCAGTGACCACCATAACTCAGGCATCCAAGTGTGAATGGATGTACATGTCAGGAGCTCTGGGCTCTCTTGGGACAGAGCAAAGAAATAAATCACTTGATGTCCTTTCAGAATCAGATCTGCATTGCTCTACTCCTGGCTCTGTGCCAGGATTTATTGTCCCAAGTTGTAGGAAGGGATCTGTTTCAGCCTCTCCCGCGGCCTTCAACTTCACAGGTACTATGACTTTATAAGTGGAGGCAAATATCACTCCCTGTAGGTGAGCTTACACAGCCCTTTTGCAATATGCTGTGATATTTTGTTTTCAGCTGTGTATTTGCCAAACTCTAACCAGTTCTACTAAAATACCCCCCACCAGCATATGTGGTTCTGTATGACTTGAGATATTTGATTTTTGGGAGCTGAATTCCAGCCAAAATGATTCATTCACCTGTTCCAGAGAATTTGGTTGAGAGGAATTCCCTGAAGAATTCCTCTTTACTGTGTGTCAGAAACAGTCCTAGAATAAAGACCAACTAGGGAGACTTTTCCTAATAGAGAAGTCTCTATTAGTAGCCAGAACCTCACTCTTTCTTTGCTGTCTAGAATGATCTGTGAAACCCATGGCTCCTTTGCCTCTCTTTTAGCTTAGCCAGTTTGTACCACACAGAAGAATATATTTTATGGTTATAGCCTTAGTTCAAGTGTTGTGCATCTATTAGTCATAACCCATGAAGGTGTCAGTAGACCACCACACAGAAAAATTCTAATCTGTAGAATTTGAAACTAAATAAGCAGCAAATTACTCCTTTCCCCATCTGCTTCCTCATAAAGACTATGACTTAATGTCAGGCGCTTAGGGTAGAAAGTAGCCAAATTAAGGATGTCTGGTTGCTTTGGTTTTTGTTTTTCTGTGTCTGAGGCAAGTATATAAATTCTGTATAAATTTAGTGATTAGCCTGCTGCAAAGTAATGCTGCTGCAGTTTGTTGGACTTCAAGTGACTCAGCAAAGATGCTTCTCAGAAGCTCATTGAGGCTTCAAACGTCTTCGTCTTGTGTCTGGGCAGTGAAGCAAAGAGATAATGGAGGCCACTGATCTAGGCTGGTTAGCGCAACTCCTCCTAGGCCTGGCTCAGACTTCTCTCTCTTTCTCTCTCCCTCTCTCTCCTGCTCTCTCCCTTTCTCTCTCTGCTTCCTTCAGTGACAGCACCCCAGCGAAAGCAAATAAAAGCCCCTCGCCTCCACCAGATGGATCTCCTATCACCAGCCCTGAGACCAAGACTGTCAACCATGAGCTGGAACCATCCACTTTGGAAGCACCTGGGGCAAGCATCCCAAAGTCACCGTCTCAGGTAGTGTCCCCATGACATTGACCATGTCTCTGCAGTATGATCGCTGATGGCACAAGCTCTGTGAGTCAAAGACATCGAGCAGTTGCCTTTTTGGACCTCATCCTGCTACTGAGAACGCGGAATATGACATGATGGTTGTTCTCTTTCACTGGTTCCTGAGAAAGTTCCTGAGATTTCAAGTTGCTTATTGGTCGTCTCTCTGTCATATAGGGAAGAACTGAGTATCTCCGAATGGCTTTACAGGGGGAAGGCCACTAATACGTTTTGCTGTCTGATACATTGGCCAAGAAGATCCAGGGAGGATGGAGTTGTAGCTAGGCAGGGAAGTTTGTTCTTTACATTTGAATTAGCCTGTGGAATTCAGTGGTCCAATTTCTGCTCAAGAACTTCTGTAGTGAGAAAGGTTAAAATAAAAAAATAATATTGATAAGGAGAACATCTGTACTTTGGATGATGTTTTAATTTACTACCAAGTTAAAATATGTCAAAAATAAAGGGATTATATTCTTATGCTATGAAGAAATTAGGGTGAGTTCCAGGAAGAATACTGTCCATTATACGGAGTCTGATAGCTTCTATATGGCCTTTGTTAGGTCTTTACTTACACAGGAGATTGCCCAAAAGCATGTTCAAAATAGTAGATGTAGCTATTCAGCATGTCATATGATATGTTTTGCTTTGGGATTTAAGGAAATAAAACATTTACTTCCTCTTCCTGTCCCTCTGTTGCTGAGTGGAGGAAAAACTTAGTAGGGAAAAGTAGTAACTAGGCCAAATTTATGTCTGGTCCCAATCCTTGTATCTCAGTAAGTGGAACACTGGGGAGTAGCTTTTCAGGAAGAATTAAAGCTGAGGGAGGTTCTATCCTAATTGGTTAGGGAAAGCATACTGCCTCTGAAAAGAGAGGGGTGCAACCCATACTTCTTTACTGTTGCCATAGGTAGCAACATGATTCCAAATCCAGGCCTGTGGGGTAGGCTGTCTCCTGTTCTGGACAGCCTCTCACAATGTTTTTCTCTCCACTGTGTTTCGGATTTTTAGGATTATCTAGGGGCAGGAAGGAAATGTTTCTGCATTGGCAGAAGGTTCCAACCCTGTGAGATGTGGATGCCTGGCAGTGTCTTTTCAGGAATTCTCCAGGGTCTATGCAGAGCTCAGCATTGCACAGCCTAGAGTGGCTCCACCACAGCCCTGGCTAGGACCTTGGAGTAGGCTGTGTGTATGGGGCAGAGATCATAGTATACCCGCAGTTGCCTTTCTGTTGAGGGTTGTTTTTTGTTTTTTTTCTTTCCCCCAGAGATTTCCAGAACGTGACTAAAATTTGGAACAAGAAACTGTACAGATTTATTAAGCTATTCACAGCAGACTTCACTCACTCTGCCTGTGGACTTGTCTGAATGAGTTTCACTTCTTCCTTTTCCTTTAAATAGCACACATAACCCTTGTTTTTGCCAGCCTGCAAGTGGTTTCTCGTTCACTTGCTGCCTGCTTACCCACCCATAGGAACTGTGCTAGAAGCACCCCATGCCAAGCAGGCAGAATATTCCAGTGCAGCCCAGCTGAATCCTCAGTTGGGCCACAGGCAAGACTGAAATGGTATTTGCAGCTAATGCTGCCACCACCTGGCAGATCTTTCACAGTCTGTATTTAATTCATTCCCCCAGGCATCACTACAGTGAAGAGTAAGGGCTCTACTCCATATTCACACTAGCTGATAAGAGATGGAGCTGGCTCCAGGGGCAGGGAAGACAAGGACAGGAGTTTCACACTCAGAGCCAATCCTGGTGTCTGTATGGATAAAGTCTAGAAAGTGTGTGTCAGCTTGCCAGCCAACTGGGAAAGACAAGGGTCTGCGCTCTCAACAGTGCTCGACTTTAATACTGAAATCTTCACAGGTCTCGTTACTTTTGACCTCTGGGTAAGTGATTTGTTCAACAGTCCTCCAAGGGAGGCTGGGCAGCCTCACCCTCTGCGGGAAGATGGAGCAAAAAGCAACAAGCAAGAGTAATTCTCTGGTCTCTTCATGCCTGACATACTAATGCAAACCGTAAGCAAAGGCTGTGGAAAGAAAGACAGCAAAACAAGAGCGGCCAAATAAATGCTAACTAAATTTTGAACTTTTCCCTGTACCAAAGGGGGAAAAAGAATAGCTCTTTTACTGTCCTTTAATTCTTGAAAACAGTTTATTTTTGTCTTTTGGAAAAAGTGAATGCTATCAGCTCTCTGCAGACTAATTTAATGATGACACAGGACTTCAGGGAGTCTGTGAAACTTCAAAGGTCAGACTTCTGCTCTCAGTTACACCACTGAAATGCTGAAATGAGACTACTGAAATCAGTACAGCTCTGTTGAATTTGGACAGGTAAAGCTCTGTGGAATCCAAGTCAGCAGCAGAATTTTAGTGGATTTGCTTTGTTCTAGGCAACAAAGTTGTTAGTGAATGGAGAAGTTATGGATATAATCCAACTCAATATGCAATCATCTTGTCTTTGAAATGTGATTTTAGACTGCTGTTGAAGGTAAAGGTGGATAGCATGGAAGTGGCAGTCTCCAAAACACTAATGCATTGGATAGAGGGAGGCTGACTGTATTAGAGAAATAAATAGCAGAAGCATTGTGATATTTTTGACTCTAGAGTTAGTAATTGGAGCCTTCCATTTCTGTAGAAGGTGGCTCTGTTCTTAGAATAGTTTGCAGAATTTTCCCTGAAATTTCTAGACCCATCTTGCAACTGGCAAGCAGGGGATTTGCAGGGAATATGGACACACCACTGTTCTGCAAACAGTGAAAAATTGGAAGTGAACACACTATTTTCATTATTTCCCCTAGTTAGCTGTTGAGGGGGATAAAGTGTTTTCATACACACTCACTCTCTCTTGAGTAGGTTAACCCAGTAGAAAACTGGCCATGTCCTTAGGAATCTAAATAAATGCCTTGTAGAGCTCAGTTACAAGCTGGAAGAATGTGAACACAGGACTAGGAGTCATGGATTTCTGTGTTTCAGGTCTGGGCTTGACACTGGTATACTGGGTGCACATTGTCAGGTCTCTGAGTCTTGCTACCTTGGGATCCTAGGTATGATGACAAGATCAAGTAGCTGTAAAACTTCATTGTAAATGAAAAGCATTGTCACTGCTGAGCTTTGCTTTGATGCTGGGAACTTGTATGGCTGCTTTGTTCCAATACAGCAGCAGTTCCTCAAAGTCTGATTTGATCTAGAAATGGTCATTAAGCCTTGGGCATAGGACAGTGAAAAGGATGTGGATGGGTTGATCTAGGGAGGGTCTATCACCACTTCCACAGGGTTGTGGATGCAGTGTCAGGCTGAGTCTTTAGCATGATGGTGGGTATTAGGAAGTATTGGAGTTACAGGGTCAGATGGTTTTATGCATTCCCTGGGATCTCCATCTGGAAAGCTTGACTTCATTAGTGTCAATGCTCATTGGTGAAACTGAGAGCAGAGTTGGGCTCACAGCGGTCACAGCTCACGGCCTCTCAGGAATTTGAGTTGTTCTTGCCTAAAGCCAAGGTGCCGTCAAGAGCTTCTTCAGACCTTTCTTACAGCACACTGATAACCAGTGCACCAGGGAGCCAGTACTGGGCAGATCAGTCTGTCCTCCTGGTCACCTACCTATAAGAGGACAAACTGAGTCTGTTCTCTCATTCCTTTAGGTAAGGTAAGTACGGCAAAGGGATACAGTGCTGGCCGGTTCTATTGGATCATGTTCTCAGTAATTGATCTGCTCCCTTCCCAGTGGTTGTTTTGAAGGTTGCACATGCTTTAATTATGTATGCATGTCCTGTCAATGCATATTAATTGTGTTACGCTTCTCCTCTGCAGAGAGAAACTTGCCCACGGCTGAAGTGTAACTAATGATGCCAAACCTTCTCTGGAGGCGTGTGGTTGTTTATTTTGTTTTTTTGCAATTCAACCCTTCACCCCCCTTCACCTCTCTCTTCAGATAGAGTTGATTGGACCCTACTCTATGCCAGTGGTTGTGATTTCCCTCACCTAAAATTTTTGTGACTAACCTGGTTCCTGTCTTTGGTTTTTTTGGGTGTCGCCGTCTGTGCTGTGGCCATGTGCTCACTTGCATGCAGTTGAGGAAAGGGCCTCCGGTGCCTCCGCCTCCAAAAGTCACCCCCTCCAAGGAGATCAAGCAGGAGAACATCATCAGTCTGTTTGATGACAATTTTGTCCCTGAGATAAGTGTGACAACCCCTTCGCAGGTTAGCTGCTATGCCCTGCCTAATTTCTGTCTGCCTCTGAACTTTTCCTTTTGACCTTTCTTCTCTGTCAAGTCATGAAACCTGGTCAGGTGAAGGAGGAAAACAAGCACAGCATTGGACCTTGGAAAGCAAAGGGTTACATAGGAGGGGAGGGTGGCAAGAAGGCAGCCTTGAGTAATACTCTGCCCTTTGAGAGCTTTCATTCATAAAAGAAACGGGAGCTGGTCAAGATGCCAGAAAGTAATCACTGCATTTGTTCAGCAGCAAATGCGCATGGATTATGGCTCTCTTCATATCCTGTGATACACTCTCTCTAGACCCACTGATCCTGAGTGTGGATGAAGCATGTTTTTCCTGCTCATGTATGGCCCTGCTGACCCAGGCATCTCTACTGGTTCTGGGAGAAGGCAGTTTTGTGATCTCTGTGCCTTGACACATGGCGTTTGTGACATGCCTGCACAGGAAAGGCCAACAGGAGTTGTATGAAATTCTCTTTGAAAAGGATAGCTGCCTGCAATTAGATGGGTAGGACTGTACCTGCTGTTAAGTTAGGACAGCTGACACAGTCTGTCAGTATTTCTTGTTATGTAGCACCCTTTGAAGCCCCGAAAGAGGAGAAACATTGTCAGATTATATACTTTCCTCTTCACTTTCCCTTTGATTTACATCACTGTCAATGAGGATGCCCAGGTGGGGAGTTCTGTGTTGGACCTAGGAGAAAGGCAGTCCTTGTATATATAAAAGCCTGACCAGATTTCTGGCTGTATCATGTAATATCTGCATATACTTTATATATTTTTTATATATATATGTATATGTGTATATATATTTTTTCCCCTAAATGCTTGTTAAAGCACAAATAATATCTCTATCAGTGCTCATCTGAGACTCATTCCCTAACTTCTCCTTGCATCATCCTGCTCCATTGCCTCTGGTTCGCCACCTTCCACCCTGTGCTGAGGAGGAGAGAAGTGGGGAGGGATGTCGGATTTTGCACTGCAGAACGGAGAGATGATACCACATCAGTGTTGGAAGGCAGGGACCACAGGCAGCTGAGCAACTCTCTATCGTTTTCTGTGCTTCCTTCTCCTGTAATATAATGGACAGCTCTGTCTGCCCCATGGTTTGTATCACGTATTTCCATGTGAATGCCAGCCCTTCGTCACACATGTTCTTCTGCACCTGGTCAGTGCTCTGACTCAGGATGGGATGTGCTGTGGCTTTCAATCAGATGGGAGTCCTGAGGGAGGGTTCTGGTTGCTAGAACAATCTTCACTGAAGCACCTAATACCCCCTAACACTTGGTGTGTTTCCTGGGGCTGTTACTGTCAGATGTTTTAGTTCCAATGAATTGCCTTGTGGGAGATCTGGATAAAGGGAAGGGTGCTGGTGCTTACATTTAAGTCTTGAATGGCAGGTAAGACTATTCCATGACTGCAGCCTTTGGTGTCTCACTACCAAACAAAACTGAAGATTGGGGTTGGATCCTCTCTGGTGGGGTAGCCTGGACATGCTGGAAAAGCATACTGGAATGCCAGTTGGTTTTTGCATACTGGTCAGGGTTTATTATTGTGAGAGGAGAAAGCTTGATTCCTTGTCCTCATTCTTGTGGATCTCAAAAAGACATGTTTATAAGGGAGAGAAAAATCTGTAAGAGAACTGGAGTAAGAGGAAACTAGAGGAGATGAAAGCGATGGTGGTGTTGGTGGTATTCAGAGGACTTCTTGTAAATGGTGTGTCTTGCTACTTTCCAGAGTTTTTCCATTGTGGGGCTCTGATATAACTGTGGAGACCAACTTGCCACGTTTTGTTGAAGAGGTCACTGAAGCAGTAGGGCCAGTGAGCTGGAAGGTCAGAGGAAACAGGGGCAAATCTTCCTGACATCCTAGAGAGAGCAGCTTCCTCTGAAGCTGAGTAGAAAGGAGTGTCTTGTAGTAGTTGGATTAAATCTAAAACACAAAACTGATAGTCCAGTTTTGAATACTAATGACTGGTGTCCGGTGTAGTGACTGTTTTATTAATGGCAATCAGAAAATGGCCAGCATTGTCCTTAGCTAGAGCATTAATCACTCAAAGGGAGTTATTCGCTGACCTTGTAGAGTAGCAAATCTTCTCAAATTTATGCTTTTTTAGAAGACTCGTCTGTGTATATTTCTGGAATGCTCAGAAATGGAAACCATTGAAAATGGCATTTTTGAATGGGGAAGGGATTTGAATCCCTTACTAGAGTGAGGTGCTGTATTTTGTGTTTGTGTCCCAGAAGGCAGGAGGAAATTAGGAGCTTTGGGAGTTAGCTCTGAGGTCTCTCAAACTTGACTTCCAACAGTCTGAGTGGTTTTCTCCCTGGATATGTGTTTCTGAGATAGGTTATATGGATGGCAGCTTTATTGTACATACCTGAGGGAGTCAGTCTTGGTCTGTCAGTACAGAGGCAGCTGGATGAGCTGTGGGGAATAGGTATAAACAGAAGAACAGCCATTCTGACTCATCAGTGGCAGTGATCCTTTTGACCACAGCAGGTCAGGTCCTTACATCATGTCAGCGCATTTGGCCAGGTGGGAAGATGAATGAGTCCCATGGAAAAGGCTCAGATTTGGTTTACAGTGGCACACTGTGCTAACTGCCTGTGGCTGTAGGCACCAGGCAGTCAGGAGTCACATCAGGTGTTTACACTGCCACCATGTCTTCTGTGCTTGCAGATTTAGCTCTGGGATATCACATACGCTGCCTGTACTGTGCATGTGTGTGTGTCTAATGCTCGTACTGCTTTTCTTCCTCACTGCTGCCAAGTTTGATGCCCCTGGGCCCTTCCAGGAGGGAGCCAGCCTGTTGGATCTGGATTTTGATCCCATTAAACCAGATGCCACTGTGGGGAAGACCCCCACACCTGCCTCCCAGGTTGGTTCATCTCACCATCCCTTCTCCCTTTCTAACTGACTTGTTTCCACATGTGGTGTGACCTGCACCCACGTGAAAGATGATGTGGACCTGAGCTGTGGGTGACTGGGCATTATGTGTGGGAGCCCAGACCTGGGCCTTAGAGGTAGGCAGCTTGGTCTTCTCTGCTGGATGTGCAAGTTCAGTGAGAATCAGGTTGGCTACTAGCTTGGCCACAATCTGGCAGCAGGTGTTTGTGGGATGCTTGTGCCTTGCTCTGATAATCTACTGACTGATACCTCATTCAACATAATGTATGTCCTTCCCTAGTTTAGTGTCCTCTGTATGCAATGTGGATTTAAACTGTTACTCTGTGGATAGGAATTCAGCCTGAGATCTGTACTCCTGGTATAAATTGCTCTCCAAGGGATTTTTAATTAACAGACACTTTGATAATCTGCAGTGACTTAAGGTGAATAAAGCTGTAGGTGGATATTCAAGTAATGTGAAGCCCTATTTTTTCTGTGTATAACGTAGCCTGTGTTCACAGTTAAGAAGCAGCATCCTCCCTGGACACAGTGCTGTACAGTGTGGTATCAAAAGCAAAGGTGCCTAATTCTGGTCTGCCCTGTACCTGGTCCTGTTCACCATCAGAGGCAGGTGGACTGCACTTCATTTTATGTCTAAATGGCTGGAGGCTTTGAAACGCATCCTGAATTTGGTTGTTGTCCTCACTGAGTCTTTCCATTTAATATGTATGGACTGGTTATTTTTTGTTGATGCCATTAAAATTTGTAATAAACATAAATGGGATGTTGACAGTATTTCTCCAATGTCATCATGTCAAGTAGGCCTGTATGGCACAGATTTTTGTATGAGTAAGACCTCTCTTATTAGAGGTCAAACATTAAGCATTTGATTCTCCTAAACTAAAATACTGTATCTGCAAGATACTAATTATTATCATAATTTCATACACATCAATATGGCAAGCTACCCTTTTTTGGAACTTTAAGTGGACAGATGGTAATTTTGTGTCTACTTGCCTTACAGAACAAGCTGCATGCAGGATAAGCTTTTTTTTTAAAAAAAATATTTACTAGGATTTTTTTTTCTGAATCACCACTGATAACTTGGATAATTGGTTATACTGACATATGATACGAGTATGAATTTTGCTTAAGATAGAATTATTTGTTACTCTTTCAGCAAGCAACAAATATTACACTATGTGGGTTTTCCAAAACTGCTCAGCAGTAGGATATTTGGTGTTCTAATCTAATTATTATTAGTTTCAGAAGCCTTTTAAAGAAAGAGTCTGAAATTGATAATTTCTAATGGTAATCAAAGTATAAAACCTACTGAAAACTGCCTCATTATCTAAGCAGTCAGATTTATTTCCTGCAGGGTAGGTAGTATGGCAGGGGGGTTAAGGTATTTCCCTATTGATCCAAAGACACCATGGAATCATAGGCTGTTAAGAGGTTGGAAGGGACCTGAAAGGTCAGCTAGTCCCAACCCCCCGTGCTGTGGGCAGGGACAGCTCGCACTAGACCAGGTTGTCCAAGGCCTTATCTAACCTGGTCTGCCAGGGCTAGGGCACCAGTTTTATGTCTTGTGCTGTTATCATGCTAACTCTATTGGGTGTGGATATATGGGAAGATATTTAACCCTAGTAGACCATAAACTCATGAGTTTGGTTTGGTTTAGGTTTTTTGATCGTTTGTTTTTTCTGCCTGTGATCTGCCACTGATAAGTGAATGTGACTTGACTGTCTCCCTTCATACCAGGGGTAGAAAAAAACCTCACTCAAATGCCTTGGTACTTAGATTTGAATATGCAGTAGGGGAGGGGTGTATAAATTCAGGTACTAACAAGTATTTTTGAAACATGCAGAGATAAGTGCTGTTGAATGTGTATGTCTGCTTCAGTCTGATCAGTGTCTGTAATGTTTGTACTCACTGAAATAATCATGTATAAACATGTTTTATTTTTGTTGCTCTTTGACATGCTTAGTCTTTACCTTGGGATTTATGGGAGGTAAGAAATGCATATGGCTCTCATCTCTCATCATGTACTCTTCACATGTCAGTGCCATCTCTGTTTGCATACCTGTCTCCTTTCCCTCACTGCTTTTCCTTTCTGCACACCCCAAACCAAAGTTACTACATGTGCTGCTAAACCCACCTATGCACCTTTTGTGAAGCCCCAGGGGCAACCATGGGACATGTTTGAAAGTCAGGTCTGGCACTCTAAAACTTATGATTCTACCAGTGCACTAACCCATTGCTTTTTCCTGCTAACTCACTTATCTTTTCCTTGGCATAATGCTGTGCACTTCACCTGATACTTAATACCACTGTGGTATCATCCTCACTCTCTACAACACAGTATTTTCTAAACTCTGTACATCCTGTTGGTCTTGTGTGCAATGCATAAATATCTCAGCTGCCCCTCACCGTTATTGCCTGTACCACTGAGTGTATATATATGTCTGGAATTATCTGTGGTGTTTGCTATTCATTGACCATCATTGTCAGAAAGGCTGATGTGAATTATCTCCCCCTATGTCTACACTGACTTAGGTGCAGGCCTAAGACTTGCCTGGCATTTGCCACAACCTCAGTTTGGAGCTCACTGACAAGTGAGATCCTATACATGTTCTCCATCTGAACCAAAACTAGACCCTCATTTATGCCCTCTATATACATCTGGTCTGGGAAGGTCCCAGGTTGCTGCAGCCCAGCACGTTGTGAGATATTTTAAGCATAATGACTTGAGTCACTCTGGACCAACAGCCAGCAGTGTGGACTGAAAGTACTTGACCTGGGTACTCAGGCCTGGTGCTTGAGCTTGCTGTATCAAATGTGTAAGCTCATGGTCTGGGCTTATGCTGGGGAATTGAGTCCTGCCAACCTTTCTATTCCACAGGGCCAGATCACCACCTGAAGTAAGTGGGAGGACAGTGACTTAACCTGGCCTAAAGACTTACTGTGGCCAGTACTCTCCTTCACATGAGCTTGGGTGATGTTCAGGAAGAGGTTTCCCTTGTGTGTTTTGTCAGCCCTGTTTAACATCTGTCATTCTTCTGTATGTGCATTGGCAGTCTGTAAGAAAGGAAATACTGGTTTAGCAAGAAAAAACCTCATTCCTTTCAAGTGGGTAGGCAGGGGTGAGGTATGACTGTATCTAATTAAACTGTGCTTAGAGTCTTAAGTGTAAAAAGCGTTTGGGGCCATTTCTCCCTTCCTGGAAACTGATTTCACCCAAAGGACACTTTACTCAACTGGGGAATGCTACTAGCTAAGTTCTCACCATACCGATTTCCACTTTGGCATACCATACACAGTCAAAGAGCAGAGCTCGCTATAGTTGGGGAATCCTCATCTTCAATTTTCTGAAGTGTTTTTGCTGTAACGTTGTTCTTAGCTGTTGATGAGAAGATACTTGTATGGTTCCGTAGTCCCATAGGCCATGAGGTTAACAACTGCATAGAAACTTAAATGCAGCAGAGCTTGCTTAGTTCTGCAGACTGGGAAACTTGCATTTGGTGTGAGTGACGCTGCTGTTGGAATAAGGAAAGCTTTCAAACCTGATAACAGTAGTGAGCAATTCTCCTTCTCCCTGTGGTATCTTTCCATGACTATAAATGCTTTTATGGACCTTGGGATGCCCCATAGGTATATAAAATAGAAAAATGAGTAGCTGGCATGTTGAAATCCAGGGGATTAATTTAGATTCAGTTTCTCTTATTATTAAATACTGCTTTTGCAAATTAGCTGCTTTTAAGAAAAAAACCTCCTGTTGATCTCCTTTTCACTTGTCCACATAAAAAAACATGCTTGGCCAGATAGAGTTGGCCTGGCTTCTGTCCCAACTCCAGTTTCACTGAATCCAAATAAAAAGCAACCTGGGAGCGAATCCAATTAAACAGGAGAACCCTTTGTAGCTTTTCATATGCATATATTTGCCTTAGCACTACCAAAGCTGCTGAGGGAATACTCTGTAGGACGGGAACAGCTCTGCTCTTTATAATGTCTTTTGGCAGTATAGGCCCATGGATATGGTGATGGGGAAACATGAGGAAGGATGTGATAGGAGAGGAAGGCATTTGTTAGATGACACCAGTGGAGCAGTTGAAGGTAAAGTAATGGATTTTCATCAAATCAAGGATATATTCCTTTGTTGTTGCTACTATTAGAATACAACTTGGAGCATTGTGCCAGTGCATGGCCAGTAGTGAGATGGGTGTAGATTTAAGGGTTACCATGGTCATTGCTTTACACTGGGCTGTTTTAGGGTTGGGACTATGAAAAGTGCAACATTAAGGGACAATGCCTGGTTTTGAATATAATTGTATTCAGGGGTACTTGTGTCATGGTTTAACCCCAGTTGGCAACTAGGCACCACACAGCTCATTTCTCTCTCCTTGACGGGATGGGGAAGAGATTTGGAAGCATAAAAGTAAGAAAACTTGTGGGTTGGGATGAGAACAATTTAATTCAAATAGAATAATAACAATCAATTATATTGTAAAGGAAAATAACAATGAGAGAAATAAAACTCAAAAACAAGTGATGCAAATGAAAAACAATTGCTCACTACGTACTGACTGATGCCCAGCCCATTCCTGAGCAGTGGTCCTTTGCCAGCTTTCCCCTTAGTTTATATACTGAGCATTATGACATATGGTATGGAATATCCCTTCAGCCAGTTTGGGTCACCTGTTCTGGCTGTGTCCCCTCCCAGATTTTCATGCCTCTGAGGCTCCTCGCTGATAGGGGAAGCATGAGAAGCTGAAAAGTCTTTGACTTAGTGTAGGGACTGCCCAGTAATAACTAAAAAACATCACTGTGTTACGAACACTGCTCTCTTCCTCAATCCAAAACACAGCTCTGTCCCAGCTATAAGGAAGAAAGTAACTTGTATCCCAGCTGAGGCAGGGCAACATGTTTATCAAATACGTGAGGCATGTAGGTGTGCCAAAGCTGGTTATTCCCAGGTATTAAAAATGGCAGTCTTGCGAGTCTTCCCAGATGCTGCCTGGTCAGTCGTCCAGCAGGCTGATCTGTAGCGTTGATGCTGCCAGAGGCAACATACTTCCTGCACTGCTGCAGTTTCTGGGAGGGCAAGTGAATATCTTTAATTTTGTGTTGAAACATAGTGAGGTAATGTCATGTTGATGCTGGGTCCAGACTAAGTTCCATATCTGGGCATATTACTTCCATGCTCTCCTGTTTCTGGGAGTAGACAAGCGCTTAAATATTATGTGATTGTATCCTTGGAAGTAGCCTATTGAGAGATCCTTGTCATTTGGCATGCAAGAGAACTTATATTCACATACATGTGGACAATCTAGATGTAATAGTAGATACTGTACATTTGTGAAGTAGGTCTGCAGTTTAAATTGTGAAAAGAAAGAGGTACACAGAATTTCTGGCAGTTTCATTGATTTCCTCTGGAGTATTGCCTATTGTGTGGCTGGAGTGAAGGGAATTCAGGCTTTGCTGTGATTTCTATGGGTCGCAGAGAAAGAGGGTGGAAGAAACATAGCCAGAGCCTGCAGTGTCTCACCTGTTTGCAGCAGTTGGCAGCAGGCAGCAGCACAGAAGACTGGGGCAGGCTGAGCTGCACTTGGCTGCACACACATGTAGCTGGAATGAGCGTAACTTCCCACTGGGATGACTTTTGTATTGCAGCCTGCAGAAGCAGCCCATGCAGGAGCTGAAGCAGCTGGATCAGAAGCAGCAGGTGGAGCTGAAGCATCTAAAACTGAAGCTGACTCAGGATCGGTAAATACCTCAAGGGGCAGCAGTCCCCTTTCTCCATCACATCTCATTGTTATACAGCAGATATGGGAGACTGGGCTGGGAAAAGAGCTGCACAGCTTCTTGGAAAAATACATCCCTGCCATCCAAGGAGTTACAAAGCAGAGACCAGGCTTAGTTGTTGCATTTGATCTCTGTAATGCTTAGGGAGATGTTCTGCTTGAAGATTCACTAAAAGAATTGTGCCTTCACCCATCTTGTGAAGCAAGGCCACAGCCCCTGCTGTCCTAAGCTTGTGTTGTCTGCTGGATTCCCTCTTGCTTACCGTTTACTGTTCCTACCCTGTCCTTTGGGGTCTGCCTGTGCCCCCTGAATCCAGGCTTTCTCTTTTTTTTGTGACATTGTTACCTTTTTAGGGGACTAGAGTAGGTCCCAAGGTGATTTGTTTCCCATAAGCTGTTGCATTTGAGTTATCTGTTCCACGAGAGCTCTATAAGATCTGCATTGTGATCACAGCAAATGGGAAATGCCAGGCATTATGGTCCCAGAAAAACTATAAGTCATCTCTGCCTTTGTGCAGCCTTAGGTCGAGGAAGACAGCAGTCACCACTCCTGCTTTCTCACTGCTGCCTCTGCTGTCGTTTGGGGTGCTTTTGTCACTGTCTGGTTTTCTGAGAAAACTCACTGAAGCCATGGGATGGTTGGGGTGTAGATCCTCCAGGATGGACTTGGAGCTTCAATTTTGGATTCTCTTTTCTCAATGGCCTTTTTCCTTCCTTGGCTGCCACTACCTACCAGAGCTCTCTGCCTGCTGTTGTTGTGGAAACTTTCCCTGCAACTGTCAATGGCACTGTGGAAGGAGGTGCTTCGTCTGAAAGAGCTGACATGCCCCCAGGATTTTTGTTCAAGGTGAGTGTGTGGTGGTAAGGCATTGAGTTCCTGGAGATTGTCTTGTTTTTCCTGTAATGAATTAATTGCTTTCACTCAGTGTGGCCATGGGCTATGCCGTATTAAAAGGCAGAAAGGAAGTTGAAGGAGAGATACACTTGCACCTTCATGCAGTTCCACGTATTGCAAAGGACTATGTAAACATCAGCATCTAAAGGTTTTGCTGTGCTGTGTAGCAAAACCATTTCTCTCTGCTGCAGTTGTTTCTGTCTTGGTGATGTGGTAGTGTCAGTCACAGACTCTGGATAGTATATAAAAATTCATGCTCCCAACTGGAAGAGTTAAACTTTGATGCAAGTGGTAAATGGAGAAGAGTTGGAAACACTAGCAGGAGCAGAGGACTCTTTGGGGAAATGAGAAAGCTAGGATGAACAGAAAAAAATAAAGGAGTAAAAAGGGAAGTTGGGTGGGTGTTCTGAAAATGCCAAAGCTCACTCACAGCTTTTTTCAAAGGTGTGGAGGAAGGAGTGATTCTGGGTGAGGATGGGCCACAAATGCAATGTACATAAGACAGCATAGGTGCATCATACCCTGAAAAATGGGAAATGACAGCCTCCTGCTGTATGAATGCTTATCTCTGCCTTAGTCATGGCCCTTGTTTTTTCTGGTAGTTCTACTAAAATCAGAAGAATAGCAATAGATGAGCAATAAGATGCTTGTAACATTACTCTGGTTACAGGTAGCATTATAGGCTATAGTGCTAAAAGTGGAGAGCTGTGTTTTGAAGTAGAAAAGCTGTAAACACATGTTGAATTAGTCTGAATACCAAAGATGAAACATGGCAGGATATGATGATCCAAACTAATATTCATTTGAAGATCCAAACTAATATTCTTTCCTCCATTTCCTCTCCCTGATTGCTGTGACAGAAGTAGGAAGCTATAACCTCTAATATTCTTGCTGTCCAGCTGCAAAAAGAATACAGGACGCCATTCAAGTGAACATACGCTTTCTACTCTATGAGGTTTTTAGGCCCACACCGTGGGAATTCAGCCCTCCTAAGGAAGGACAGGGAGGTGCTGATACATAACAAGTTGCATGAGACTCACCAGGATGCCCTTGTGGCCAAGGCAAGCTGCATGCCAGGCTGTAAGAACAAACCTGTAGCCATTAAATTAAGGGAAGGGGTTATTGTCCTGGATGTGGCACATGTGATCCAAGCTTGCCCTGTCTTAAGCCTCAGGTCGGATCAGATGGCCTCCAAATGTGCTTTCCTACCTGAATCATCCAGTGAATCAGTGAAGTGGAAAGCCTTGTCACCTGTTACAGTGCTGGGTGAGAGAAGGCTGTGCTCACCCACCTCTCCTCTCCCTGTAGGTCCAGGCCATGCACGATTACACGGCCACTGACACTGATGAGCTGCAACTGAAGGCTGGTGATGTGGTGCTTGTGATTCCATTTGAGAACCCTGAGGAGCAGGTGAGTAGGGGAGATGGCGTGTGAGCCTGGGCCACGTGAAGCCAAGGGGGTTTCCAGAGCTGCTTCTTTCGTCACTAACAGTTGGCTGGCTGGATGCAGAGCCATTAGTTTGTGGCTGGGAGCTGGCAAGAGAGCCAGTTGTTCTTGAGCTTGAGATTGGCTTCCTGCAAGAGGGGAGGACTCTACTTGTTATTGGAAATTGGAGACAATTCCTGTCCCTATCAGAACATTTGAGCCAATACAATGGCTCCCTTGATCAAGGAACCAAACAGGGCCCATATTTTGCCTCCTCACTCCTCCTAAACTTGATGCACATTCCCTGTGATCACTACAGTGCAGACAGTGGCATTGAAAGGAGTTACCTACACTTTATGATGATGTTTTCTTCTCTTCTGAGAAGTGTTGGAGGTCTGAGAAAGCAGCTGGTGGTGGATGATGTCTTGCACTTCAGCATGGCAATGGCTGCAGATGAAAAAAATAAAAAAGTTTCCGAATGACTGTGTTTGGTCAGGAGATGGCAGCAGAATCAAAGGTTGGAGCAGGTCTCTCAGCCCCAGAGAACAGTTTTGCTGCCTGTCTTCAACATGAATTTAATTGGCCATGTTTTTCTTTAATTTGAGCTATTTCTAGAAGCCTAAGTCCTCCTCACTTGCTGTGTTTGAGGGGCACTCAGTTAATAATCTGCAGCAGTTGTACTACTTTGACTGAGAGAAGTGGTTTTATAAAATTCATGCTCACATCTCCAGGTTTTTGTTTGGTAAAGAAAGAAAATTGATTCAGCAGTCCTCAGCTCTTTGAGTTTGGCCAAGTCTAGACAAGATCTGGATTCCACAAGGGGTAAAGGGATGATGAGATGGTTCACTACCTCGGAATATGTGGATGCTCTTTGTGGCTCATCTGTTGGCTTTGTGAGTTATGGAGGCAGATCATGCTGATGTTTGTGAAATGGAGCTATAATCTGCTGAGAGTTCCCACAGAGCTAGGGGTGTAGGGCTTTTTGGGGAACAGGCAGTGATTCCTTCTGGAGACAAGGCTCTTCACTCAGTTGAACTGCCCTGCAAAAGCATTTGTGAGCATTTCTTTCTCAGAAAGCTTTCTGGATGGGAAATGACTGGCAACTCCCCTAGTTTCTGTGGTAGGAGTTGGTGTTTGTGGAGCAGAGTTTTTCAATGCCCTGTGTTTGCACTCTAGCTGGATGTGGGTGCAACAGCCATGAACTCGAGACTCTCCAAGCTGCAGAGGGTGAGCTCTGAGTGTTGCTAACATAGTGCTGTAGCTGCACTGAAGTCCCCTAACCCTTCTACAGTGTATCTTGTGCTACAGCTCATTTCCCTAACCTGAACCCTCCCCAGCCAGAAGATGCTGGTGGTTAACATGTGCATGGACTGTGCACGTGAGTGGAGGAAGCTTAGGATATAATAGACTGTGATCCATGTCCCCATCTTGCAGCTTAGGTATCAGTTTGTGGGTATGTCATCCAGGCCTAGATTCACCCCTCTTGATAAAAGAAAGGGTTGAGGACAGCAATGCTTCTAAGCTGGCACTTTAATGATGTGGTTTAAAATTGTGGTCGAGGCTCAATCTGAGTCCTCTTGTCTAATCCCTACAGCTAAGGAGACCTGTGTAGCAGGATGTGGTGGGGGTGATGCATGCTGTGTGGCACAGATGCTATGTGCAAATGGATGAGCTTTTGTGCTTGACGTGCTTGTGAGCTGGAAACTGCTTTCCAGGCACTTGGGCCCAATGTCTTCTGTCTAGTTGTTTGTCTTCCTGATTTATGGCATGTCAATCCTTCCAGAGGTCCTGCAGCTGGCTGCTGCACCTGGGCTCCCATCTCATGTCATTCCCATGACGTCCCCTGAACATTCATTTCGAAGGCAGCAGCAAGGGCTACGTGAGCCTGCAGACACGCAGAGCTGTGCAGCTGTTGTGCCTCATGCTGCACTCTTAACCCATAGGCTGCCCCACTGCAAATGACTCACAGGAGTGGGTACATTTGCATGCTGAAGGGGTGCTCCCATGCTGGCAGCTCCAAGGCACGTGGAGAAAAGAGTGGTTGCACACCTGAGCTGCAAGCAGTGCAGCCTTCTCACCTGAAATATTTTGTCTCCCTTATGTGTCTAGGTTGAAGCAGAAATCTTGATGCTAGACAGCCTGCAGGTAGAAGGTGGGAGATCTGGTTCTCCTCATGAGCAGATTCTACCAAGCAGGACTTTATTTGCCTCATGGCAAATTCATCCATTTTTATAGATGTATGGATTGGTGGCTTGGGAAGATCCTTCAGAGAGACCTTTAGTCTTAAATTCTGTGTAACCAAAGTGTGGGAGTATTGCTGACCTCACCTGGTGTCAAGCCCAACAGATTGCTGAGTTTTGGGAAGATGGGTTGAGCTCCTCAGCTCCCAGTTCTCGTAGATCAGAATTTCAGCATAGCAAACAAGACTCATTTTGCCTGTATCACCTCTAAAATGCTAATCATCCAGGTGCTCTGACTGGAGCAGGGGATGAGCACCATCATGGACTGATTGATCCTTTCAGAGACCTTTGCCCAAGATGAATCGGGCAAATTACACTCTGGAGGTGCCCGTCTTTTTAATGGCTATGGAGAATGCTAGACCCCTCGTGTTTGGACGTTGAAGAGTGAGATGGGTGATTCCCATCCTGTAGCTCTAGAGTCTCTTTTGGCAGAATTTCTTCCGCTTAGGTGGGTGTAAATTACAACATGTTTCTGTTACACTTACTGGTTGTTTGCAGTTTCACTGTGTCTGTGCAGTCCAGGTCGCATGGGAGCTGTTGTACTGACTCTGGGATGTAGCCTTCTGTCTGTTTAAAAGGGAACAAAAGCACTTTTTCCTTCTTCCCCACACTCCTCCTGGATTGTCTCCAAGCCAAATAGGAGCATGGCTTTGGTAATGTCTTGACACCTCCTTGGCCTGCCCTTTGTAAGAAAAATCCCTGTTCACCTCTATCCCTTAGCACTTGATTTCTTTCTTCTCTAGGATGAAGGATGGCTGATGGGTGTGAAGGAGTCTGACTGGATCCAGCATAAGGAACTTGACCAATGCCGAGGGGTTTTCCCAGAGAATTTCACAGAACGGGTGCAGTGAAAGCCCAAGCCCACCAGCTGCATTTCTGCTGGAAGAAAGCAAGTTTTCTGATAACTAATGGAAAAAGAACAACGGAAGGAAAAGAAGAGAGAATTTTAAAGGATCAGAAGTCTGAAAAAAGTCAACTTAAAGGGTGTATTCTTCTCAAAGGGCAAGGTTTCAGAAGTAGATTGAAATTCAAAATGTTATTGAAATATACACATATTAATAATAATAATAAGACAATTCAGATACCCTCTTTCCCCTTGGTTTAAACAGCATTTGGATTCAAAGGACTGATGCAGAAGCAACTGAGTGTGTTTCTCTAAATACTGCATAGACTGAATTGGTGAGATGTCAGTCTGATCCCTGCAAAGGCAGTATTTGTCTAACAGCTTGAGAGAAGGTGCATTTGCTCTTGGGTGGGTTAATCTGTTTTGTCTTGAAGGTGGCTTGCATGGCAACCGTAAAAATTCAGCCTTCCCTACATTTTCAACCTACAGTAGGCCAAACTTTCTGTTATGCTGTTGAAAAAAATACTTAGTGTATAGTGTTCACCAATACAATGTATGTGTGTGTGTGTGTATTTTATTTTCTTCCTTTAAAACAGTGTTACACAAACTGTGATTTTGTACATGTAAAGGTAGAAGAAACTACATGGAAAGGGCATGAAGAAGGTGAAATGTGTGAAGCTGTGCTCAGTCCAAAGTTCTTTTAAATGCAGACACCTAAGTTCTCACAGTAGTGCTAGCCTGTGAAATTCTAAGGGGAATGGACAAATTCAAGAGGAGAAACAAAGGAAAACAAAGAGATGCCATTTGGATGTCTCTGAAATTTAGGAAAGGGAATCTTCTGGACACCCCCAACCCTATACATGGTTTCAGAAAAGCTTATATTCATGGAAGATAACTCTAAGATCTACTGGTTAGAAAATTTGCTTTTAAAGAAAGAGATAAGGGAAGAATTATTTTTTTTTCTGTAAGAATAAGAAAAAACACTGAGGAAAAGACAACTTGCTTTCTGTGTTTTTCATTGGCATTGTTTTTTGTGGAATTGTATTTCTTATTTTCCTTTGAAGAGTTCTGTAAGTGAAATATTGTTAGATCAGCTTTCTCCAGTGCTGTGCTGATGATCAAGTTAACCTCTATGAAAACTGGACTCTTGAAATGCTCGTTTAAAATGGCTGCGTGACTCCATGATATTTTAATGCATTAGAAAGGAAGGCAAGAATATCAAAGTGTCAAGAAGACACTCTGCAGTCTAATACTGATGCTGAGTCCTTTCCTGTACCTTTCCTTTGCTTCTGTTTGTTTTTGAGGTGTTTTTTTTTGTTTTGTTTGTTTTTGTTTTGTTTTGTTTTTTAGTTTAGACAAGCAGATGACAAGGCTATTTCTAAGTGCATATTACACTTGTTAGAATAGGCCGGTCTGACTCTCTAAGACTCTAAAGTCCCACAAAGGTACTTTAAACTTTACTTGAATACTTATGCAGCTGGCAAGCAAATCAGGCTATTTTAATTTTTTACAGCTTCCCCTCCTCCCTCATGACTGTTTTGCCCTGAAGGGATTTTTAACAGTGAGGTTACCTCCTGCTGCAAAGGGACAGGGTCACTCTGAAATTATCTTCTGAACTGTTAGGAGTTTGCTTTTGTCAGAGCTGCACAAAATGCTGACAAAGACTACTGAAAAGCCCATTTTTTCCAATCTGTTTGGATTATTTCTAGAATAATAGGAAGCACATTGTACGGCAAATATTGTGTTATTTAAAAAAAAAATAGTTCAGGACAGTTCTGTTTTTGATTAGAAAATATATTCTTATAAATGCAAGAATTGTTGTTCCTCCTGCTTTCAGCTTGAGAGATGATCCATAGTAGTTATTTACAGCAATGTAATAGGCTTCAAATCTGTCCTATATACCCAAATCCCTTCTTTTTTTTTTTTTTTTTTTTTTTTTTTTTTTTTTTTTTTTTTAAACTAAATGTGGAGGAATTTATTTTACATCACTGTTAGAAAACCCAATAGTATTTAGGAGTAACTGCTCACGATACAGAAGGACTGGACTCCAGAAGTTATAGTATGGTGAGCTGTTGCTTTAGAATACTGCTCTGTTTGATATAATTTTTTTCCCCTTTTCATCAGGGTTGTCTTTATTAATACTCTTTTTTTTTCCAAAATATCTATTTTTATGCATTTGTGACTCCCATTACTCCTTTAAAGAATATTCATATAAAATATACATTTAAATATACATAGAAATATATATATATTAAAAAGTGGGTTGATCCAATTAACATAATGCTGTCAGCTTAAAATGTTTATTTTTATGCAAAACCTGTGGATAATGGCTTCGGGGTTTTTTTAAAAAAGACAAGATTCTAAGTATCAGAGCTGTGATTTTTGTCTTGTAGTAACTGTTCTAGACCATTTAGAAAGCTATGCTGATACCTAATTTATTGTGGGTTTTTTTTGCTGTTGTTGTCCTCTGCTGTGTTTAAACCAGACGACTGTCCCAACAAAGATCCTTGTAAGGCCTTTTCATTTTATTGAGCTTGCAAAGTAACTATCCAGTACTGTATTGTCCCTGCAGAAGTGGTAGCACTCTGCAAAAAAGGGATGTTGTTTTCAGGTCATGTGAGTGATGCTCCAGTATTGCTGGTGGGGAGGGTGTTGTGCCACTCTCCATTTGCTTCCCCCAACCCCCAAACCCCCTTTGTTTAGAGCAGGTTAGGGTGGGTTACCTGGATCTTGCATTGCTCAAAGATTTGTGGTGTCGGCACATCTCAGTCAGACTCTGAAAATGCGGGATCGGACCCACAGTTTATAAATTGCCTTATATGAGAGTAGGATGGCATAGTGGGAAGCTTGTAGATGGCAATGTGTTTTGGAACCAGGAGATCTGTCTCCTGGGTCATGTTCAGCCCCTTGTAAACAGCCATGGCTCCTCACATTTTCAGTGTTTTTACATCTCCTAAATACCTTGATTCTGATTGGTATTACCTGATGAAATGAACTTCCCATCTTCTTTGGCTTAGATCTGATTCACATAGAAAGAGGGACAAGTAGATTCCTGAGTAGGCTGTGCCCACAGTGGTTTTTCAGTTTGCAGGCTGAACTGAAAAATCTGAGGAAAAAAGTTGTAAGGGTGACGTGACAAAATTTTTTCCCCCCATTTTCTCAGTGGAATGAAAAAGGGAAAAACTGAAATGAACAAACAAATTCATACCAAAATGAAACAGCAATTTCTAGGGTTGCTTTTTAACTTTTTAAAAAACGTTGTGTCATGAGCTATAACAATAATGTGAAACCTTCTGTTCTGAAAATGCTGAAAGAAAATGCTTTGATGTTAAGAGCCTTTTTGCCTTTGCCTTTCTTCATAATCTGATGACTGGTTTCAGTTAACCCTAAACTGTATTTTTTTGCAAATACGTTATTCATTGAAGAGAATCCAAAGAAGCCTATTGCCCAGTTCTGCTCCACTGACAGGTACACTGGACACACTTCAGGGTTTACCTGGTATCTGGCCCAGCAAAGCTGCTGTTTCCCCATTTAATAATTTTCCACTTGATTGTTTTACTGGGTGAACAATAAAAACATCTCTCACCCCATGCCATTGACTGGTTTTGTAGCCTGGCTGAGAAAGACATTCTTGCTCTGTTGGTCTCAGTTTGGTCACAGATTTATGACTATAGATCTATGATACTACTCCAATTCGAGCCTAATCCTGTTGTGCAGTGGGAATTATCATTTGCTCAACTGATAAGAAAGAAATAAGGCATTGCTTTTTCTCCCTTTTTCTGTCTTAGCAGTGCTAGTAATATATCTTTATTAGATAGAATTAAGGAAAGGTCCCAGGATAAAGATGAGTGTGGTGTTCCAGGCGAGACTCCTGCATACTCTATGCCATTTTCCGTGGGTATTCCTCAGCTGTCTGCTTTTATCACCTTTGTGTTTCTTGGCTGTGAAGGTGATGCAGTAAAAGGGGTTGTGCAGGTTCATTCCAGCTGCTCAGAGCTGGTACTGCTTTGTGTGATTTGTTTGCCACAGTCCTTGAAGCTTTGTTCACCCAAGGGGTGAAGGGGTTGCAGAACCCCTTCCTGCTCCACTATCCAAAGACTGTGGCCAAGGCAGAGGACCCCCAAGTCAAAGGGGACCTGGAGCAGGTGTGAGGGCTCTGTATTCTGCCTGGAACTGGAATGTCAGCTCATTTAGGTTTTGCAGCAGTCTCTTGGAGGGAAAAGGCCCGAGGGTATGGAGATGCTGGGAGAGGATGGAGAGATGATCCATTATCTTTCTCATTTTGGGTTGATGTCCTGCCTGCCTCATGTCTTAGTTCCAGGAAGGTCCAGAAGCTATTTAGGGCTGAGAAGAAAATTACAAATACAGATGTGCATGGTCAAAATGATAACAGTTGCCTTTCACCTGCCAAGGGCATTGAGTTCAGAATTTCCTCTCTCCTGCTTTGTGCTAGACACATTGAATGGTCTTCCACTGTTGTGGATGTTTTGAATGCTATGCAGTCAATGCCCCAAAACAGTGAATGTTCTTTGCTGAAGGATGCAGAAGTGTCTCTCAGCCCTTTCTAGGAAGACATACATATCTTCCACAGACAAGGCCTGTGTGCACTTAACACAGTAGCCTCTGACTTCGGTAGCCTGTGTGTCTTTCATCATCTGGCCCCGCTCTCCAGCTCCTCCCACTTCCCAGCCTCTCCCATGCTCTTTGAGAATGATGGCAGCGTAGGGCATGTCCCAGTGCAAGGCTAGAAGATGCACAAACCCTACACAGTGCAGCTTAATAGTGGTGATATCAGGAAAACAAGCAACAGCTTTTCTTCTCTGGGCTGCCAAAAGGGAAGCAATTCCTTGCCACCCAGGTACCGTCACACCTGGTACTGGTGCAGACACCTCTCTGCATGCATGCTCTGGTTCAGACATTTCTGCATAGCAGACTCCTGATGGAGAGAGATCCTGTGGTGCACAGAGCTGAATTGGGCCACCAATCCTCATGAAGCATTGGGTCTGTAGCTGAGACATGGAGTCTGAGACTTAGAAGATCCTTTTGGAAATTTTGCTTATGAAACTAAATGGAGAAGCTATAGCTACAAAGACTGGTCTGTATGAGCTTGTACTTTGGTGGGTCCTATGGCTATAATTTCTTCACCTGTTTTTGCAGCATATTCTGCTAATCCTGACCCTAATCTGTATTTCATGTAGAAGAACCCTATTTGAAACTTGCCAGATGCAGTCCTGGGCTTTTTGCTTCTCTTTAACAATTATATGGGAACTACTTTGGCAATGTATTAGCAATCTCTTTTCCCTCTGTTTATTCAGTCTCTGGGTTTAATCACAAGGACCTGAGAAATGTTTTGGGGGTTGAGTGGGTTTTTTTATTATTTTAATTTTTTTTGTTTAAGCAAAGCTGAACAATTCCCATTGTATTCAGAGCTGTGATGCCAAGTTCCAGTGATAAGTACTAGATGAATTTGTCCCATCTTGTTTCTTGGCGACATTCAGAAATATAATTTGTGTCATCCTAAGTCCTGTGTCTGTTTCTCTCTCATTTCCCCCCTACCTTTATGTTAAGAAGCTGAAACTATTCAGGACATTTTTCTCCTCAAAGAGGTGAGTAGCTTTAAATAGATTTGGTGTCCAGGCACCTTTACCACTGGAAGTTCTTACAAACACATGGGATGGAGAGGGTGATGCTAGACCTTCCCTGAATTGACTACAACAGCAGAATAAACTCTTCTAGTAGCCATCTCTGTTCAAGTTGCTTGTGAGGACCTGATACCAAACAAATGCAGTGTAGGGAAGGATTTGAGACTTTTGCTTTTTAATAGCTACTAACCCCTAAGAAATGTGACCTTCATTCTCTGTTGTTCTGAATATGACATTGCAAGGGCACTCTACCCCATCTGGCCAAACTTCTCCCAGCTCCCTCTGGAGCCTGTTGCCACACCATTCCCAGGCTGGCTTTCGGGTCTACTCTTTAATGGAATGTTTTCTCCTGCCTGTAGAAAGAAGGTGTTTGTGCCCTTCAACCAGTGATTCGGGACCTAAGAGGGACAGGATTAGAGGGATTCGCAGTTCATAGCTGACTGTTTGGGGCTGTTGCCTTGGATGCCTCGTTCGAGACAGACTTGGTGTGGTTGCACATGGGACATATGTGTAAACCACAAGTGCTGGCCAGAGGCCAGACTAGGATCTGATGCAAACTGGTGCAGTTAGCACTTTGATGGATGGACCACCAGAGTCTGCCTTAGCTTTAGCATGCGGGTGTTCAAGCCTTGGAAGCAGCACAGGGAGCTGACCAGGCTGTGCTCACACCATTCATCCACTTAGTACCTTTTAGTCTCTCACCTCTGTGGCACTGGGACCTGTGTCAGATCTTGTGGTGGAGGGGAAAAGGCAGGCTGTGCCCCTGAAACTGTCACTGTAGCTGGTGACTCAGGCTCTGCCTTGGCATGATGACTACTACAAGGCTGAACCGGGCCAGCTCTGCTGCAGCTGGAAGCTCACAGGGCAGGAGTGAGACCCAGAGGCATGGGGGCTCTGTGTATGCTTTCTCTTTGCTTTTCCTCACACGCTCATTCCCATCACCCAAAAATACAAAGGAAACGGGGGGAGAAGACTGAGGAGGAGCAGTGAATAATTCATTGTCAGCCACCTCTGCTCACCTATATAATTCATTCCCAGTGGTGTTTTCCTCCTCCAAACAAGCAGTACTTGGTCTCATTGTCTGTGTGCAGGCTATGGCCACATAAGCCCTAGCAGCACATCTGGAACAGGATCAGGCTCATGAGTCCTGGGTCCAACCTTGAGAGTCCTCACCACACTGAGGGAAGAGCTTGGCTTTGCTCCAGGAACACAGCTGAGTAAGGAAGCCTCTGAGGTGGAGGAGGTATGGCACCAGGTGAGTGAGGCCAGGGTGCCTGGGAGTGGGCAAGGTGGAAGCCAGGGCATTATGTGCTGTAGGGGACTGGCAGTGACTGGTGTCAGTACTCCATGATATCCTGACATGAAGGGAATATTTGGTACCAGGAATGTCCTTCAGTAGCAGCTCATGCCACCTGGGAAGACACTGTGGTTGGGAGTTTGAGCCCAAGTGGAGCTAGGCTCGGTGGGTGAAGCTGATGCCCTTTGCAGAGCAGGATTGCTGCTTCAGCAGGTGGAGAAGCCTCTGCTGCCCATCTGCTGCACAGCCCAATCCACAAAGCCATTAATAATGGTGCGGGAGCAGGAATTCAGCAAGTGCCCATGATTAATTAGCTCATCACAGGCAGTTAATGGCCAGTCTGCTCTCCTTGGCCCTGTGGTGCAGCTAATGGAATGGGCATCACTTCTCATCGGTCAAGGTGCAGCTCCCTGCCAGTAGCAACAGGGAGAATCTGTGAGCTGTTCTGATGCACTGCTGATGGGTATTTGGTGAGATCACTTTTTCTGGGGAATAATTGAGGGAATAGATCTGTAAGGGGATTTGTTAGTTATTGGAGTCAGGTAACCAACTCTCTGGCTGGGGCCCAATCTAATATCAGCTTTCCTTTTCCTAACACTGCCCTTATCTCATTTCTTGCCTGCGTTTGGGAGTGCTCCCTCTTACTGATGCTGAATTCTTCACAGGTACTCTGCTTGTCTCAGCACTTTCTCGTGAATTAATATATAGAAATTCAGGTACCACCTTTGCTGTATCAAGCAGGGGGGATGACAGAGCCATGCAGTAAGGAACGCACACAAGTAAGTCTGCTTTTTGAAATCTGAGTGAAGAGGAAGCAATCCACTCCATGGGTGACCCTGCCAGGGAGGAGGTTGAGCTGCACCAAATGCAGGTCATCACCTCTGTCCCAGCTACTTTGCAATAAGGTAGGAGAAAGAGAAGCTCCAGCAGGAGTGCATCGTATTAAAATTAAATTGCACATGTTCACATCATTTGAACAGCATGACACAGCCCAAGGTGTGAAATTAATGTGATGGTACTGGGACTGCTGCTGTGCCAGTAAGGAGCACAAGCCTGTTGCTCTGTGGTCCAAAGAGGATCCTGTTTCCTTCTAGGACACATTCCGTGACTGTCACAATGTTGGCTACTATGGCAGAAGTCAAGCGTGTTCAGAAAACCCCTGTGCCACAGACTGTAATTTCTCCTATGTCTAATTCAGAGACCTGTGAGAGCCTCCTGGAGTGACTTCCCCTCTCTAATGACCAGGGTTGCCTCCGTACATCTCTATTAGAGGCTTCCAGGAGAGACCCGACTATTGATTTTGCACAAAGTGCTGTATTTGCTGTTGGAGGCGATGCTGTGGTTAGGTGTGAGCCAGCCACAGGGAGGCACCCGAGACATCTGTGAGCATCTCTCTGTACGAAACATCCCAAATGCCTGAAAAACACCTTCCCTATGCCAGACTTCTGGCTGGCCCCTCTGAGGAAATTGGAGAAAAGCTCAAACTGAGCACATCTGTGCTGGGAGCAGGGTGGTTTAGTGGCTGGGTCGTGGCTTTGCACTTGATGATCACATTAACCAGAGATGCTCTCAGCCCTCTGAGAACTTTCCCTGTAATGCACAGCAGGGGCTGGCTTTGCTCCTCAGTGACAAGTGGCCACCTTCCTAAATCCTCAGCAAGTTTCACCTGGAGTCATCTTGTGAAGTGTCATGTCCATCTTCTGCCTCCTAAGCCCTCTTTCCTGTGGGAGGCACAGGAAGGCTGTGCGTCTTGTCCTACAGAGGTAGTGATGTTCCAGGTCAGGAGCACAGGTATTTAATTCACATTGCTCTGCTCTGTCTGGCAGCTCCCAGCACTCCTTCCTGTGTCTCAGGCATTCTGCTGTGTCTGTGAGAAAGTGTTGCTCTTTCTCATATGATGCAGATGTTTTTGCAGGACTGTAAATTACTTCCATCCAGTAACGCTTTTATGAAGCACTTTTCCTCCACGCAGTGAAGAAAAATGCAACTGAAGTTGGTAATTAAATGTTTACTGTTAAGTACTTTATATATTATATACTATAGATCATTCCATCCATTAAACAATCCATTTAACTCCCTTTAACAGCATTATTGTCTATTATTAGGTTAATCAGCATTCACATCCTGTAACTCTGCATTTCTATCTAATTAGGCTTTCTTTCTTACTTCATATTTCTATTTAATTAAGCTCAGCATCAGAGCTGAATTCCCTGTGCTCAGCACTAGCAGAAGATTTGATCCTGTCTGTGCTTGGGGAGGGGAGGAACACTAAGTTTTAAGCAGTCTCTTTAGATATCTGATAAGGTTTTCTTCCTGAAGTCAGTCCCTGCTTAACTTCTGAGAAATTTGTGTCCATGTGGGTTTGTCACCTTCTCGATTATCTCAGATTATGGAAGAGCTCCCCTATATGGGATGGCTGCAGCTGGTATAAGTGGGCTGCAATGATTGCGTGGAGTATCCAGCCACCGCACACGGTATGTGCTGGACAGGGAGTTCCTTCACTTCGTGACTGAAAGGGCAGGGAGTTTGCATTGTAAGGATCAGCAGCTGAGAATAGCTGTATCTTATCTGATGAGGCACAGAAGTGCATGCCAGTTCTCTTCCACTTGTCCTGAGGCTCTGGCTGTGGGTGACAGCTGGTGGGACAGGACACAGGACCTGCCTGTGCAGGGGTGTTTGTTAATGTGCACCAGTTTTATATGTAACCCTACTGCCCCATTTGATAAACCTTTGCAGAGATGCTCAGACTCCAGAGGGATGCACTTGTAACTGGTGTGCTAGTGAGCTGATGGCTCCAACCCATGAAATGGGTGGGTATGAAGAGTCTGTGATACTGTGCACTGAGCTGTGTGGGGCTGGTCTAGGTCTGAGCACTGCTCTGACACTGTAGCTCGTATCATGCTTGCTGATAACATGCTCTTTTGGCAAAAACATATGCTCTGTTCTCTCAGTCCTGAGCCCTGGGGTCTGCTACAGGAGGCTGTCAATTATAATCTCTCCCCCTCAGACGTTTTTGGGGATACCCAAGATACCAAACGTGACAGCATCAGTGGAAAACAGATTAAATAGCAGACAGGGAACACCTTGCTTGTCACCACTTAGCATCCAAGCTGCAATGGCTTTGAGGAATTGTCTGGGCCCTTCCAGAGTCCCTGAGCAGCTCTTTTTGCTAGTACCAGTCCAGAACAATCAGCAAATTGAGTTCTTTTTATTAACTTTAAAAGAAGACATTAGCCTCAGCTAGGAGAATAAAACCAATTTATGAGGCAATTAGCTCTGCAAAAACATTTCAGTCTCCCCAGAGCAGCCATCTGAGGAGCATCTTATTCCAGCTGCACAGCTTCTTCCGGCCTTGGGTTTACAGCACACTCCATTTATCATAAATAATAATAATGTATAAACAAATGGTTTCCTGAGGAGTGTGTGAGACAGCCAGGAAGGTCTTCTCTGCCTGAAACTAGACCATGTTGTTGGTTTCCTCCCTTCAGGTGCCATTCTTGTGGCCTGTTACTTGATTGTGATCAATTTTGATGCTCAAGCTCTTTATAAGCAGTATTATCATATGTGGGCTTTTTGTGGGATCTGCAAAAGGGTTAGTTGCAATCTAAAGTATTTGAATTACATGAAGAGGCCACAGCAGCAGATACAGATTGCTCTGTGTGTATTTCCAAGTCCCTTTGTAGGAATTGCAGCTTTCTCAGGATCTGCCTGTTAATGCTGGAAATCTGTGCAAAAGCCAAAAATGGGGTCCTCCTCTGCCGTTATTGTTCTGATACAGCAAATTCTGTGTGATGAACGTGGTTCAAGGATGAATGTGGATTTGCTTTGACACAAAACTTTGATTGGTACTTGTGGGTTAGCCTTGACATCCAAATTTGCCTTAAAAGCAAATTGAGAAAAAAGGTTAAAATTGAGTTTCAATGACCTGATGAACAATATCATTCTGCCAATCACAGAACTATTTTCTATATTTTCCTGTTTCAACTTTTCCATTTTTATTATAAACATCTGTTTTCTGATTTAATTCCACAATTCTATTGTGGAAGTGAAAACTAGAAAACCAAAACACTGGAACATAACATTTTTACTACAAACATTCTACAGAACTTTACAATCCTGTTAATTCAACATCTTTTTTGATGTAAAGTGATGCAGCTGGAGGAGTGCTGACCAGCTTTGTTTGGCTTATAAAGAGAGCATTCCTCAGAAGAGGTCTGGTCTTGTACCATTCTTATCTCCAACAGCAGGAGGGAATCCTGTAGATCTTAACATGTGCTAAGAAACCCAAGGGGAAAGAAAGTGCAACTGCTGTGATCATATTAAAATATCCAGAAACAAAAAAAAGTGTTAAACTTCAAGCTTTTCAATATGAATCAGGATGCCCAAAAGACAGTTTTCTATGGAAACTTCTCAGGTGTTAAAGTTGGGGCTGCCTGTACCTGTTTCTCTCTGAGCCCTGTTTCCGAATCTTGAGAAGGATGTACCCAGCCCTGAAATGCAGTAGTCCTTATATTTATTAGGCAAAAGAGCATGAAAGGATAGGGGGAAACTGATTAAAGGCAATATTCAGAGTCAGAATTAGCAGCAGTCCTGCTGTCATTATGACTCTTGGATACAGCTGTGGATGCAGCATAGGATACAATGTGAATACCTTTAGATTAAAGACCTTACAGGACCCCTACCTCAGGCGTGGTGGCTGCAAGCCCTTGGGAGGTGAGCTGCTTGGAAGGAGGCTGTGTGAGGGACGCAGCACACTCCAGCCTTTTGCAGCAACTTCCTGTAGTTTCCAGCTGTGCATTTGCCTCATGCTCCACACTGTGGATTAAGGGTGGCATTTACAGCCACTCAGAAGTGCTGCTATCAGTAGCTTGACCAGCCCAAATTAATCAGGGGCTTTGAAGTAATTTTTTCTTCTTTCTTTTTTAAAATCCTCTCCTGCTTCACTTCTTTCTTCATCATAGAGTTAAAGGTCCAGTTAGCATCTACTTTGGAATAGTTCTGCCTTTAAATTTTGATGATTCAGTGAGTCCATCCAAGGTTTTTTAAAAGCTTTTAATTCTAAGCTTTGGGAGTTTTACACAGCTGGTTGAATCTGTAATGACTTTTCTTCATTCCTACTTGAACTTTCTACTGTTCTGGTGCTCTTTAACTCCTACAAGGCCTCATTTAGGTTCTGTCAAAGTACTTGCACCAGGAGATGAATGGTTCTTCCAATACTCCCTTTTTATTAATGTGTAGGTTTATAAATGATGCTGCCACTGCAGGGAGTAAGCATAGTCTGAAGAAGACACAACCTCCTAAGGTGTTAGCTGTCATGGCTGCATCTTTCTGTACAGAGCCTGTAGCAACTGAATTGCATCCCACATGTGTGTAGTAGACTATGCACGTATATTATCAAAATCATTCCTGCCTCTGCCCTCCCTAGGCCTGTGCACAGTACAGTTTTCACATCTTAGTCTGTATGACCAGGGATATGGACACTTCAACAGGCCCTTCATTGTTGGCCTTAAAGGAAGGACTGGACTTAGCCTAGTTTTTAAAACTAAGGGGTTGGTTTTGTGGTCACAGCTGGTGCCAACCATCACACATGAGCAGAAAGATCTTGAGCTTCAGAAAACAAAATTGGGCTCTCCATGGCTAAAGGTGAAGGGACTCTTTGGCACAATAGTAGCAAAGAGAGCAGTGTTTCAGCAGCAACTCCCTGCAGGAGAGGTAGCTAGGGCAAGTCTTTGAGACAGCACTGCTACTGACACCCAGGGAATATCTCACAGCAACAGCACTCCTAAAGCACCTCTGCTTCACCTGTCTTCAGCTATAAGATGGTCACTAGGCAGTTGCTTGAGTGGAAAAAAAGGGAAAAATAAGCAAACAAAATGAGGAGAAAGAGTCAATAAATACATTGTGTTGTAGTTGGAAACCATCTTCCGTTAGCTGTGTTATTACATGCATCAGCTTTGATAGGCTGCTTAGTCATCGTCTGGCCAAATACTCCTGTGATGACGTACAGAAGCTGTCCCGCTTTGATACTCACTCATACAAACGTAGGCACTGCTGTAGTGGAAGCAGCTGTCAGCTGGATAATTGCACAGAGGCTGCTGGGTATCCGTTTTGATTATGAAAGATTTCAGACATCCTAGTGGGAGGCTGCAGTGTGGTGTTGGGGCTGGATTTTCTACAGAGTTTAGGTACTGGAAGATTCAGTTAAATGCTTGTGTGGACTGACTGAGAGGCCTCTGTGCCTAAATCTTAATGAAATTTTGGGTGTTTTGGTGCCAGAGTTGCCAAAATTCTTCTGAGAAGTCCCATTTTTAAGAACAAATGTTGGGAAAATATTTGTGTTTTGGAGAGCTGGCAGCTACAAAAATACCCAATACCAAGGTCGATAAATGTATAATTTGATGTCCTTTTCACTGATAAAGGATTGCCTCTGAAATACTAAGGATCATGTCTGAGGAAGAGTAGGTAGGTCAGGAAAGGGAGTTCAGCTGGAACAGTCTTCAGGAGAGCTGGCTTTGGTCTTTGCCCTGCCCCAGACCTGCTGCATAATGACAGGAGGTTATGGAGTCCTAGGCTCTTAAGAACACAGCACCTGAGGCTGGTTTAGAGGTCTCTCACCCCATGTCTCACTCAGTCCCTGAACAGGTTTTGATGACCACTGTATCAGTTTCCATCAGAAACTACTAGCATATTGGTCTCCTTTAGGTGTTCAGATAAAATATGGTTTTCTACCCACTGCCCTCACCTGCAGGGCAAAGCCCAGCCTATGCCTGGGCAGAAAGCAGCCTGAGGAGCTCTTTTGCATGTGCAAAAGGTTCCATCAAAGCCCATGTACCTGCACAAGAACGCTGTGTAGGAAGTGGCCTCAAGTGGCGTATTTCATAGGGAATTCAGGGGTTGTGCATCAAAGTGGAAGTGGCATTCCCTGTGCTGGCACCTTCTGCCGTGGGTCCCTGTTGTGGGCTCAGGGGTTATTCTCTGCTAGTTGGTGTTTGGCATAGCCAGGGGATGAGATGGGCTTCTTCTCATCTCCAGAAGTAATATTATTTATGTTTTCTCAGCAGAAAACCCGTCACAAAAACCTGGTATCATGCTAGGCTAGCGTGATGTGTCTCCTAGGAGGTAATTTTCCCTTTGGGACAGCCTGGAAGGAACACATCTCTCTTGTAAAAGCCATTGCAGAAATGATGAAGTGTCTTTCACTGTTACCAGAGACCGCAACGTGCAACTTTGCCGCTTCAGATCTCAGGTTATAGGGCAGCAGGCCACCTTCAGCTGTCAGACATAGAGAACAAGCAGTGACCTCCTCTTCTAGCTTCTTTCACACTTAATTCCTCCTTATGACCTTCAGGTCTTTTTCTCTTGCTACAACGAGGGCCATAGCTGGCTTGTGAGCTGGGCTTTGACAGGGGTGAGTCTTTGCTTGCAAATTGTTCCTTTACAGCTCTTGCAGGACTTTCTGCTATGCCATTTGGGGCTTTTGATATGACCCTGCCGCTGCCACCATGCAGTGGTTACCTTCCTTCAGCAGAAACCTCTCACAGACCTCAGCGCTGCAGTGTCTCAGCCTGGATCTGCATTTGGGGGGAAAAAAATTGGAGCCAGGAGGGAAGATGCGGAGCCCCAGCAAGAGGCAAGCTCCTTGCATCCAGACTCATGCTGTGGATGGAAATTGTCTTGCAGGTGTCACTGTTTCATGGGATGGGATGGAGGAAGGCTAACAGGCCTCATCTCAGCTTGGGAAAAGAGTTTTCTAATTAGGATAAAGCCCTACATCTGCCAGCGTTGTAATTTCTTTTCTGCTTTCTTACTACAGGGAGGAGAATTGTGTTGCCCACTCCTCAGAGGATAAAAGTTCTGTTGTTTGAGGCTGGATTGCACCCAGTGGTGTGGTCCAGCCATCAGATGGAGAAGGGCAGAGCATAATGACAGCTGGGCAAGGTTTTTTTGCAGAAAATAGAAGACAAGGCCAACTTTTCTGATGAGGAGCTGGGGAGCGTGTGTTACAGTCATTAGCACAGACTTTAAAAGAACCAGCAGTGCCCTGTGTTTTCAAGTCCAGTCAGTAGCACTTAATAGCCCTGGCTCTCTGCAGAACTCCCTCAGCCTGTTTGCAGTCACTCCCAGCAGTGAGACTGGTAGATTTATATGATTTTACAGGGGTACAAAAGAGTTGCTTTGCAGCACAGCACCATTTCTACTTAATGGACTCTTTGACAAAGCAAATTTTGGTGGTGTAAAAGTGTCTGAGCTGCTGGACCAAAGTACTCTATTTGCAACACCCCATGGTGAGTAAAAGCCACAGGACTGGTTATAACCATGCTGAAAGGTTGTGAAAGCACTGATCACACCAGGCCCTTATAAAAGCCAGATTTATAGCACTCATCTGTGCATTATAAAGGATATCATTATTTTTGCTTCTAAATTCAGCCTAATGTTAGAGTCAGTGTGCTGAGTGCTGCACAGGATGTTGCAGGCAGGGTATCTCCATGAATCCTTCACGCAACTGGTGTGTTACTGACATGCTTGTGCAAGGGCTTATTTCTTCTTTCCAGGTGGCTCAGCTACTGTGAGGAAGCAAAACAGTCTGTGAGGTGGCCAGGTCTCTTGGGAGCAGCATGAACTCTCAGCTGTGAGGAAGTTGCAAGAGGCAGGTTGTGAGCAGGGAAAAATGCTTGAAGGGTGACCCTGGCAAAAGAGGAATATCAGTGTAGGAAGAGAGAGAAGATCTCGCAGTCAGGGTTGAGATACAGCCACAGTTTTGCAGGTAAATGCCCAGGTATGGGCCTTTATGTCACAATGTCAAGGGAAGTCTCTACCCTTAAACACTTGGTGTTGCAACTTTTTTTTTTTTTTTTTTTTTTTTTTTTAGCTGCAGACTTTCTCCCATTTGTGAAGGCTGGGAGGCTCAGAAATGGGTCTGTCAAAGGGAATCTGGATTGATGGACTGGTGTTAGAGCTGACACCTGACAAGCTTTTATCTAGGGAGCACAGATATGGCTGCCATGCCTGATTAACACAGTACTTGGACTTTAGGAATGAGCTACATATGTTCCATTTTGGTAACTTATTACAGAAGGTGCCTACACACTCTCTTATGTGCATGAATTCCCACAGAACAGAACTGTTGTGATACTTTTATGGACAAATGACCAAAGCAGAAGTTAGATAGACATCTGGATAGACATCAGGTCTATCCAGATATAAACCAGTTTAGACCAGTTCTTCCTTCAGCCCTGTGGGCATCATTGGAGAAAGGTGACTTCTAATACTTCAGTTTACAGTTCAGACACCTGATATAACACCAACACTTGTTGATATTGAGCTGAAAATGCATTTTAAGTCCCACATGAGTGATCAGCCATACACCAGTACCCTCAGAAGGCAGAAGGTGAGCCAGGTGGATGCTGAATGTGCGTTGTTGGGATGACTTTGAACAAGTGTGATATGAATAGGGGGGTACCATCCCTACTCAGGTCTCCAAAACATCCCGGTCTGCACATGCAGATGTCTGAGAGCCTGCAAGCTGTGAGTAGGCAGGCTGGGAGCATTGAGTACAGCCACACTGCTGCAAGTACACAGGGTCTGGAGTCTCATTCCCAGGGTCCCACACAATCTGTGGCTTCTGGGATGTAACTCAGAGGTGATGCAGAGAGAAAAGGATCTTGTTGAAGCCAGAAGCAGTTTGGGAGCTTTCTTCAAGGCTATGGAAGCTGCTGCCTAAACCAGTCAACACAAAGGTCCTGTTGCCTTAAGCAGTTAAACTTGCTGTGTCTTGCTGGTGTGCACATCGGCAGGAGCAGCTCAGGGTGGCAGTGCTGCCCCATGGTTTGCACCATTCTGTGCACTGATTTAATTTTCTTGCTGACACCGAGGGGGTTGTATCCCCAGAGAGAGCATCAGGGTTTCACAGGAAAAAGCCCACAGATGCAAACTGCAGAAATCTGCGTCCTGCCATGCTGGGTTTAATTATGGGCACACTGAAAACGTCCCTGTTTGGTAACATCTCTCTCTCTTCAGTCATGCTGAGTTGGAATTTAAGTGGCTTTATGGCGAGACTGAGTTTGGGCTCACATCTGGCAACATTAAACCACTGCTCTGTAGAAAGAGAAGGTTATTTCAAATTTCTCTACTTTTCTGCATTTCACGTGACTATTTGTGCCAAACACACATTTCTGCTGCAAGTGGTAGAAATGAAAAATGTACAGCTTCTGTAGGAAGCATCAGAAAGGACCAATATAAAATGCCACGCTATTGATCGTTAGCACTGTCTAGTCCCTAAGGAAAATGTGGCCTTTGAATGACAGCACTTCATCTGAACATCATCTGGTTGAGAGGTAGCAGTGGCACGTGTATCTGGAACAGATACAACTTTGTGGTGCGCTGGTTGCTATTTCATTTGTGCTCCCAGCACTGACATGTCTCCTGGGGATGATTGACAGAGTTTTATATGTTTGAGAAACTTCTAGCAGCTGATATACGGATGAAAAATCTGCCTGCTAAATAGGTTTCATTTATTTTCTTATGCAATATTTTGTCCGTGAAATCTATTTATTTCATATAACCTACCTACCTAATTAGATGAAGTTGTATAAATAAATATGAAGACAAAGGACCATTGCATTTTTTCTTAGGCATGTCCACTTTATTCACTCAAAAACCAGCTTGGTTTTAAGAATTTTCCTCTTTTTTTTTTTTTTTTTTTTTTTAACCTGGATATCCAGTGTAGTCTGACTTAAGGTACCAAAGCTGTATTTGTTACCTTTTCCCTGACAGCACATTTGCTGTGTGGATGCCCTGTGCTCTTTATGTGAAATCTGTGGCCTATGTGCTTAAAAGCATGTATATTTGTCCAGGGGTTCCCAGACAGAAATATGGCAGCCCTCGTGATGTAGAAAGAGATATAGAAATATGTTTATGTATCTATATATGAATCATAAATCCACCCCCACCACCCTGCAGGTTACAGTGGCTTCCTGTCAGCTTTGTGGTGGAGAATTTGAGGAACTCTGGTAGGAAGGTGTCCTAGCTGCACAGCATGGCGTATAAGTGAGTACATTTATATTTGTGTGTGCTTCTTCTCTGTAATGAATCACTCAGGATTATCCCAGCCACAGAGGTAACATCCCGACCTGGTGCAGTGGCAGATTTAAGGCCTGAAATATCCTTGAATCTTTGTTGATTTGGGAAGCAAAGCATCTCCACTTGTTCTAGACAGTACTGGGCTTCCCCTAACCTTTAGCAATGCCCATGGCAGCTAGCTGGCTTTTGAATCGACTTCTGCTCCTCATCCAGCTGGAGGTTTCCCTCACCAAGTTTCCCTCCTTTCCCCTTGCTGTGCTTTGGATTTGCCCCTTCCATAGTGAAGCAATAACCCCGAGACATACAGGGGTTAGTTAAGTTGATAAAGCACAGTCAGTTAGTTGTGCTGATAAAGCAGTGTCAGCAGTGCTTGGGCAGAGCAGGTCATGGTGGTGAATGATCATCCCCACTTGTTTCCAGATCTGTTTTCTATATCTCTGTGGCTATGTGGAATCAAGCTTGGTGTTGCCCCAGGGGAAAAAGTTCCATCAGAAAAAAAATTTTGCTTTCTATTCCAACGTTCTCTTCCCCTAAGCATAAACCAGTATGGATATTTTGCAAAGGCTATGGAGACTCTTTGGCTTGAACTAGGAAAAGGCAAAGCACAAAGAATAAGGAGAAGTAGCAATGTGTATAATGGAGTCAGGCACAATTCTCCAGGATTTGCAAACTCCACAAAGTCCAGGCAGGGCATTTTATCCCTCAGAACACAGACAGCAGTTGCTTTTTAGGAGGATGAGATATTCTCTTGACTGTCTGCAGCACAAGTCTCTGCTGCTGTGCCTCTCCTGCTGCTGCTAGAAAGGGAGCACAAAGATTTCTGCTTAGTAGATATGGCCAAGAATTTTTCCAAAGCATGAGATGTCAAATCAACATTTTCAATCTCTTCTGTCTGCCTGAGTTGCTTTTCCTTCATGTTTCTTTCACTGTTTTTGTCTTTCTAAATCCTCCCCTCCTTCTCCCTGATCAAACCCTTTCTCTCACGGCAAACATCATTACTGCAGCAGGCAAGATGAAATACACCTCAGTCTATCTCAATCCCAGTGCAGACAGAAACCCAAGAGAGAAGGGCAAAGAACAGCAAATAAGGAGGTTTGCAGAATGCCAACGCAGCAATGACAGTGAGAAATATAAGACAGAGCAGTTAACCACACAAGGAAATGAATGCTCCTGTGGGAAAAATCATACATTAATGCCTATTAGCTTAATAGCCCTGTGGTTTAGGCAGAGGGCTGATAGACAGGGGGACTGGGCTGTGTGCGCTGCTGTCACTTGGGAGCCTGGATGCTCGCTCTGGTCTTGGTCATCTTTACTTTCAGCTTTGTCACTTTCCATTATACAATGGGATCCAGTTTCTCCTGGGGCTGCCGGATGGTGGCAGAAGTCAGTAACACCTGGAGTAACCCATGCTGCTGGATGGAGGACTTCACCAGGTGTGTGCAGACTCTTGTGCAAGGTGCAGATCTCCCCCTCTGTGTGGTTCCTCCTCTCCCATCTCACTCTCTGTCCAGAAGCTGGAGGTGAGTGAAGGTCTCCAGGACTTTTTTCCTAAAGACTTTTTTCCAGTCCAAACACAAAGTGCTCTGCAGATGTTTTATGGGTTGTTGGGACTTTGGGGACTGAGCCTCTGAGCAAAAAGGTCAAAACAAAAAATGAATGAAGTGGAAGAAAATGGTAGAGCCAGTCGAACAGAGAATGGGAGATAATCAGCAGTACCAGTTTACCAGGAAGGTTTATGAGGGAGGGAGAGCAAAGATTCCCTTGGGGAAAAGATAAAGAGGCAGATTATTATATTCTTTACTTCTTAGTGCTTCCTGACAAAGAGCTGAGGGCATTGTTTTCTGCTTTAATATATTGTGTTAAACATTAAAGGGATGAAGGCAAGGACCCTGAATAGCGATGAGTTAATTTGGAAAGCAAGATTTTTTGGCCTGGTTATTATTGGTTATTATTAGACTTTTCAGCTCAGAATGGACAAGTCAGTACTTTTTGTTTTGACTGGTGCTGTTTCCTCCTTCAGTTGTTAAATCTCCTCTGCCTGGAAATACTCTCCTTTGAACAAAAACTGCTTGTACTTAGCAAATGGCCTGAGAATGCTGAGTGTTGAGTCAGTGGTGCACATAACTCAGTTTGAGCACTGCAGAGGCTAGATTTGAGGAGGTACTGGGTTAATAAGACATAAAAATCCTCTAGCTCTTAACACCAGGATTTGGAGCAAGAATGTATTAGGTCCCAGCACCCTTTTGCTATGGAAAGGATGAGACCTTAGGGAAGATAAATGAGGGGACGAAATTCTGTGTTAGGGGCTATGAATGTCCTGAACAAGAAATTTTAAAGAAGAGTGGTTGAATGGAGGATCTAGGAGTAACTCAGGGTATGAGACCTTTCTCCCTTTTTAACCCTCTAAGACTGCCAGGAGTTAACACAAAAGTAATTGTTGGACAGTGATGGTGATGGTTAAGCACCCCAGTGGAAAGAGAGGTCTCTGATCGTGAGGGTGTTGCCAACAGTGCAAAAGGCTTCATCAAGCCAAATACTACAATTAGCTGTTGTTACCTACAGGTTCTTACATTGCTTAAGAAGGAAGGACAAGGTTTCCTATACCTGGAAACTTCTACAAGCTTGGAGGTGAATTTTGAGTAGACATTTATAAAAAAGAGTGAAATTTTATATTTTTCCTCTTATGACCATGTCATATCAGATTTACTGCTTTGCAGTGGCTGAAAAGAAACTTATTAGCAAATAATACTGCCACCTCAGAGCTGGGATATTAATTTTTAATCGATTACTTCCTTCTGATGATGATGGAAGTGGAATACCAAAGATGGGAGAATAGTATAGTACATGCCCTTGTTGTTCCGGAAACACACACTGAGCCCCAAGCTGTTCTAAAGGCTTTCCTTTCCCAGGCCAAAATGAGATGCACTAGCCTTGTCCTGCATTCCACTAGCTTTTGAACATCTCCCAGTCTATAGTGCATTCATTATCACTGTGCCACTGTGGGTGACAGATGAGGAAGGGAGGGCAGGAGGAAGGGTTAAACCCTTTGGTTTCAGCAGGAATGCATCACTGAAAGGTGGTTTATGATGTTGATGAAAATGAATGGAAATCCCCTGGCAGAGGAAGAAAGCAGAATTTGCATCATTCTATGCTCTGAAGGGGACAACCAAAGTGTGGCACAGGACACGCAGGGCACATAGGCTTGTCTTGGAAGGGGACTGCCATTTGCAACTACTGTTACCCTGTATGGGCCATTTGCCTAAGAGCTGGGCTCAATGACGCTTGTGGGTCCCTTATAACTCAGTATATTCTGTAATCTGTTGCCTACACATGGTAAGACTGAAGAGCCAACATCTGAGAATAAAATATGAAGGGAAAAAATTGCTCCAGTTGCAGCTGCCGGCGGAGAGCAGCATGTAAACAGGGAGCCTGAGAACTAGCTGGAGAAACAGCAGCCCTCAGGCCCTCTCTGGGTAATGTCCCTGGCAAACCACGCTTGTCACAAATGGTCAAATGCCTTGCTTTTTAATTTCCCACCCGAGGAAATGGCCCCTCTATGCCCCCACCCCCTCAAGCTGAAACAATTCGGCCATTAATGTGAAGCATGAATGCTATTTTCCCAAAGTGAGCTGTGTTTCTCCTTAGAAACTTCATGAAACAGTCAGGAAGCAACAAACTTTGGCTTTCAAAGAGCAGGTACAACCAGAGCTTCTGGTCTTGGGAGAATGGCCGTGTGTGTGTATATATATATATATTACATATATTGTTATTTACAAACAGATCAGGGCTTGTTTTACAAAAAGATTTAATGCCTGATTTTGGTATGTTTGGCTTTGTAAACTTAAGAAATCTTTCTAAGGTAACAACAAGTTTTTTCATGAAAAAGTGTTCAATCCCCTTTACTCTGAATCTGTTATCTCAGCTGCAGAATTGTTCACTTCATCATGAGCTGAGGAACACGGTCCCCAGCCTTCTCCAAAAAACATAGGAGGAAAGAGCCCACTGCAGCTGACAGATAGGGATTGGTGTTTTGTGTGTGTGTGTGTGCACCTATGTACACTTCAGCCTCAGAAAACACAGATCTGCCACCTTTTTGATGAAAGAAGTTTGAAGCTTTGAAGCTTAAATAGCAAATCAAGCAACAATGGGAAGTATAAAAGAATTCCCCCCCTTTTTTTCTCTTGTTTTCCCCTTTTTTTGGCCTTTCTGATCCATAAAGAAATTCTCCAGTCAGTCCTAGTGCATTTGTAGAAGCTTAGTTGGCAAGGAAACCACAAGTCAAAAGTAATGCAGTAGGTTGCTGTCTGAAGCTTGCTTCTATTCATAATGATTCTTTGAAATATCCTGGATTGTATGAATACAGTGTGTTCACATGGGCTCACGCTGCAATCTTTCTCCCTCAATGGCAAGTACTGTAGCTCAAAGAAATCACAAAGCCAACTTTGCTCCCTTATTGCAGATACACTTTTAAGGGTCACAGGTGGAGGAGAAAGTTTGAGGTAAGTGGGTTTTCAGTCTCTCCTTTCATGGGGCTCACAGAGAGCACTAACCAAAGTTGTGGCTCCTTGCCTGTTATGCAAAGCAAGTACTAATGCATCTTAAAACAAATTCTGTGCAGTCACTGCCTTCAGATTTAAAATGTTCCCAATGGGGCTTGTGACTTAGCACAGGCAAAAGGTCACAGCTGGGGGATGCAGGGGGACAGTCCTCTGTGAAGGCCCTGCCAATTTCTTTTCACCTGAAAAGGGACCCTCTGAGAAGAGGAGACAACTTGTTGCTTTCTGTTTTCAAGAAGCAAAGAGATGGAAAAGGCTCCAGTTCTCATCAGTCTTACCTCCTAGTCTGACTGCTTGGTGCTCCTTGAGGGACTAAAACAACAATGTGGAGCATCTGACCTCAGTGGGAGCTGGATTTGACTGCTCTGACTTAGTTAAGTTAGAATTTGTCTCCTAGAAACTGTCTGAGGGCACCATCCATTACTGCCATGTTTGGGTTTGGGTCGATGAGCTCCACCTCTGCCCACAGGGACAAAGCTGTCACTGGTCAGTCTGGACTGGAAGAGAAAGAAGAAATCTCTTATTTCAGAGAAATAAATATCTACTGGCTGGAAACTAAGTGTGTTAGGCTCTTCAAAATGAAGCCTCTTTTTACTGATTCTTCTTCCTCTGAAGGATCAAAAGCAATTCAAGAACACAGAAAGAGGGAAAATAGAACTGGGACTTACAAGCAAAAAGACTCTATTGTGTAGCAGGACTGAACCCATCCCCTGGTTTATATTTCCCTGCTCACCTTGGGGCAAAATTCAATCCTGAAGTTTGCCTTCTCTGCACTGAACACAGCAATTATGTTCATCCTATTCAGATTCCAGACTCAATTTTCCTTTTTTCAAAGACCTACGCTGTTATTTTCCATCCATCCACTCTTACAGTTAGAAAATGTACAGTTGGAAGACTGACTTGATTTGCTCTTTTCCCTGGGAATAATAGATGTCATGCTGTTTAGAAAAAAAAAATATCCCCTTTCCATGCACCAAAGAGTGTGGGGAAAAAACCATATTAAAAATCTGCATCCTAAATGCTATAATCTAGAGCTGACAAAGTGGGTCACAGGCTTATTTTCTTCTACTGGTGAAACCTTCCTTTAGCCAATACAAAAATTTCTTGTAACTTCTGTCTCTTCAGGGAGTATGACCACCATTGTCTCAAGCTGTGTGCTTTCTCCACTATTAATAGGTAACATCTGTAGAAGTTCTGACTCTTTTTGCTAATATTCTAACAAAATATATTTTCCAAACAACCACAACTCTTTTGTCCTTTTCAGTCCTGTCTGAAACCTCATTGTAGGTGTCTTTGAAAGGCAAACAGACATCTGTGGAATCTCATGAGAAGCTCTGACAATTTTACACAGCCCCCACTGCCTGCCTCCATAATCTGACAATAAAATTGGATTTTTGGTATCTCTTTAACACTCCAAAAAGTAAACCCTTTTCATAACATAAATCATTTTCTAAGGTAATTTGAAGAGAATACCTTTGACTTTCAAATTGCCCTTTGGCAGCTTTGAAACCACTGTTGTTTTGTGAAAACTCTTGGCATTTAAAACTGCTTTGTAAGGAGGAGGAGGAATAATAAAAAAAGAGCTCCCAATCCTGGCTACTTCACGTTCCTTCTGATCTGTCCAGCCTTTCAAGTGAATGGGAACATGCCGACAAATGTGTTCTGAAGAAAATCTCATTTCGTCCCTAAATGGTGCTTCACAATTTCCAATTCACGCTGTTGCCATTTTTGCAGGAATTGATGGCTGCCATTGTTATCAGAGCTGACAGGCCTCGGGTAGGTTGCACAATCAGCGCAACCTGCTCGAGCCTTTCATTATTCCCACGTGGCAGGTTCTCATGATATCTCTCTTTTATAGGCATTGCTCATTTTAACTTTGCATTTGACATGGCTCCTCCACTCACATGCTGCTGGGGTGCTGAGATAAAATGGCTCCTCTGAAGTTAAAGGAACAAAGCTCCAACACATGCCGAAAGTGGTTGGCAGCTTCTGTCCTTCCAGCACGTTCCAGATCAGAAGCTGCTCTGTTTGTTGAAATTAGCAGTTGGGTAATTGCCCAGCTTATGGGTTCCATTCTGCTCAGCCCTGGCGTTCAGGCAGCACTTTGCAGACATGTAAATGTCCTCTAAAAGCAAATCCAAATCAAAGGTTTGGGAAGCTTTTGTGTTTACAAAAATAAAAAGGACAGTGTTTTAGTTGGGCTGCTTTTTTTCTAAAAGTCTCTCTCTCTATCCCAGCTGGAAAAAGCTGGAAGGGTGTTGAAACACCCCCCAAATGACCAAACTGGCCAACAGGCTGTGAAACACGCTGAGTGATGGAAGGGTGACCAACTCCTCAGGAACACAAAGGAGTTCAGTGGAAAATGAAGCAGCCAAGAGGTGTTTCTCTGCATGAGTACAATTCAGGCAACTTCGAAGGATGATATCCCACTCCTTTCCACATTTTCTCATCTATAAAGCTCTAGCTAGAGACTCTGACCCATGAGTTCCTTGTGTAACACAGATGGCCCTAAAGGGTGAGAAAAAGAAAGCCCTTTGACTAAACCTTCATAAACCTATTTTTCCCCCAGGATTTTACTGTATAAGGTTTCTATGATGTCTGCATAATAAAAAATAGGTCCCTCCTGGTAGATCTGATAAGAGATCATCCATTGTTATCCCAAAGGCTTTCCGTTTCTTCCTACCAGATTCTCATCTTGCCTTTGTCTTCGACCCCAGCTGTGCTTTCAGACTGATTTTTTTTTTCTATTATTTAGCCTGGAATTTAACTCTGAACCTGTTCTTTATGAAGATAACCTCTCTATAAGGAAACTGCTGTGGTTGCTGGCTGCATGTGTCCTGCTCAGAAGGTACCCTGCAGTGGGTTTCTCCCAGACACTGGACTTGGGGTCAGCTTTCTGAAGGTATGCTGGCACCTAGAGCCATGACCTGGTGTATGGGACCATCTGTATAAATGTAGTTCTGCAGCTGTTATGTGCTTGTACTTACACAATTTCGGTCCAGCGTGAGGAGGACGGATCTCTACCTTTTCAGCAGACCTGGCTTCTCCAGATTTATTTAAGTTTAACTCAGACTCTGCTAAGTGTTGTAAGCTGAAATCCTGAACATGTCACATTTCTCTATAGGAGAATGCCCACTAAGAGATGCGGGTAGGTGCAGCAGTCAGTGAATACCATAGGCATAGGGATGCAAGGGAAAGTGGGACACAGACCCACAAAAACTACTGTACTAGAACAAGCAAAAGTAACATCTCCCTTATCTTCTGGCCTTGTATCATGAAGGCAGCCAAAAACAGGTGCTTTCATAGTGTGAGCTTTCTTTCTTGCTTCTGGTGCTTGGGATCATTGTCATAAGGGAAGATTTATTGCTTTATAGAAATAAAGAAGAAGGAAAAATCAGCCTTGCAGGTAAATAAAAAAAAATATTATGAACAAATAAATTAGTGACCAGATATTGACAATTAAGTAACTCTCCAGCCCCTAGTAGCATAATCACCATAAATACTCAAGATGAGATAGGCAGACAGGAATAATATCTTTTCTTATTAGATCAAGAGCCATACCTAGAAAAAAATTAAAAATCGAGGGAACTGGTAGGCACAACAGCCTTTCTTTGTACATGAAACAAGCAGCAAACTTCCAGGTAAATATATGTTAGGGACAATTGTCCTACTTTGATTTAATTACATGAATCAGTGAAACAATTAGAGAGAAAAGGGTTTCTAAAATCTCAGAAGCAGGTGGGAACATTCAGCTTTGGTTTCCCAAGACAAGCTTTCATGACGACACTGAGTCAGGTATTCAAACCCTTCCTTCCCTTTGCTCTTCCTGGCCTTACCTTTGTTGCACAGACAAGCACTGTTTGTGAAAAGGTGCCAGAACAGGGTCAGGGAACTGAGTGAATTAAAAAATAATTCAGGAAGAAAATTAAAAGGTTTTTTTCTTTTTATGTCACAGAGCAGCTGTAGAGGTAGAAGGAGAAGACATTTGCTGTTAAAAACTTCAGCTCATGCTGCCACTGTGTGCAGAGCTACTGCCATGAATAGCTGATGTCTGTTTGGCTCAGCTGGACCCGGCATCACTAGAAATTAGCAGAAAGTGGAAGAGGATTGGCCGACCACTGTCAACCCACATAGGACACGCGGTGTTGTTTCAAGGGCATGCTGTCCAAAGACTATTTGTTATGTGAGCTGGAACCTAAGATGTGCCATAGAAAGAGCCTGAGGACAGGAGAATTTTTAATCGTGGATGGTAAAGATATATTTGGTATGTGTGGGTAGGGTTTAGGATAGACTGTTATTATTTGCTTTGTTAGTATGGAAGAATAATGGTCCCCTATGTAATTGTGAGAGACTTGATTTCCATAAATGATTTCGATGTCACTGGAGGCCAGATATGCTATGAGGATAACAGATTCTTACCATGTTGCAGCAGCTTCTATAAGCCAGATCTTGTTCTTCCAATAAAACTCAGAAGAAAAAACATGTTCCTGATGAAGCAAGACACTGGATACATTTCTTTCTTAAGCACAGATGAAAGATCCAGCATGGGAGGGGTTTATACTATTTCTCACCTGACAGGAAGGCGTGTGGATATCAGCAACAAACACAGACTAAAAGCCTATAATCAAGCCAGATGAGCACACAGCCCTACACCTGTATTCCCTGCCTATTTCTCATCTATGAAAATTCTTGCTTGTAAACTTCCAAAGGACAAGCTGAAGTCTCATAGCCTGACAGAAAAGTGGTAGAGGATGCTGGTTGCAGACTCCAGCTACCCAGGGCACTCCACGCCCATCCATGTTCCCTACAGTTCCTGCTGGGAGGTAACATAAGTGATGAATTTCACACAGGTTCTTATTTGATGCATAATTTATCCTCTTTCATTATGTTGGATGCTTAAACACACTATTTGAAAATGTAGTCTTCTTTGTTATAAGATATAAGAGGTTTCACTATTTCTAACATGACAGATGACTTGTTTAGAGGATAAATCTCTTATTTAGAGGGTAAATCTCCTGCAGGGCACATTTGCCTGGAAACGAGAGAAAGTATTTTTTCATGTTCCGTTATCCAAAAGCCCCCAGAGGCTATGGGTACACATCCAGTGTGTGGTTCCAGTCCATGATCAAGAGTAAAACACAGTGGCCAGAAATGTATTGCTCTCATGGACATCTCACAGCAGCTGCAGCAGTCACATGGCTGTTGTTCACTCTGTAAGTTTTGGGGGAAGGACAGCCTCTGTGTTTTGTGCTTTTGTCTTTCCCCAAAGTAAAGCCCTGACCCAATTTTTATCTTTAATTCATTTTGTTGTGCTGCTGAGATGAAGGAAGACTTCCATGTCAGAGATTAGCTCTTCCTGTCTCGCTGAAGCATTCTGCTATATGGGAAGCATTATTTAGATAAGTGACCAAAAGCTGATTCAATGGCAGGAGTTTATCAGCTGTTAGGGGTAAGGACTTGAACAAGCTGGTGCCATGTATTCCTCCTCCTGCACTGCTGATCCTTGCCTTGTTCCTGGGGATTTGCTGTCATTACTACTTGTCTTTGCTGCTTCCTCTCACTGTTAATGTGACTGATGGGCCATATATGAAGCTTGTTATCTCTTCCTGTGGTTTAAGCAACGTAATCTCTAGGTTGAAATCATCACTAGATGATTTTTGAAGTAGTGTAATTTATATTGGGTTAGAGACAGAGTGTACTTATGCCCTGCTGTCTGCCTTTCCCCTCATCCTGAACCAAAATTATCCCTGGTTTGCCATCAAATACCAGAGTTTTAATGGCACCCAATGAAAGGAGAATTTTTATGGGATGAAGCAGGTCGAGCTGCAAGGTGACATCACAGGCATTCTCAGTGCATGTTGTCCCTATGAGTGATGTTTTATCCAAAGCAATTTGGAATGCATTTAGATAATTTCCAACATGATTCTGTGATGTTCCTTATTTTGTCTGGTATTTTAACTTTGTTATCTCCAGGTACTGGAAGCTCCTACTGCACTGCTTACTTGACTACACAAGAAATTTTGCCTGTGAAGTGCAGGTCCAAGTTTGGAGAAGGTGCATTTGAAGTATTTTGGCCTTGAACCCAGACCTTAAAGCCATATCCCTTTGACCTTGCCGGCAGTCATGCTGATGGAGGGGCTGCACTTTGTGTGAAATCCAAGAGGTCGAGTGTTAACTCATTTGAGTCTGTCCCACACCCTGCCTGATTTGATATTTTGGGGAATGTCTGAATGGGAAGTGTCTTTAAGCTTCCTTCAGATACTTTTAGACAAACCCAGGAGGTGTTTTTGGAAGATGCTAAATAGCATGCTTTAGCAGTACTGCTGTGTCGGTAGATTACAAATATTAGCCCTTTGTAATTACTGTCTTCAAAGTGACAACAAACGAGCTAGATTGGTGCATCTATAAGTAATTTTCATTTTGTGGGTTTTTTTGTACAATTATATGTTTGAAGAGAGAATGATTTTTTCTTCTTTTCTTTGCCCCTCCCCTACACCCCCCTTGCCAGAGCTCCCTTAATTACTTTCAGTTCAGGTTGACTTACCATCTTATTCTGTCTAATGAAAGTCAGATGGGAAATAGTGAAACTTAGTTTAAAGTCAATGAGTCTGTTAAGTTGAATACAAAATGCACTTACGGTTCATTCGCTCCTCGTAGGGTAAAAGAGATGCAGACGATTCCCACTGAACACCAAGAGAAGAAATGAGAAAAAAAATCATTAAAGCAAATATCAACACTGCAGGTAGGAGAGAGAATGAACACAATGTGTGCTCTGTCTCTGAAGTGCTGCCGTGTTACAAAAGCCCAGGAAACAGTTCATATGAATTTCAGAAGTTTTTATAATTTCTTTTTTTCCTGCCTCTCTTCCCAAAAGCTCCATCAGGCCAGATTATGCATGACGGAGTGACACAAAGGAGCGGTACTTTGATTGCAGTTTGTGTATTCCTGTGTGTGAGACTAAAGTGAAGTCCCCATGAGTTAACCTTTCTAGAGCTGGAAACGGTTTTGTGGAGAGGATTCAGCTCTATCCTCTCTCGTTCAGGGGCTGGTGCAGAGCTGAGAGAGGCTGTGATATTTTGTTCTGTTGAAAACAACCTTTGTGCTCTTGTGGTTTCAAGTTCTCTTCCCGGCCCAGAGGGCTGTATCTGATCGATAGAGGTCTTGGGCAGAGGTTGGCAACTGCAGCTGGAGCTCGGCAGCCTGTTGGGCTGTTCTTACCATCAGCATGTGCCTGCTTTTGACAGACAGGTTTCTTGGTTATTCCTGTCTCCCAGCTCCCTGCGAAGCAGTGTGGGCTAGTGGGACTGCAGATCTGCCTGCTTGTTCAGCCCTCATCAGGTCAAAAACTGTATGTGTCCTTTCTCAAGGTGGGACTCAGAAGAGACTGATTCTAGTGTCATTGTGCCTTTCCTTCTGTTCTTCACTTTCCCTGGCTATAAGATGATGAAAATGTTTCCAAACTTCTCCAGGCAGGTAGTTCTGGACCAGCTGCATGCAGGGTGCCACAATGAGGTTAACTGGGCATTGGCTTTTCTAACCTCCTCAGCTCCTTAGCTGGAAAGATTTGTGTGAGCAGAGAAATCCTCATTTTCAGTTCACAGCCTGCACATTAAAGCTCCAACAAAATTTCCAAGGTAGGGTGACATATGTAAAATATTGTAACTGCTGTTTTCTCTCTGGCTTGCAGGTGCTGGGGTTTGTTTTCGTCTCATTGCCATTAATTGGAATGAATTTTAATGACTTCATGTGGCTTAGAATTGAGGCAGTTATAACTAATTCCATGTGTATATGCCACATCTATGTGTATGAGAAATCTCGTGATCAAAGAATTATTTCCTTGCAGGAACAAAAGCTGACAGTGCCAGCATCTACTTAGCACCAGCCTGGACTGTGCAGCCTGAATTACTCTGACGCTGCAAAACCAGTTACTCCTAAACCCTGAGACTACGGGCAAGGTCCCTCTCCCTGATAAGCCTCAGTTCCCCCTCTCTGCAAGAATGTCGGTGCTAGGAGTCACCTTTCAAAAAGGTTTTTGGGATTGCTTAACAAACAGTTCAATGTGACAAAACACAGCCACAGAATCATAAAATCTTTTAGTTTGGAAGTCCAATCATTAACCCAGCACTGCCACGTCCACCACTAAACAACATCCCTAAGTACCACACGTAGTCAAAGTCACTCAGGAAGGGGATGGCAGCTTAACTCTGTGTGACCATAATTCAGTAGCACCTGTGAGAAACAGAGCATGGGGGAAAATTGCTCAACTCAACATCTCTTATGAAGAGGGGCTCTGTTTACAATCCTGATCAGAGTATCCTTTCCTGGTATGACAAGACAGGGGTGGAAAGGTGGCCCTGTGTTAATTTTTCAGGCTTCTCCTGCCCTTTCCTAGTGTTTGATTTTTCCTTTCCAGATGCAGGGCTCTGTGTTAATGAAGATTAAAATGTCTGTCCATCCTTTCTTGCTGCAGGCACAGAACAAGTCAGTTGGTGTCAGTATGGCTCTGGCTTTCCTCAGTCCCTTGTGCAAGCAGCTCATGGTCTCACAGGGAAATGGGTGGCTGGTGAAATGACCAATTTGTCTCAGTAGGCAGAAGGTGTGTGAGCGGCTCCTGGACGGCTACAGTGCACATGTGTTCTTCTTTTAGGAGCTCAAATTTAAACATCCCTTTTAATAATGATGAGACACTTACATTTGCATAAGTGTCAGCCTTAATGGACTTTAGAATGGATAAAACAGCATAGGGATCACTCCTGTAAAATTGGAGAGGCTGGTGAGATGACCTTTGAGGAGCATGCATGTCTTCCTGGTGTGGAGGATAATGTTTGTGATTGTCCCCAGCACCTGCATAGGGTGCTGTCAGGAAGCTTAACAAACTGTGCTCCATAAGAGACCACAGAAGAGCCCTGAGCTACACAGGCTAACATGAGAAACAGCCTGCAGCATGCATACTAAAGGAGACACTATGAAATATGGAGCTCAGACAATTTTCCAAATTAAAGCAGCTCAGTGTGTTACTGGGAGGCATTTGGGCACCGGTGACTGTCCCCCTGTTCACGTGGTTTTACTCTGCAAGTGGTGCAGCATGGTGTAACCTCTTTTTTCCCTGTGCATAAGCCACGCTGCATTATCTGGGATGTTACCAAGGGCTAAGGAGGAGGACAATTATTGTAACTTAGCTGCTGTGTAATAATGTGCTGATCTGTAACATGGTGTTCTGCTCCAGCCAGATTTTGAGCCTGTGCTTGGAGTGTGATTTGGTTTGAGTGTCCCTTGGGTGGGCTCACAGCTCTCTGTATTTTAGTTTAGCTTGGGGAGGACTTTCTAAGAAGTATCTGTTTTCTCTCTGCCCTGACTCTGTGCTGTCTTTTTCCAAACTGGAGGATGTGAGAGCCTGCAGGAGAGCAACAGGGACTTTGACATAATGAACCAAGACAGGCTTCTGCAGGGACGCGGCAGCTGAGCACAGTGTTGGTCTTTTGGCAATCCAATATGGGAGTTTCTCTGAGAAGATGAGAAAGTGAGTATCCACTGATGGCCAAGAGGAAGGGGTCTTAATTCAACTACAAAACTCTTTGTAACTATTTTTGTCCAATTCCAAGTGAGAGCATTCTAGAACAGCCTCTCTATCAGACTTAGAAGCATGAGATGTTTACCTAGTTTATCTAAGGAAAAGGATCCCACAGAGCTGCCACAATCCCTCTAACTGGACACTGACAGAAACCTGACATTTTCTCCCCATGGCTACTGCTTCTCTGACCTACTACAACCCTTCTTTGGGGTTCTCAGCAGGACTTGCTAATTCTGGCTCAGCACTGAGCTAAAGCAGAGATGTGGTTGCTAAAAGGCTCCAGTAAATCAGAGGGTGGCCAGGGGGCTTGGATCCAATCCAGCTGTCAGTGTAGACACACAGCAAATAATATATTGACCAAACTTGTCTATGTCCCTTTGCAGAGATCAGACCTGGCTCCTGCTTCACAACTACTAACACTGCTCTGACAGGAGTGACTGATGCCTTTTGATCCAAGAGTTCAGCTCATGTGCATGACCCAGCCAGTGGACTGTAGCATGATTTTTCAGAAAACAATTTAATTGCAGTCTAAATTCAGTTTCAGATTCTTACATGGGAATGCTAGTGCCTCATAAAGGTTATTTTGTAGCTACCTTTATTTCTGTCAAAGGAGTTCTATTTTTTTTTTCACTGAATCTACTCTGTAACAGTTACAATTATAAATCATATTTGATATAACTTTCCAATGCCTTAAAATGCTACTCATCTGGCCCTTGGTTTAGCAAGGCCTGATCCCACACCACCTCTATTCCTTTTCTTGGTGTCAGCAGTAGCCCCATTAGGGCTGGAGTCTGAAAGGTTAATTGGCAAAACCATAATTATTGAAAGTTTCATCTTCCTGGTGTGAGCTGGGGACATCCCATGCCAGTGATGAGAAGTGAGTCCTCAGGAAAGAAAGCTGGATGACAGGAAGACAGCTTGCTTGCTGGCCTGGTAGCCTTGTGTGACATCATATATTCTGGGTTCTGTACATATTTTCAGGTTCAGCAGCCTGAATAGATGTCTCAGGGTAATCCAGTCCTGCCCAAGGTCCTGGTGGGCTGCATACAGCTTAGTCTTGCAGGCAACCTCATTTCCTCTGCAAGCCTGTGAGAAACTTTGTGTTGATACCTAGTGGGTCCCTGGGGCAGCACCTGGTAGGACTGTCCAGCCTAGGAGTGCAGGTAGTCACTGCACTGCCTTAACCGTGTATGTTTCTCTGGAGTACTTCTGCAGGAACACGAGGAGTCGTGGTGTGGGTTGGGATGTATGGATTAGGAGCCCAGCCACCTTGCTTTTCAGACAGGTTTCCAAAGCGTCGACAACAACTGGTACACTTGACTTTGTGATCTTGAATGAAAGTGCCCTTTTAATCTCTCCTACTTCAGTGGCAAGTAGTTACATGGTGTGATGCTACCCTGGGATTTGTGCCCAGCTACTGCAGAGAGGAACAAAGGTAACGCCTTAAGCTCTACAGCCTTTCCATGTAGAAAGGAAAGGCTGCAGAGTGAGGCTTGGGAGCTGCTGGTGGTAGGGGAGATGCTGTCTTCCTGCTGTGAAACTTTGGTCGGAAGTGGAAATACACGTGCCTTTTTAAAAGAGAATCTGTAGAGTGGGGGGAAAAAAAAGGAGCAAAAGGACTCTTATTTTTTTTATCTTTTCCTTTCTCCTAAGGAGAGAAAAACAGCTGTCTCAGCCCAGTAAGGTACATTTGGAATAGTTTTGAAAGGCACTGTGGGGGGCTGGACTTCTCTTCAACCATTTTCTGCAGCTAAATAAGAAAAAGTAACAAAACCTGAAATAAAAGTGAGGAAGTCCAGAGGCGTCTCACAAAGTTTGCTGGTGAAAGACAAGTTTTCCCTGTGACTGAGTGGGCAACTGCTGGCCAGGACAACGTTTCAAGCATTTGAGCAAAGATATAAGCATATGTGTATGTGTGCATGTGTGAATCCTTTGGACAGCTCTGAGGAAAAGAGCCTCACTGAAAGAGACAGGAGGCAGTGTAGGAGTTAGAGTCATCAAATCTCCTTTCTTTGAAAAATCATGCCAGAGTATGTGCTTCCCTCACAGATTAGAATGAAAATAATGGCTTTTCTAGTGAAGCCCACATGCGGTGAAGGAGGCATTTTCTACATGTACATGCATAATTTTATATATAGGCACTCAGTGACTTTACATATATAAAGATAATCATATATGTATACATATCTGTATAAGAAAGAGCATTTTTTAGCACTTTCTCTTTGCTAATATATTTCCCATTGCTTCTTTATGCTCTTTTTTATACTTTTGTTGCCCACTTTCAGAACCTGTGTGGTTCTGAAAGGTTCTGTCTTTCTGCAACTAGCCCACTCATAGCTAGAAGTAAAGAAATACAGGGCTTTCTGTGTGTGAAAGATTTTCTCTTTTCCTGGATAACTGAAAATAAATAGTGATTAGATTAAAACAAACAACCATGTGCTCCTATACCCCACTACCAGGACTGGACCTGAGAAATGGAGGAGATTGCTGGTGTGGGGGCTGTAGTAATCATAGCTTGGCGTGATGGAGCACCCTTCAGGCAGAGAAAATAGACCCCCAGCTTGCTTTGTGTTTTATTGTTCTGATCCTGTGGAGCTGTGTTGATTTACCACAGCAGAAAAAGCTGTGTTTTCAGACGTGTGTTAGCAAAATCAATTCCCCCACTCTGGAGCACAGACTGGTGGAGCTGAGCACAGCAGGGACTCTGTGCCGCTGGCAGCAGGCGAAGGCTCAGGACAGCAAGAGAAGGATGGAAGAGGCAAACACGTATGTGTGATGTGACTCAGGAGGTAACCAGGCAAATAGGAAACTTCTGCAGTGATTCCTGGTGATGGCCATTCCCCTGGCCCCTTGCCCACCTGATGAAAATCAAGAGCAGCCTTCTACATGGCCATTTCTGTCCCCTCAACACAGCCTGTCCTGACAGACTTCTTGTTGATAGCATGTTATGACCTTGTAGACATGACCTTTGGAGCCCAATGTTGTAATAACAAGGATTCCTTGCTAATGAACACATTCAGAGACTTTCAACATGAAGGGTCCCCAGTTCCTGTCTCATGAAGGAGTGGCAGGGAAGGCATCAGAAACCAAGGTGATCGGAGGAAGATGGGAGTGGGAAATCTGAATAAATAAGACAATCTGTGAGCAATGGACTGACTGAAATTCTTTCAATCTTCTCTTTCCCCCTTTTCTTGTAACAATGCAGTGTGGCAGACTTTCAAATATCTCCTTCTACACAGTAGTGCTATGGGGCAAGGAAAAATTCAATGTAGTACTGGAAGTGTTAACAAGTGTGGAGAGTTTTCCTGAGACGGGACCAGTGGAGTTTGCAAGTTAGCTGAAAGCACAGTGAAAATGCATCACTTAGAGAATGTATAAATAATTCCATACATTATTCTATAGCACATCAAAACACAGAGCCAGCCTCACACGCTTCAACAATTTTTGCTTCTGAGTGTTTTAAATGAGCTTGAAACCCTTTCAGATGCTTTTCTTCATAGGTGAATGGCTGTCCAATGTACCAAAAGCAAAAATGTAATTAAACTTTAAGCTCTTAAAATGCCAAGTACCACTGGGATAACACATGGGTAAAACACGGTAATTGTTTATATTTACTCTACATCTAGTTACCATTTCTTTTCAGGTTCCTGCCAGAAATGCAAGCTTGGGAAAGGGAAAAAAACGTAAGAATCGGTTTCCTTTGTAAAGTCAGAACTTCAAAGTCTTCATTGACTTTCAATGTGGTGTGATCTCATTACCTGCATGCTGAGAACAGTGCTCTATTTGATGCTGATAATGCAGAGGGGCTTCTCTCCCATAATTTCAAAGCCCTCCCTTTTCTCTAAAGTCCTCGTAGCACTGCAACCCATCTCAGAGGATCTGAGCGTGCTGTGTGCCAGGCCTTGAGGCTGCACTTTTGAAACAGAAGAATGAGTGTCTGCTCTCTTTCTCTCAAGTCCTTTCCCCATCTTCCCAGGGCCATGACCACTTCAAAGGTGTTGTAACCCCCCCATGTCCTGGACATCAGACTAACATCTGTGTACTGTGTTGTCTTCTTAGTGAGAAATATGGAATTAAGTCCTTACAGGAATAAGGGCAGAGGAAAGTGTGTCTAAACTGACACACCAAGGAATTTTGTTGCTGTCAGTTCATATGTCAAGTCATGTTAAAGCTGTTACAATCAAGTGCAAGGTTCTGCGTCTCAAGTGTGATGGTACAGGTGCACTTGCAGCACCTAAAAGTTAAGGGATTTATTGAATTTATGAACAGACTTTTACAAATCTGTGCTCTGGTTGAGAAGAAATGTTTATTACATTTCCAATTCTTATTTTAATATGTTAGCTATAAAAAATGTGTGGGAGATAAAAGTAAACATGAACTAAAGCTCACCTTTCTTGAGCATTGCAGGTGGTTCATAGGAAAAGGTATGAACATTTTCTTTGCTCTTTGAAGGGATTACTGTGTGTGTAACTGGCAGGGGTTGTGTAGGGACTCTGAGGTTAGTAAACACTGCAGGGAATTTTTCTCTTTACAGTTTATCCTATTGCAAAATGGACTTTTCCACTACTAATAAACCATGGATTCCAAGTAGAGGTGTTAGGCACAGGATGCCCTTTTAACTTGGCCCCAGCTTGCTTTTGTGCAGATGTGAGTGTCCAATTTTCATACTAGTGGGTGTGTTAAGCATATAAAATATTTAAAAGAAAAAGAAAACTGTGATAAAACATCTTAGTAGCAATTGTGAATCTGTGTTTTTCCAGACTGCTCCAGTTTACTAATGGTTCAGGTGGTTCCAAGAGTTCCCAAAAGATCTACCTTTGCAGAGCAGGCTTTGCTAATGCTCAGATACTTTGCATTAAGTACATTGCAGACTGTAGATACAGATTGTATCTTTCTCTGTTTGGAGGCACTGAAAAGGTTATATACCAGTTCACTCTAAAGATCAGACTTGTAGCATATTGCTATAAATAAGATCTCTGGAGTGATCAAAAATTGGAGAAGGCTTTCAGAAAGTTTCTGGACTTTTGTGGAGGTTTGATTAATTCTCAAGGTGAGAGATTTCCTTCTGTTTCTAGACAACCCCTCCCCTCAACATTCACTCTAGTTCATCTCAAAGAGCTGATCACCTGGGTAAGACAACCAAATCCTTTTACTCCCACTCCCTCTTTTTAAAATGGCTTGTGATAGAGTCCTACGCTAAAGACCAGTGTCATCAGCACGATAATGATAATAAGAGATTAATCCCAAACAGTTTTGTGTGTTTGGCATTTTTTGTTTGGTTGGTTGGTTTTGTTGCTGGTGCTTTATTTTGTTTTTTTGTTTGGTTGCAGTCTCCAGAGTTGATCTAACCAATTTAGCCACCCACACTGCAGACCTGTCTGTTTGGACTCCCTTCGTGGTGAGGGGGAGAGAGGTGCTCCCAAGGCTGTTTATGCTTCAGGGACTGTGTTAGAGTTTCAAACCCTAAGGGGGAATTCCTTCCAAAAAAAGCTTGGAGCCAACGGTGTGGTGGGGATGGTTAACAGAGGATACAAAGGATGTGCATATCTTGATTTTATCTGCCTTAAGCACAGCCTTTGTTCTGATCTCCCTGCAGTCTGGGAGGGGAAAAACTGTTTTTTCTAGTTTTCCTGCACAAGGCAGGAGCTCAGTTCTCGGCGGAGCGAGGAGGGCGGGGACACAGGCACTCCGATCTCGGCATAACTGGATACCGGATGGTGCTCCTCTTCCCTTCTCTAACTCGACCATTTTTCATCCGTGAGCAATTATAAACACCACAAAATTACCGTGAGGAAAAGAAAGAGGGAGAACGCCCCGGTTTCCTACCCCTGTGGAGACAGGATTGTTGCTGCTTTGCCTTCCCATTTTTTTCTCAAGGGAACCAACCTGAGAACTAACTGCCACCACCCTGAGGGAGCCCAGCCAGCCGGGCGCAACATCACCACCTGCTGTC
>JAWWMP010000171.1:14250251-14311610 GCA_035047865.1 Dendrocincla tyrannina | reverse complement strand
CCAAATAAACTTGTTCCAGCTCGCCTCCCCTTGGCTGCGGACCATGCCTTCCTTCCCCCCCTGCGGTACGCGGCACTCCTGTTTACTGCATATGTTTACTTCACTGCTGTAGGAAGAAACCTTCCCTCCTTCTCAGTTTGGATCTCTTCAAGCACCTGAGGGGAGATAGATGCAAAATCTGGTGGTGCAATGAGTCATCACGAGGAAAAAATCTGAATCAAGAGATGTAGGACTATCTGGAACAGGTTTGGCTCGCTGATGGATGGCAGGAGAGGACTTGCAATTGGACCTGGTACTGCTCATATTTTGTGGACCTACTGGGAGTCTCGCTTAGCACTTAGGTTCATTGCCAGATTTTGGAGAAAGATGGCTATAATCTTCCTGATATCTTTATTGCTGCACTCAGCAGAAGTGAGCAGCCAGTAGAATTTAGCCTCCCAGTAGACTTTAAATGAGGTGCAGAATAAGAAGAGGCACAAAAATAAAGGAACTTGCAAGCGTGAACTGAAGGAGGTGCAGAAGGAGTGCTCTGAACACATTATTTTAATACAGGGCATTAACTGGTCCTCGTATCTGGCAGAGGTGTCTGTGCAGCCTCACAGCACCTCTATGCAGGGAAAATCCTAGAGTAAAAAGAATATTGTGTAGATCTTTGGTTTTAATCCAAAGATTAGCAGACATTCACCTTCTGGACCCCTCAAGAAACTTGATCTCAGTTCTTACATGTACATTCTGCTTGCTAAAAAATAACATCTTTTAAAAGAGAAACCTATTCATTAAAATGAGAATATGGAAAGGCCAGTTGTACATGCTAACTTTAAACACAAATTTGAAGGAGGGCAACCATTATTTTTGCTCTTGCCATTAAGAGTGGTTTTAAGATTTCCTGCCAGTATTGGGATATGGCATATATTAAATTAGCAACTGCTTCTGGTTTGTGTGGAGGACATACTGCTGGGTTAAGAATCTCATTAGCAATATTTGTTGAATTCATATTTATTCCCAGAATCAATGCTTGTAACATACTAATTAAATCATCTGTTTAGGACAGCCCCATGCTGTACCAGAAGGAGTCCATTCCCATCATGGCACATGCAATACAGCATTTAGTTCCCATTATTATTAATGAGCACTGCAGGCTTAATTCCCGATGTGAGTCTCTGAGCAGGCATGCACAGCCTCATCCGTCTGCTGAATGTGTTAAGCAGTGCTTCTTCCAGCACTTGGGATGCATTAACCCTCCTGCTGCCTTTGCTTGGGGATTCTGAATGGACTTCAACAGCAACTCCAAAACCACTGAAGGGCTCTTCATTATCTTGTTGAACTTTGAAGGAGGGCCCAGGAGCCTTTACTAGGAAGCCAAAGGGATAAGTTGGATATTGTGGACCTGTGGAACCGCATGAAAGAGTGAGAGCGTTCAGATTTCCCCATGTTCCTGGAGAAACTGGAGACTGAGTCATTTTAAGAGGAAAGTAGTGCTTCTGGCTACTGGTTGTCTTGCCCTTAGGTTAAAATAATAATGATTTTAATGATTCCCTGTTCTCAGTATTCTTTATTGTATAATGAAACATTTTATGACTTTAATTTCTTTAATTGTGCTAGGATACAATTTCCTGCCCTGGAATTTGGCTGCTGAGCTCAGTTTTCCTTTAAGGGATTCTCAGTGTTGGAAGAAGATGTACACTGTTAAACGTCTGTAAGCCTCAGCTTCCAGCTGCGGTTCCCTTTCAAGACATAGTTTTCTGCAGCGCTTCTGCCAAATGTTGAACTGCAATCACAAGGGGGAGGTTCAACTTTTAGAGGTTGTTAATTCATCTGTTCCAATATCCCCCTTTCTGTAATCCAGAGAGTGGAGTCAAGTCTCTGCTGTAATTGGCAGAGGTTGGGTGGGTGTGGAAATAGATGTCAACCTGGTAGTTTCCCACTACAATTCCTTGCTCTCTTTTTGCCTATGTCAAATCACTGTGGGGAGAATCACTTCTATATGGAATTTTGCATTTCACAGTTGAGAATTACTGCAGCAGGGTTGAGTGGCCTCTTGCTCCAGGACATGTGGCAGTTTCAAGCTTTCACTCATTGCAGCAATATAAATTCCTCTGTCATGGTTAGACCTTATTTGACAGTGGGACAATTTATCTTATAAAAGGAAATGCACGTGGTTGGCATTGTGCTCCTTAGTCCCTCTTCTCCATTACTCTTAATTTCTCTTACATGCTGAAACAGACTCTTTGGGGCTTCCTTCACTCTGGGACTTCCACAAAGCAGTTGAGGCTCTGTATGTCTGACAGATATGTTTCTTTGAGCTCAGAATAAACCATGTACTGCTGTGGTGCTCAGCCCAGGCAGCAAATCTGAGCTTTGCAGATGTGAAAATGGGTGCCCAGAGAGCCAAGGGATGGCACTTCCATGGTCACAACAGGCCTGAGAAATACTGACTGAGATGATGGTGGTGCTGCACTGCACACGTGGGAGATGGAGACATGGTGGGACTGCCTGGAGGAGATATGTGACTTGCACTATTGTGAAATAGTGAGTTTCCACTTAGACTAAGCACAGTGCAGGCAAGATTTCTCCTGTGTTGTCACAGGCATGCAGCATCTGTTCTCCAGCTGGCCCAATTTAAATCAAGAGTAACTTTAGGGAACGTAGTATGGGCTGTCATGATTTAACAATTTCACAGTCCATGACTTTTGAATGATGGGCCAACAAGGAAAATTCAAAGGAAAAATTTTTCATTTTGTCTTTGTGCAGACTGCAAGAAAACCTGGAAAAACAGAAACTCATCTAGAAGGGGTACAAATACTAGGGGGTTTGTTTGTTTTAGCTTGTGAGGTGCCTTTGTATGGGTGAAGGGGTGTTTGTGTGCTTGTGCACTGTGGTTGCTGTGTGAGCAATGCTGAACACAATCAGTCCCAAAACCCACTGTGTATTAAACACCAAGTCCACTGTTCTCTGAGGAGTTTGATCACTGCCTTTGATTAACCAGCGTGATTGTCTGTCATGAGGCCAGCAAAGGAGCTATGGGCACCTGGCCATATTCTCTCCTGGGATTGCTGGGATTTCTATGAAGTTCATCCTTAAGATCTCATTTCACTGTGAGGGAATGAATGATTTTTTGGCACTTTTTCACCTTGTTTTCACTGGTTGCTCTTTGTCATTCTATTCCAGTCTCTCTGCTTTCCTCCTTTTATGTAATTCTTAATATTAAAAAAAAAAAAAAAGATCCCCAAAACCAGTCCTGCCTGATGCAATTTGAGGCAAGACCAGCACATTTTATTAAGCACTGAAAAACACTTAGTGGCATGAGGGTTTTCATGTGTAATCAGATACAGCAATTGGCTTGATTGCAATTGCTTCTGGGTCTGTTGAGCACAAGTACCTGATTAGATTTTAGCAGTGCTGCCAATTCTGGAGGAACCTTCAGCCTCATGACATGAAGGGGCCCGGGGGAAATCATGTACCTCGTTCTTAGTGCCGCCACCTGGAGAAGGGAGAGATAGAATGGGCAAATGAGTTAGCAAGGACCTGCCCTCTAGAGAAGCTGTTGTTGAGTGGGAAAACCAGATGAATTTCCAGCTCCTCTGCCTGCCTAGTGTAACACTGGGAAGTTCTTCCTTGTTCTTCCTTCAGTTTCCCAGTGGCATTGGACAACTTTATGCCAGACACTCCCTCATTGACCACAGATCTCTATGGAGTGTTGTGTAGTGTCTCAGCTCTGCTATCACACCCACATCTTGGAGAGACATATGAGCATTGCCAGACATGGAGGGACCTGTTTCCTGACTGCCTCCCTTCAACATGGATGGGTAGCAAGCAGCAGTGCTCACCTGAATGAAGCAGAGGTGGCAGCATGGTGACATCAGACAGCAGTCAAGGCTGGTAAAGCGGAGCCCTTCATAGCATCTCCTAATCATTCTGGGCCTTAGCATTCCAGTCCCACTGTCCCACCTATAGATACTAGAGTTACTGCCTGTACAGCCTTATGGCTAGGGCTGTGTTGTCTGTTCTCTCTGCAGTTCTAAAATGCAGGAGATGTTTCACATCTCCTCCTCTGTCTCCTTAAAATGTGTCTGTGGTTGATCTCAGCAGATTTGGAGTTCTTCAGCTCACATGAAGTAGGTGAACACTTGAGAGGGTGTTGTGTATTTTCCAGATGTGGTGGACTCGGGTACTACTTAAGCAGCACTGTGCAAGTGCCCAGGAATGGGGCTGTGGCAGGTGTGTTCCCCCATCTCCCAGGCCATTCTAGGGACTTCTGAGAGACAGAGACAGTAGTGGATTCTGTCATTTCAACTAGAGAGTTGGAAGATATTTTTGAAAAGGTGTTTTTCAGCTGTGAGGAAAATTAATTTTTTGTTGAATGCTTTTGCTCTAGAAAATCCCAGTTCTGAACTATCAGACTGATGAATAGTGACATCTTTGATCTAAACAAATGTTGATGTTCTTGGCATTTTTGAAATGTCAGTGCAAAGCTAAAATCCTCTTATTTGACTCTTCTTCACTAAAAAAAATAGATCATCAAGTTGAAACAAAGTTTCCCTGTGAAAAATATCACCTGTAATTAAAAGAAAAAAACAAACTCTTTTCTTTCATGAAGGTAGTACTTTATCAAGAGAATTCAACTCACTGTAGTGTAGTAAATTCATTATTTTTCACATAAGCTACCACCCCAAGTGTTGTTTGAGGGAGCACAATTTCAGCATCAGACTTTTTGTTGCCCTGGTAGATATATTTTAAGAAAACCAGATTTACACATATGAAATGCTCTGAAAACCACCCACCTGGTGTTCTGGCTGTTTCCAGTTTGATGTTCAGAAATGCCCTTTGGCTCTGGAAACTCGTGATGATTTCCAGCCACTCAGTCCCAGTCTGGGAACTCATACCTTCCCCTGCCAGTGAAACTGATGAGAATTTTGCCTGAAGAAAGTTTGCAGAATTGGACTGGCTCCAATTTATTTTCCATCATGTACAACAAAGGGCTTATTTACTATTTTTTTCACTTTGCCCAGCTTGGACAATTAAACCCCTGAGTCATTTTGCTTTTATTTCAAATCACTTGCATTCCCTGGTTCACTGACTTGACCAGAGTTTTATAACACTTAGATACCAGAAGGAAAAATGGCATTAAACCCCCTGAAGATGCTGAAATCCATATGTTTGAATTTACAGTGCTGCAGGGACTATCCATTAATTTGATGAATTCCTTGATTTCTTGGTATGCATGCAAGTGTGTGTTCTTATTAATATTTTTAGCAGCAATGAGATATGTTAACAGTCGTTTACCTCTTGAGAACAAAAGCTGTCTGATGCAGCAGAAGCAGAAGGTGGTCTCAGCCCAGGGGATTGTGCAGCTGAGCAACATGGACAGCCCCAAACCTGGGACAACAGATTAGCCCTGGCTGAGACATGTTGGCAAAATGCTTGTGGGGAAATAGCTGCCCACATTTAGCACTGAGGGTCTGTCTCAGGCAGGTGATATATATATCTCATTTACTCTTTCCCCATCAATCTGGCTGCATCTGAGGAGGGCTTTAACCTCTTTCTTTCCATGGCTGGGAACACTTTCAGCAGGAAGTTTTGTTACATTCAACCAGTAAGATTTTAGAACTTTTAATCTCAGAATGAGATGCTGGAAAGCAGAACTGCATAAAGGGACCTGGGGGTCCTGGTTTAATGGAAGTTGAATATGACTCAGCAGTGCCCTGGCAGCCAGGAGGGCCAACCGTATCTTGGGGGGGCATCATGCAAAACATCGTCAGCCGGTCAAGGGAAGGGATTGTCCTGCTCTGCTTTGCACTGGGATGGCCTCACCAGGAATATTGTTTTGCAGTTTTGGGCACCACCATGTAGGGAAGATATAAGCTCTTAGAGAGTGTCCACAGGAGGGCAATGAAGATGGTGAAGGGCCTTGAGGGGAAGCTGTATGAGTGGCTGAGGGCACTTGGTCTGTTCAGTCTGTAGGAGGCTGAGGGGAGACCTCACTGCAGTTGCAACTTCCTCTTGAAGGGCAGAGGAGGGGCAGGCACTGATCTCTTCTCTGTGGTGACCAGTGACGGGACCCAAGGGAATGGCCTGAAGTTGTGTCAGGGGAGGTTTAGGTTGAATATTAGAAAAAGGTTCTTCACCTTGGAAGGTGAACCACCTTGGTGGTTGGAACAGGCTTCCCAGGGCAGTGGTCACAGCATCCAGCCTGAGGGAGTTCCAGAAGCATTGGCCAATACTCTCAGACACAGGGTGTGACTCTTGGGGATGGTCCTGTGCAGGGCCAGAAGTTGGATGTGATGATCCTTGTGGGTCCCTTCTAGCTTGGCATATTCTGTGAAGAGTTTGCTAGAAACATGCATGCGGATGTCAGAACACAAGGATGGATTAGGTGCTCACAGTGTTATAAATAAAAAGCATTTCCAAATTGTTGCAATTTGTTGACTTCTAAATATTTCCCATGGAGACTGAAGAGACCCTTTGAAATTCTGCATCTGTGGTAACTGTACAGCACATGTGACCTTCTGTTACTTTTCCTCCATTCATAAGTGCTTAGAGAGTAGCTAAACTGTGAACTATGGGATGACTGAATAACTTTCAGTTTTCATAGCAGGAGATAAGACTTAGAAACGGACCCTTACCAATAGGAGTAAATGGCAATAAAATACTCCTCTATTTTATTTTTTTTTTCCAAATCCCATATGCTTGTTGGTTATGCTTACCCTGTTTGCAAGCCTGGATCTAGAAATTCTGTTTGAGGTTTGGCCCTTTCAACCCGTGTTAAAGAAAGCAAAGAGAGCTGTGATAGGAATGACAGTAAGCTTTCCACATCTGGAGAGATCAAGTGCTAATATAAATATTGCCATATATTAATCTCCAGAGCACCTGGGGGATTAGTACTGGGTTTGTTTCTTTTAGTTTCATCTGTTGTGTATTTAAATAAATACTCTGATTGAGGGAATGGGGTGCCCTGGGTCCAAATGTGCAAACTCTGAACTCTTGTAGAAGATGTGGGGGCAGCAGAGACAGGCAAGAACCCTGTGAGCCAGTACTGAGTGTGAAAATAGGCAGTTGTCATGTCATGTCAGAAGTTTATTTGCTCATAGGAATTATCCCTTCTCTTCCTTTCTTAGGTGACTTTCAGTTTGCCTTTGACTAGACTGAAGAGTCTGTAGGTAATTCTTGTTCCTTGTGTCTAAAACTGGTGCTGCTGTGAGATATCAATAGACACATCCTCAATCCCTGCTTGATTTTGAAGACAGGCTATGAACAATTTTTCCCCTTTACATGTTGAGAACCACTTCTGGAGGGAATTTTAGAGAGTGTTTCAAGTCACTTTGATTCAGATTGCAATTTTAAGGTTGTTATTTCAGTATAACCTGTTACTGGAAAGGTTAGACTGCAAACCCAAGCCAACACCCCATGGAATAAACAATCTTTGCACCCCCAAACCACAGGAGCTCAAACTCTGGGGCAGCAAAGTGTGGCCACAGCCTGTCATGCCATGTCAGGAAACTCACTCAGTTTGTTGTGTGGCACAAGTGTATCTCTTGTCATCAGCTTCCAGCAACAGAGCTGAAAGATAGGTCAACTCCCCATGCATCAGTACTTTCATGTCAAAGGATTTTGCTCTTCCCCAGGAAGCACATTTCTTCTGCCTCTCAAGAAAAAGCCACACTGTATCCCCAGAGTGTTCTTGACCTTTTGACAAATAGCAAAGAGCTGAGTCTTGGAGCAGGGACTTGCTGTGTTCCATCAGGGACTAAGCAAACAGTCTGTCTAGGAGGAGATGCTACACGTGGCATCTAAAGCCGATGCAAGTTATCTCCAGTGGCTTTGTATTTGCAGCCCACTGCCTGCCCAGGCTACAAAAAGTGATCTTCCCTCCTTTGATTTTTAGAGAGCTTTGGCTCAAACTTCTTGCTGTGAGCATAGCTTTGTAAGTATCTTGGTGAAAGCTAGGTTTACAAACTGCTCCCTCTTCAGTGTGAAACACTTCATTAACTGCAAGGGAAAGAGAGGAATGGTACAGGATTGATGAGGGGCAGGTCTGTGTTTCACTGATGGCGTTGCAATTAGCAGCTTCAGCTGTTGGGAGGAAGAGACCTTGGCAAGTTGGGACATTTTCAGGGCTTGGTATGAGGAGGAAAAAAGCAAGAGAGAGACATTAAAGAAAGAAGAAAAGGGAGAAGTCCAGGTCACAAATATAATAGAAGAGAATATAAAGTCAGCATTTTCCATCTAGTTGTTACACAAGTCTTGTCTGTGCCTGACAGACAGTCTGTGCTGCTGCACAACAGAAATGACCCATATTATTTCTTTATTGTTTAAACAAAGAAAGTTGCCAATTAAAATATCTTGAGTTTATTTCAGCACTTTGCACTCTGGGAGCCTCATTGATTGGAAAGGAAGTCTGCTCTGCTGTGAAGCAATATAGTCTTTTCATGTACACCCTATTTGCCCAGCTTTTGTTAGGAAATGTGTCAAGTCACAGATATCAAACATATAGCAGGGACTCAATAGATCATCTCATTGCTCCACCCCAGAGGCTTTCCAGGATGATGTTTTTAACTTGGTTCATAAAACCCTCTGCAAGAGTTCTCACACTCTCCTGAGCTACCTAGTTCCTTGTTCTCCTGATATCTAATTTAAATGTCCTTTACTGCATTTACACCCACTCTTTTTAATCTGTCTCTAATGGACATGAAGGGATGTTACAGCACAGAGTTGGAGAGCTGTTGAGTGAAGAGCCTCCTGTTCAAAGAAGAGCTAACTCTAAAGTCAAAGTAAGAGGCTTTCTCTGCCTTGGTGACAACTGTTAACTCATTTGAATACCAGATCTTCTCCCCTGTCCTGTAAACAGTTTGGCATCAACAATTTGAATCTTTTTTCACAGATCACATTTGGTAGTCTGTGTTTATTACTCATTTTTGTGTTATTAGTCATAGCTGTATATCTGAGGGATGTTCTCATACATCTGTTAGTGCACCCTGCACAGCTAATTTTGATGACTAGATCAAAAAAATCAGAAGTCTTTCCTTGGAAAATGATTCAGTAAAGTGAACTAAATTCTGCAAGCTGGGAGTAGCAGACTGAGTTGTGCAATGTGAAGTGCAATGAAACATTAAAGAGCAATATGCTATCCAGCCACTAGAAGCACTAATATCTTGTACTATGACAGATGTAGCACAGTTATTAACATGGCAACAGAGCCTATGCTTGGCTTTAACCATTTCAGTAGTCCCTGGTGAAGGTAAGGGTCTCTCCAATCTCCTCTCAGAGTGCATTGAGCTATTTGTCTGGCTGGCATTGCTGTGACTTTGACCACCAGTGACTTTAATCTGCTATCTCCGCTGGCTCTTCAGCACCCCTATGCTCGCTGATAACGTGATTTTGAGGAAATAGACTGTGAAAAGGAGCTGGTGCTTTTTGCAGGATCACCGACAGGGCTGCACTTTGGAGCCTGGCTGTGAACAACAGGGATCATTTCTGTATGCTGGCTGACATGGCTGTTCAGGTATCAATGGAAAGGAGAATTGGTCCATAGTAATCTGGCTGAACACAGCTCTGAAAACTCAGAGTAGAGAAGCAAAGAAGCCATACTGTAGTGCTTGTTTATTTATCCAGGAGTCAGCTTATCTGTAAGAGCTTCTTTGCCCCAACATGACCCAGGAACCATGCTACAATACAACAGCTTCTAAGAGATAACACTATTTTAACATTTGTACATTTGCAATGTGGAGGAAATTCAGATATAAATCAGACTCCATTGTGTCAAGGGCTGTAGAAGCACAGAGAAGGGGATTCAGTGATCACAAACTAAGCCTATGTAAAGAATAATACAATGATACAAGGGGACTTAGTAAAACAAAGATATAAATCTTAGAAAGCAATGAAAGCTACTTAATGTTTACATATTTTTGGGGAGCTTCTGTGGCACAGGACTGTTGTAAGAAGGACTGAAGGATGGAAGATTAGGCAGCTGCCATAAATTTAGCCAATTCTCATAGCTGCTCCATAAGGATTATATTTGTCACAGTTAAAACTGAGGTTTTAAACAAGCTCAGACACATGTACAGTTACTATGCCAATAGTATTGGGCTGGTGTTGTCGTGCTTTTGTTGAGCAGGTATTTTTACTTCTATTTTACTTTTTATGTTGTTATTAGAAAGTGATCAGGACAGTGATATTCTACCTGTAGCTAGTTCTGGGTCTCTGGATACTTCTAGAACATTCCTGAAAAGGGAACTAAGAAAAGAAAGTTGATTAACTGTTAGCTTGAATCACTGCAGGGGGTTTCACAGGCTGCCACTGGAATATGCTTAGACCCCTGCAAACTGAAAGAGGTTGAAAAATTACTAGTGTAGAATAAATAAGCAGGAAAGAGTTGAACTTCTTGTTTTCATTTTCCTCAGCAGATGTTTGGTTGTTGTGGCACCAGAGCACTGGATGCTGGAAGAGGCGTTTATGAATGACCTGCTATCCCATATTGTTGTCTCTGGGAGTGCCACCAAGCTGGGCTGGAGGCACAGCAGCTGGTATGTCTCAGTGGGGTACTCGGGGTAATGGCTGTCATTTGCTGGACGGGTGGAAGTCACAATGGTCTTCTGTTCAGTCACCACCTGGTCCCTGTCACATGCCATGGAGATTGATATAAATCAAACCCTTCCTGCAGTGGGGGCCTTGAGAAAACAAATTGATGTTTTCAAGCACAAGAAAGGAAGCATCAGAGATGCAGCCCTAACAGTCTGTCAGTGAGCCGGGGGATTGTCATGCTGCTTGGGTTGAATGCTGAAGGAAGATATGAACATGTGAGAACATCTCTGGGAGCATAACTGGAAGAGTAATGAAAGGCTAGGCCAAGAGAGAAGACACATCTTCCCTTATTGTATATAGGGGCTGTGAGCTCTGGTCTGAAATAACATCTAGGGAAAGGATGGTCTCTGTCTCTGAAGACATGGAGGCCAGATGTCACCCAAGAAAGTAGCTTGTAATGAACAACTATTTACAGGTTTCCAGGTGACAGGAGGTCTTTAAACTCAGAGACCCCTATCATGTGTCTCACTTTGAATTCGTGAACTTTGACAAGCAGGTGGATCAAATGGTATCCTTCACATTTTTTGCTGATGGCCTAGATTTGCTTCTTTTCTTCTTTAGTAAATGTAGCCTCAAAATGTGTCTGCATTGTTAAGGTTAGTCTTTTGGAGTTGGTCTCAGGGATGAGAGAACAGAAAACCAATAGAGTATTGGAGGTTCTCACCCCTTGGCAAATTCAGGGCAGGTATGGATTCTTGTGCCCAGTATTGAGCAGGACATCCAGAAGCTTTGTCTTCAAATTAAAAATAAAACTGATAAGGAAGCATCTTCTAAGGAGGGCATTTTCCAGGACTCTCATTTTTCTGTGTCATGTCTGCTACCTGAAAATAAAATGCAAAGATTGCTTTATCCCATTCCTAGCAGGAATTTAGTCAGAATAGTCAGTGACTCTGTTATGGATATTTCTACAAACACTAACAAAAGAGACAGGTACAGATGGTTCAACAACCAGATCTACATCCATTTTTACCTACTCTGCAAAAAAAAAAAAAAAGCCAAAAAACCAACCAACCAACAACTCTGCCCCCCCCCCCCAAATAAAGAAGAAAAGAAAAAGAATTTCTATATGGATCAATCTGGATAATTAAAGTTCTCCAGTGTAAATCACTCATGGAGCATTAATTTTTATGCCAGTCAAGGAAAATTAAGTGGCCTAATCACATTACATGTTCCCCACTTCAGGAACTGCAGTTTTTCCTGCATTTGGTTGGAGGCTATTCCATTTGGCTGTGCTCTTTTGATACTGCTTTGCCTGTGTGTGCAATTAGAAGAATTTTTTTTTTATTAACCAGTTTTTACATTACACTCAGCGGCCCCGTCACACAACTAAATGACCCATTTAACAAGCATGATAAAATCCTCATTAGGGCCTATTATAGGATTTAGTGGAATCTTCCTGCTTCACTACAGCACAAGCCTAATCTAATTAACTCTGCCACTTAATTCTCTCCCTCCCTCTTCTTGCTGTTTATTGGGTTTTTTGTGGGAAACAGATCCAAGGAACACAATTAACGTAATTTATCCTGGAAAATCCCCAAACATTAGCAAGCTACAAATGTAATTGGAAAAGGCCTCACAGAGTTCATGCATACTAGGCAATTACTCCAAAACTACGGCACTGCATATTATCATGTTACTTCTTATACTTTCCTGAGAGGAGCAAGGAGGTAATTCTATCCAAGTGCTTTTAAAGCCTTAATTTAGGGTCATCTTTGGGTTTGAACAGCTTTCATATTTAATGGAGGAAAAATATGTGCCTTCAAGAATGATGCAACTTTGTTAGGATGTGCAGCATATAAAGAAACTGAATGTTGTGTTCTTGAACTCACTGGCGTAAATGGAGACCACTTCTCACTTATACGGTCTTGTGCTGTACTTTGTAGCCAGATCTACCAGTCACCAGAAAATAGAACTAATCCACAAGAGGTAGCTAAACTTTGTGGGGTTTTTTGATGGCAACAAGGTGTATAAACATGTCTCATGAAACACAAGAAGTGCTGAGATATGGTCTGTTGGCTATCGAACATGGGAAGGGCATTTGGGAAGACAGCACCTTGCTGTCCTGCTCTTTTCAGAGGCTGAAACCTTTAATTTGCAGCACTGTTGATCATTTTCCTAAGGGTGGAGAACTCCCACCATATCCCATGGCAACACGGTCCAAGATATATGTGGAAGAGTGGTCAAGAGGCGGGTGGTGATGTAGAAATGTACAGGTCTTGTCTGGCTCATTATTTTAATTTCTGTTTTTATGTTTGTAAGAATGATAAAGAAGCCAAATTAGGTTCTCATAGATGGACAACAGGATACAAGCACAAAGGATTGCCGAAGTCATCACTTACTCAGAGGAAGTTATTTTATGGGTATTTGCAAATAAACCATGTGTGGATCTCAACTTCCTCCTCCTGGAAGAAATTAGCCAAATGCCCTGTCTAAACTGAGCATCAGCAAAGTGTGACAAACAAATAATTGAAACATAGGATGAAGCAAAATTCTGTCCCATCTTTCTCTGAACTGACAAAGGGGAATTTTTTATCCTTGTATGAATTTGGTCTATTTTGAAGTCATCAAATCAGAGAAAGCTGCCTTTTGGGTAATGTGCTTTCATGCCACACTGAGTACAAGATGGAATTATCTTATTTGCATCTTGCAGGGAGCTGGACAAGATGACATGATGCTCCCTTGGAATTTCCAGTATTTGATGGTGTTAATGTTTCTTATTAACTTGGGCCTTGGTTTTTGGAAGCTTGGCTCCCAGGAAAGTCCAAATCTGATTTCTTTGAACACAGCAAGCTTTTGAAAAATTTCACAGAGACTGTTGCTGCTATTCCTTCTGGAAACTCTAGTTCTGGTCCATCTTCTCTAATGTAGCTTCCTCTAAGAGCAAGAATTTTGAAAGAATGCAACCTGGGAATACTCAGATACTGAAACTGTAGTGGAAAGGACCAGAAGTCAAGGCTGAGCTATACAACAGCCCCTTACCCAGGAGCAAGGGAGCTATTGTTTCTGAGCCAAATTCTTTAATGAATCACTGCATTTTGAATAATAATAATTATCCTTGTGGTGAAGAAAACCCTTAATTAGTTTGCAAGGATCTGAGAGGCATGGTGTGCCTGTGCCCATACACAGCTGCTCTGGCACGTATGGTTCAATGCGGCAAGCTGGGGGGTCCGCTCCCCCCTTTCCCGCCCCCTCCCAGGCCACGTGGTCAGTGGCCACGCGGTCTCCACAGGTCTCAGCAAAGAGACACACATAAACACCAGGGGCAGTAAAGCAAAAATAGGTTTTGTCCTCTGGCCAGGCTTTTTATAGGCTTCACAGCCAATAGGATTCAAGGGGAGGGGTTAACAACAGACGAATCAGGGGAGGTTTCACATAGCCTGGCCAAGGCTTGCATACTAATTAGGAAGGTAATGGGTTTCCTCCCCACAGGGTCTGGGGAAGAAGAAAGGTGATTCAGGGGAAAAAGCAAACTCCATTTTACAATGCAGTAAAAAAGCCTTAGGTTTAAAAGGCACTTTGGTTGGTTTCTTCATCTTCACAGGCTCACTGTTACAGTTCAAATTAACAAGAATGTCTCAGGAACTTCTTTGATTCCTTGGGGGCCCTGGTGTCTAAATATGCGATTAGCCACAGGAAAGATGCACTTCATATTGCCTGGCTTTGTGGAGTCTTTGCTGAAATGGAAAATGATTGCTTCTATCAGTTCTCACAGACCATCTTGGAACAGTGACTGAGACTTGGCATAGAAGACTTTGGTACTTTGGGCTGGCATTTTACTCTGCCTGGAGTTAAGCTCTGTGCTCCCACTGATCGTCCTTCTGAGAATGGAGCACTGAATTCGCCCTGGCTTGCTACTATGTAGGCATGCACCAGAATCAGAACAGGCATTTTGGGGCCAAAGGAAAACACAGATTACGTGCTCAGCAGAAGGTAGGATTAAGTGACCTTCAGAGGTCCCATCCTACCAACATTTCTATGATCCTGTGTCTGTACTGTTTTGCTAAGCTAGGATCCATAACAGTAAAATTGATGTGTCAATTTATTGTCATTGGCATGAGTTTAAATAAGTTGAAAGAAAAAAAATGCTTTGATATTTAAAACCGTTAATGCATTTCATAAAAGCAGGGAGGTTTTTTTGACATCCAACTCTGATCTGTTGTTCTGGTTAAGTAAAATAATGGTATGATTTCACATTACAATAAGGTCACTGAAAACACAGTTGTGGTAAGCCAATAGAATATGATAACCTGAGTGCTTTCGTGCATTCATACTTGTCATATTTACCTAATTAATAATTATGTAAATTAGATTTTTAAAAGGTAAAAATAATAGCTGCCTTGAGTGGTTTCCTAAGGTGATGTCATAGGAACTGCTGTTCATCTTACTGTACTGGGGCTGAAAATATGAGAAAACTCACATGTCATTATGCTAAGGTTGATTTCAGCATAAAGGAAATTGGCTCATATTTTGTTTGTTTGTTTTTTTCCCATGTAAACACAGTTTCCTGTGATAACTTAGTGTGACACTACTAAATAAACAGCTTAATAAAGAAAAAGTATTGGAAGCTTCCCTTAACAATGAAATGGATCTGCATTCACAATCACCCTGGGATGGAACATCATGGAGGAAAAGCTTGCCAAAGGATGTGTAAAGTAGTAAACTATGGCAGCTTCATGCTTACAGTGTGGTGCTGTTTGTTACCAGTAAACAGGTGTGCTCACAATGTGATCATACCCTTCCTGATGCCAGGCCAAAAAATGTCCCAGTAATTCTTGCTGGAGTCATCTTTGAAGTGAGAAAGGAGGATGCCCTGGCTTATTATGGGCTCAACTGTAGGAGAATGTTCCAAACAACACTACATTCACAGCTGGGCTCAGCAGGAGTGGGCTTTGCTGTCTCTCTGAAGTGCATTGCTTGCATGGTAATTACAACTTGGGTTTCGAGTTGGAGGGGCATGTCTCCAAGGCAGTGTAATCCTAGTGTTTGGACAGGGAATTTCTTGGCAAGGAATGAAACTGCCATACCAAACCAGTAAGGGAAACATGGAAGTTATTAAGCTGGATAGTTAGTTAATACAGGCTTCTTATCCACCAATCACTGAGAAAAATTTTCTGGCCAGCCCAAGCAAATCCCCACACTGCAAGTATTGTGAGAGGCATCAGGTATGTGTGAGCAACCTCAGCAGCCTGGTCTAATGGAAGGCATCCCTGCCCATGGCAGTGGGGTTAGATGATCTTTAAGGTCCATTCCAACCCAAACCATTCTATGATTCTATGTTATTGTCTATAACTGCAATTGATGGATGGCTCTTTGGAAGGGGGTGGTCCCTAGGCTTTCTGGGATTTCATCTGGAATCAGTTTTAGATTGTTCCAGAGCATACAGGAAGCCACTGAAGCAACTACAAAAAATGAAAGAGGCAGTAAGCTCATTGACTGCTCCCCTCAGTGACCACCTCCCTTTAGGTGAGCTCAGCTGCAAAGCCCCAGAGAAAGTTGGTGCTTACTTCCCAGGCAGAATTTCATGTCTTACTCTAAGCTTTCCTCTTTGTGTTGGGAACATAAAGGCATTTAGGTTTCAAATACAAGTGGAGTGTAAGGAATTACTGCAAATCAGCTTGGCATTTGCTGGTAGACCACTCCGTGCTATGAGATCTGCCTCTGCCAGAGCTTTGCATCAGACAGCTGTGCTGAAGTGAACACTCTGGCTCCAGCAGGGCTGGCCTGTGGTTTGTGGATCTAGGTAAGTCAGCTTGGAGAGGTTCACCAGTAACATGGGCACAGGGAAATGATGTCCACCCTGGGAGTAACATTGCCTTCAGCTTGGAAGACTGAACATATAGAAACACTTGGAACTAATGTTGTCAGAGCATGTGTGCTCCAAGGGGGTCATTTCCAGATTGTTTTGTGCCTTTTAGTCTTCTTGTTTGGCTGTTTCTTAATTCAGAAGGTCAAAACCTCCCTGCTGTAACTATCTGTTCTGCTATTTTCTGTTTGGTGGACCAGACTGCTTCACTGTATTGACTCTTGTTTCATCAACATCTTGACTGTAAAAGCTGTCCAGTCTTCATTCCAGGTCTCCCAGTGATAGAAAATCAACACAAGTGCAGGCAGTCTTAGCTCTTAATTACCAGAACTTTTATGTGTTTCCTTCTTGTTATCTCACTGCAGTCACTATTTTTGGGATTGCTTTAGTACCAACCTACTGATTTGAAGAGTGCATTAGCCACATATTGTTCCCCAGATAACCACTGAAAGGCAGACAGTAGCTTTTGTCTTGACCATTCAGCTCTGAAGACTGACAGCTTGTCTCTCAGGTGGGAAGGCTGAAGGGGAGAAATTTAGCTACATGGCTGAAATAAAGGAAAAAGCGGGAAACAAATCTGTTGAGAGTCATGTCTGCCCTTAAAGGGCAGGGGCTGATGGTCGGGTCTTAACTTTTGCACACGTACTGACTGGCATCTGATGAAAATGGGTTGTGATTTGTTATTATAACTCGAGGGTAAATAATTGTGCTCTTCATTATGCACACTAATTTTTGCCATGCCAACTCAGTTTAATATTCAGTCTTCTGTGGGGGTAACTGTGGCTCAGCAGGCTTTATACACCACACTGATTTGGAGGACTGTGAATACGTTTGAGGGAGGGCAGCGCAAGGTAAACCATTTCACTGTAAAGAAAATGAGGACTAGTCTCCTCTGGCCACATTTGCTAAAAGCACAGAGCTTCCTTGGCCCTGCAGACTTGGCATGGCAAGAAATTTTTCCACTGTGGAATCTCTTTGTGCTTTTTCTATTTCATCTTATGAAGAGAAAACTGAAATAATAGGGAATTCCATTTTTACTCATCACCCCAACCTTGGTCTAACTAATATTTTTGATTTAAGCCCTCAGAGTGTTTCTGTTTCCATGATGGCTTTTCAGTTTGCTGTTTGCCAGCATTATAGCAGGGAATGACTCATCTTCTCTGTACTGTGAGGGATAGGAAGGAGGGAATGTACAAGGTTTCATTCCCACTGGCAGACTGTGGAACACACAGCAATTTGAAGTTCTGTCTCCCAGAGCAAGAGTAGGCTCAGGCACTAGAAAGAAAGACCAGTCAATTTTTCTGCCTAAAAATTAGCTTTTAAAAAACAAATTTGTCAGTTTTCTGGGGAAAAATGGTTTTTGATAAAAGTGTGAGTATTGTAAAGACTGATTTCTTTTTTAAGTTAGCTATATGTTTATGGTACCTTCAGGCAGCTGTACTTCATACCCATTTTTCTCCTAGGAGAAATGAGTTCAACTACATTTCCCATGATGTGAAGTGGTGGAACAGCAAGAGTTCTGGAAAGCTTGCAAAGAAAGGCTCAACTTACCTTTTTAATGAGTTTAGTCTCTGTAACTCATTTTCCCTAGGTAATTAAAATAGGCACAGCCACCATGCCACTGGGGTACTCCATAAGACACGGTTAGCTAAAACTTGCATTCTGTTTTGGAGCTAAAAAATGATGTTTCCTTGTGAGCAGGAAGAACTGTCTGTGAGACTCCTCAGGTTCCAGTTGCTTTATCACAGCAGCAGTGTCTTACTTTATTTTTCTTTGACTGCTGCCTTTGTAATTGCCCAAATACCCTATTAGTTGCCTAAAGCACACCATGGTCGGGAAGCGTGACTAGGTCAAGGGAAGGCATCTCTAATGGTTTTAAACAAGCTGCTTTCAGTATTAGTAATGCTGTTACAGCAAGAACTTGCTCCAGTCATTTACTGCTTCGCATGGGGAACAAAACCCACCAGTACTGGTCTGTACCTTGGTGGGTCTTTGCCGTCCTGGAGCAGCGCATGAGTGTGCTGAGGCTGTGGCTGTCTGGATAATATCTCTGCTTGAGAGAGTATTCCCCAAGAAACCCCCTCTTTGAGACAGCCCAGAATTGTGGCTACTCCATCTCTTCCACATGTGATTTTCCCATTGTTAGTGTCTGGATTTGTATCTCTATGGGTTGTTTGATTGATGGGTCAAATCAACCATTTTCGTGTGTGTGTGGGAAAGGGAACAAGTCTGTGGCTTAATCTCCTGATGCTATCTTGAGGTATTAAAGAACCATATATATATAAATATATATGTGTATATATATATAAGTAAAACTCCTGGATGAGCCTGTGAGCTTGCAGCTCCATGGCCGGACTGTTACACCTGTCCCTCAGTTTGCTGTCCTACCTGACTACTGCTTGACTTGGCTGCAGCTTGGAATCAGCCTTTCCTAGGACACAGCCTGGACTGCAAAAAGCCAGGCAGATGACACGGACACTCAGACTGATCAGGAAAATGTCACTCACCTCTCCCTCTACAGCCCTGCAATATAGATGTATCCTTAGCGAACTTGCAAATCAAATTGAATTTCTTTCTTCTGCTCAAGTAATAAGAAGATTTTGTTGTTAACTGGCAGGTGCCACTTTGAATTACAGTGGTGAAGCTCAAAATGGTTTGTATGTAGGTCAAGCATGGATTACTCCACTTACAAACGTGATTTGGAAGGATCTCAGAAAGGTTTTCTGCATTTCAAGGTATATGTAGGCATTGCCATAAGCTAAAATGAACCAAAATGCTGCCAGAAGGAGTGAATGAGGTGTCTAGAAACTGTTTCATAACTGCAAACAGTTTTTAGATTAAAAAGAAGGAAGAGGCTTAAATGTCTCCCTGCTACTTGTATTCTTCTGCAACCCCTGTAAAACTTCTGCAGAATAGTGGTCTCCGTGAATTTTAACTCCCTCAGAAAGAAATGAACAGCAGCTTTTTAATCTATTCATGCATGAGAGAAACGTAGGGAAGACAGCGACCATTTTGGTGGAGGAGTTTCTTTTACAGAATACTGTTACAGAGAGAGCTCCTGGAATGAGAGAATGATGGGAGAAGTGGAAATTGTAATTAAGGAATGAATTTTTTTATACAAAAGGAGATTTTTCGGAATCACCCAAGCGATTCAGGAGTTTGAGTCTCACTAATCTCTCTTGGATGATGATGCTGGAATTACATGGGCATTTTTGAAGGTCTGAGCACAGATGGTGAATAACAACATGAAAGGATGTGAGGGACTTTGCATGCTTGTGGTTTTTTTTTTTGTTGTTGTTAGGGGTTATTTTGTTTGGGTTTTTTTTTGTTTTTTTGGTTTTTTTTTTGAGTTTTATGAAGCTGGTCTAGTAATGCATTACATTGAATTAGTCTTCCTGAAAACTGAGGTACAACATCATGTTACTAAACCTTTAAAGTATTTCCAGTATACTCTATGTGCTAGTTTCTTGTCTTGTACCACTCTTTACCTGGAAACACAGATGAGTATTGAGATGGATAACATGAAAAGGTTGTATGTTGCTGGGCCTGAAAATGTTTAAGGATGAGTGAGACAAACCTCTCACAGGTGATGAATAATTATGTCTATTCTGTCCACTTAGTTAAGGGGATGGAACAAGTCCTGCAGAGCTTCTTTCAGCCGTGAATTTCTAGAATCCTAGCCTTTCAGTTATGTGTTAAGTCCAGTAACATCTGCCTTGTGTGTTTTACTTTTTCCTTCTCCCTCTTGCTATGGGAAAGGGTAATATGAGAAGAGGTATGCTTCTTATGAGTTTCACCTTGCTTTTTATTGCTTCTATCACTCCATGTCTCTTTTGGGGAAAGCAGTCTGAAAACACATACTTGGCACTCTCCAAAAAACTTTGAAATTGTTCTTGGTCTTGTGGGAGTCTGATCCAGCACATATGGTCTGAGATACTTCTTGTTTCTTGCACAGATGAGATTTACAGCAGAGACATGAGTGTGGCAGGGAAAAGCCTGAGAACTCTCTTTCCTGCTGAGCATCTGTTCTTTCCATGGAATACTGTTCAAGGCTTTTTGTGCTTAATATCTTCAGAAGCAACTGAAAGAATGGAAATGAAATGTTGTGGGATGTGTGAAATGTGGGATTTGTAAAGCTGAGTGGGAGAAATAACATTTTAAAACAAAAGGTTTGATTTTCTGAGTGCATGAGGTATCAGGATCCCAGGCATCGTCAAATACGTACAGATGGAGATATTGGAATCCAGCTGTCATTTCACTCTCATGTTAGTACTAAGAAACTTTCTAATAAACCATTCTGGATGCAACTTCAATGTATGGAGATAAAATTTAAAGAGCAAATATTGAAAGAAAAATATTAATTCTATATGTATGAAAACGTTTACCCTGAGTTATGTTGGTTTATTGCTTTCGGCAAAAATGCTTTCCAATTCTTAAATCTATAGCTAACAATGACAGAGAATTATTAGACTAGAAGGGATCACTTTTGTAATTCTCAAACTTTTTGTCATTCTCTCAAGCATTGTGGCCACTTTGCCTGTTTTGAATTCCAGATGTGAAATGTGCAACACAACTGATTTGAAAAGCTCTTCTAGCCATTGCAGAGCTGTAATTTCACTCTCAATTTATCAACTGGCAATAGACACAAATGCTCATTTTCAATCCGAGGAGCTTTGCTCATATCAAATTAGTCAGGTTTGGGTTTTACTTATTAAGGCAGTGAAGGGAAGCTAACCTCAGAGAAGCAGATGTGAACCTTTGAAAAACCAAATTGTGTGAACAAACATTTGCTCAAATTGTAAGAGGCAATCTGATAAAACTTCATTAAGTATGAAAGGTTTTTCTGTGTCTGTAAGTAGTGAAAAAAACTTGAAACTCATGAGTTTTGATTCAACCAAGATGCATTGGGCTGGAATCCAATGTCTTCTTCCAATATTTGATGGCATTGAGCAGACCAGAGGAAGAGGTATAATTAAAAAGGAATCAGGACAATTAAAATGAAGAAAAAAGCTCCCTCTGTGCTCACAGAGGCAGTGGCAAAGGCAGGTGATTAGGTTATTTTTGAGGGTGGTTTTGGATTGCCAAAGGAAGATTAACTCTTGTGAAAGCCTTGCTATGATTTAAAGTTTTTAGTTGTTTTTTTCATTTCTTCCAATCTTTTGTTGCCATTGATATGAAAAAGGTTTTGATTAGAGGAGAAAAAAATAAGTGGGAAAGTCAGAGAAGTCAGAGAACATGTTTAAGTTTCTGCTGTTACCTAAAAAGCAATAATAAAAACCTTACTACTGGTAAGTAAGGTAATTACTCCCCAACTATGATGTAGACTTCCACAGAAACAGTTTCTTTGGTGTTTGCAGGTGAATATCTGATGGAGAAAGGTGGATTCTATAAGAAACATTTGCTAAAGCATCTATTATTCCATATCATCCATGAAAACAACTTGATGTACTTTACAAAAGAAATTGCTTCCATTGATTCCATTTTGCAGATGGACAAAAGTGTGAAATTAGTTGACTGGGGTCATTCAGGTGGAATTGAAGCCAAATTTTGTGGGCCCTATGAAAATACAGAAATCATCAAAAAGTTCCCCTGTGCTTTGTTAAAGGCGCTTGTTCTCACTGGATCCCAGTGTGTTTTGGGCCTGTGAGTAAAGATGGAGAGCATCTTGCCCCTAAAAAGGGTGGTGCCTTGGCAGTCTGATGAGACAGGCTGAAACCTGATGGTGGCAGCCCAGAACTGGATTGAAAGGGGCATCTGAGTTGCAATATGTCATGTCCAATCCCATTTTCATGTGACATATTAACATTGGTTGATTCAATCTTGTAAAGCTTAGAAATAGTCTTACAACAAAGTTTTGGAAATCAGAGGTTTTGTCAGTGAGCTAATTAATAGATATGGATTTTTAAGATCACCAGAGCATATTTTGCAGGATTCTGTTCAACTCAGGCTGCAGAATTATACCTGTTGTGGTGGTTTGACCCTGGCCAGTTCTCCTCAAACACTCTTTTCTTTCTATTGAGAAATGTATAGCACTAGAACAAGCAAGAGAATTTACCACTGAAATGTTGTCTCAAATATAACATTTTTCTGTAAGATGAGGGAGACTGCTGAAGTGCTAGACAGGAAAAAAAAAAACCAGATACTTCGGAGAATAAAAACTTATGAAGGAATCTTAACACTGAGTAGGAAGATTTTTCCACCAACAGAGATGTGGAAATACTCTCTTGTAGTTTTGTATTCCCTTGAATATAAGGATATTACCTATCTGGAATTAGCTGCACATGGGAATGTCCAGACATGCAGATAAAAGAGATGTGTGGAAATACAAGAAGGTATGAGATTACCTGGAAGACGTCTTCATAAGAAACAATAGCAGAGAGAATAGGTGGACTAGAAAACAAGAACAGTGGATAACTCACAGGAGTGGAGCTGCCTAGCTTCTGCCTGGAAACTTTTATTGGGGAAAAAAAGAAATTCAATCAATCAAGTGTCTGTAACTTTGACGTAAGGACATGAAGAGATGGAGGATTCATGACTTCCTTTGATTTGTTAGCACTTTAGCAGCCATAACATGGCTTAAAATATTCTCTTTGCATATATTTGGAATTTACCTGTCTTCAGGATTCTGGCACTGGTTGACTTTCCTCTCTGTCTGATATTAGTGGTGTGTGGTACTCAAGACACTGTCCATATGTAGCATGATGAAATATCACTATGAATCTTTTCCACTGTAAACCCACGGATGATGGGCAGGCACACCTGAGGGTTTCTCAACTATGTAATAAAACATTAGTAAAATGACTTCATTCTGAATAGTCAATGGAACAGAATGACAACAGGGAAAGTCTGAGCAGTTGCTGTTGCTTCTCCACTTTCTGTCTTTCCAAGACAGTTACATCCTCTATTTCCTTTTTTTTTTTTTCCCAAGAGGAGTCTCATTTTAGACTTAGTCAAATATAACGAGATCTGAGCATTGCCGTCATGCGTAGATATGATATGGCTAGGTGGGTGGAGAGAGATGTGTATGGGAAGGAGTGGCTGGACACATACCCTATCTTAAAGCTTAGGATGTTGATGTACAAAATCCCACCCATTGCTCTGATAAAAACTACAGAGGCAACGTTATCAGTGAAAAAGCACACTGCAGTTGTTATAGGACCAAACAGTACTGGCTGCTTTTGTTCTGCTCTTTATAGCAAGACATGATGTGCTTGACCATCTCAGCTCTCACCTTTGTAAGGAGCAGCTGCCAGCTCTCTGCCTCTGCTGAGTACTCACCAACAGCCATCCCTTTGCCCCTGCATGTCTCACTTTCCAGTCCTTACAGGGCAACAGGACTGCTCCCTGTGATGTTTAGTGTCCAAAGGAATAAAGTAGCACAAGGGATTTCTTTGCTGAAAAACTATGTCGCTCGAATGTAAGACTTTTTTTAGGTTCTGAACTCCTATCTAGAGTTACAAGGCTAAGAGGAAATGGCCTCAAGTTGTGCCAGGGGAGGTTGAGATTAGATATTAGGAAAATTTTTTTATGGAAAGGGTTGTCAAGCCCTGGAACAGGCTGACCAGGGAAGTGATGGACTCACCATCCCTGAAAGTGTTCAAAAAGCATGTGGATGTGGCACTTGAGGACATGATTTAATGATGGACATGGTGGTGGTTTTGTGAGATGAGGGGATACAGACTGAAATAATCCAGGTAGTTGTAACTATTTTGATTTTAGATACAAATTGTTCTCTATTATCTAGTATGTGTTGAACAGAGAAAATGTTTCTCCAGATGGCCCAAAACTTGAAAGGATAATTTTAACTTTTACTTTCTCAACCGACGTAAAAATTCCCACCAATTCTGCTCTATTCCAAGCTTGAGCCAACCAAACTGAGCCAAGAGTCAGTGTCAGACAAACCATGAACAAATGATTACTCATGCATCTCCTGTCACAGCCTATATACCTCAAGACTAAGAGAGGGAGAGGGACAGAACTATACTGAAGGGAGAATTCACATTAGAGGCAACCAGTGACATTGAGCCCTTATGTAACACTGTGCCAGAGTCAGAACAGTGGAAAGAAATTTGAGTGAGTTACACAGGACTTTCAAACACAATTTGGAGGAAAAAAACTTCTAATGCAGAAAGAATCATTGCCTTTCATACAGGGTAGACTGTTTCAGGAGAGCAAAACTTCATAGGGTGCATCATGATCATTGGTTGATATGAGAAGAAGCACAGAAACCACCACTGAGAGTAAAGGTAAACCAAGCCATAAAAATTAATCTGGCAGGAGAAGTTGTGGAAGCTGCAGGAAAATCTCCAAGTCTGCAAGACAGAGCAGTGGGGTGGCAATGCATGGGGAGTGAGAGGACTGAAGGAATGTTGAGACAGGTAATCTGAGCTGTAGGAGAGGGAAATAGAGGGCAAACTTGCTGTATTGCTAAATCCCAACAAACAAATTTAGAGGATGCTTCACAGAGCACACAGGCAACAAATATGAAAGGTACTTTTGGGTTGTGTACCAAAGGGAAAGTGGAATGATTCACACAGTTAAGCAGAGTTGCCTTCAGCTGCCTTGACATGAAAAGTTTCACAATGAGTCTGAGAACTCAGGAAACTACTTAGAAAGTCTTGAATTTTGAAGGTTTGAGATGATGCCAGTTCTTCTGACCTTGTATTTACCAAGCATTCCCTGCTGAGCAAATTCTAGCCTGGAACTTCAAAGTGCAACAGTCATATAATTCCTGCTGTTCTTGCTGGAGATATTCTGCTGCCTGTTCTGAAGGCAGCTCACAGTCTCTGTCCTGTGGTTTCCTGTGGCATTTAGATAAAATGTTTGGTACTGGGCTCTACAATGGCCCAGAAGTTATAGAGGGATCCTACAGCAATTGCACTTGGGTACCTTTGCTCACTAATCTGTGTATTTTCATTACATATCCAAAGTTAGGTAAAACTGAGTCTGGCTCTTTATATACCACTATAAATGAATGCACAATCATTCTTTCTTTAAAAACATTTTTCCCGTTTAGGTACAAGACTTTTTCCAGGCAGTTTCTTGCCTGTGCATTACCTTTCAACACTTCTGAAGTGCTTTCCAAGGAGCAGCCTGCCTGAAGACATTTTTACATGCTTGTTTGTTCTTTCTGGACAGCTCCTATGAAATTAAACCATATATTCATTCATACAGACAACATCCCAGTAACCAGGTCAATACACACTAGTCATAAATTATTACAGAATGGGTCCAAATCCATCACTGAGGCATCCATTGATTATCCATACAGCTACCCTCTGTAAGTGAACACTTTGTATGCAAGGTCACTGTAGAATCCAGCTATTTTTAAAAGACTGTTAATAGCAACACGGAAGCAAGCTTTGATTGAACTGGAAGTGTAATTTTCAATTAAGAGCCTTCACTCAGTCTTCCTTCCATTAGGGTCTAATTAGATTTCAGGAAGACACGAAGTTTCAGATGCTACAGCCGTACAGCCTCTCCATTAGCTGACACCATATGCTTTGCGGTTTCCATTGTGAAATCCCAATTAATTTTCCAACGTTAATTTTAACTCTAGCTGAGATGCTTCACCAGGGCCCTGATTAATGGACTAGCTGTAACCAGCCCATCCTTGCTTCTTTCTGCCATCAGTTATACAGTAATGAGGTTAGTGAACATCAGACTGATAAGGTTTTTTTCTCTACTATTCTGGGAAATGCATATATTTCATTTGGACTACGTAAGGAAAGGAATGGTCCCGCCAGTTTGTCACCTGGATTAGCTTCCTAGGTTACAGACCCTCTCTCCCAGCCTACTCCTTCCTGCATCACTTTCTCTCTCTGTGATATCTATAGTATCCAGACAAACCACAGATCTTCAAAGACACCTTGGACTGTAATGTTTTAACAAATTTTCCTTCCTTCTGTTCTACTCTTTTCCAAATGCTTTGTTTGATTCAGAGAGTGAGCGTTTGGTAGAGAACATCTAGTGTGAAGCAACTACCCTTGCTTTATCTATTCTGATATTCTTTCAACTGAAATAAAAGCTTCTGGAACTGTGGTTGCTGTTACAAATTGAGCAAGTCCTTGTCAGTATTCCAACAAATGTTGATTTATGCAAAGGTTGATCATAGTAAAAAAATGGATATGGGTGGTCAAAGAAGCATTAGCTGGATCCCCATCTCATGTTGGTGACAAGAGATGCAAGAGACCTGAGCTCAATGGAAGGGTTTTTGCAACACAGAAAATACTGCAGCAATGTAAGTCAGTTCTGAGTGAGGACCAGCTTTTGCTGGGCACTCACCAGATGTCACAGATTAGGTCTTCAGATGATGTTTTTTTCACATCTGTCAACCCGTAGGATTTGCACCACTGTTAAGGAACTCTATTCAATAGGCATTCACATGTGCCAAGATATGTAAAAAAGGTGTGACATAGGCAGATGAGTGATGAGATGCTCATCAAACCAGTAATCTTTGACAGATTTTGCAGGCAGTTCTCTACTGTACTTCAGCTGTAGAGCATGTGTAATACCTTTCTTGTAGCTCTTGCTTGCTGTTTGGATTTCAGCCCAAATTGCACTAGCTCTTCAGCATAAACCCAGATGAACTGCAGTAAATAAAGAATCAAGTTAGGTAACTTATGGTTTGGAAATAATCAAATCCACCACTGAAGTATAACCTAGTTCCGTGATATTCAGTCTGTGAGGATCTTGGCTATGGCCCACAAGGCGGAGAGCTGCAGCAGACCTCTGGCTGGCACGTCCATGGCTAGTGCTGCTGTGAAAGACCATAACATCACCCAGGTGGTGCATCAAGTCCATCTTTCTGACATTCAGATCCTGAACGGCTGCCTCAGACACATGTGGGTGATAAACACAGACCTCTGTATTTAGGGGATTCCTCCCAGTCCCCTTCTTATTTCTCGGTGTGGTCTTGGCTGCCAGGCTTTCCTTTAAAACAAAACACCACAGTAATATCTTATTGACTAGGTTTTATAGGAAAAGAAAGAGTTGTAATAACTTTTTATTGACATTGTTCTTCCAGAGAGACATAGAAATAAATCACCAGCTTGCTGGAGTCAGAATTCTCTCAGGCATTCTGGGACTGCAGTCCCTGGGTTTCACAGCAGGAGCTACCCAATATATAACCACAGAATATCCTGAATTGAAGGGACCCCCAAAGGTCAACTGGATATTTGCTGTCAATAAACTTCCTCACCAAATGTAATTGAAATGAGCCCAAAGGATGGAAGGTTGCTGGGTTTGTGACTGACAATGGGGCAGACCAATAGTGCTTGGGAGCTGAGGCTCTCTCTGTGGCAACCAAAAAGCTAAGGGTTAAGTCAGCATATGATATCTGCTGCAATGAGATATCCCATACAGAGAGCCTATGTGAAACTTTATCAAAGATTTTTTAAAGTTGATTTTAGCTCTTTGCAGTGTGAATCCTGGAGGGAATAAAGGAGTTGAGAGAGAGAAGAGGGGATGATATCTTTGTGGTTTAAATCAGATAAAGAGAATGATTAACAAGTGTAGGTTTTTTGCTACAGTATTTTAAGAACTCTGTCAATAACCTCCCTTCCTCCCTCCTCCCTTTCCCAGTCCCGAAGCAAAGGCTTAAAATTAGATAGCTGATTAAGGAGAGCTGCAGGGCAATCTAAATACATCAATCTTGCTTGTAATGAGGAACATGGCTACATTTCGGCAATGATGAACCTCGGAGCCAGGGGTGGCTGGATACTGAATGTTCTCGGTATTGATCTTTCTGTGTAGCCACCACTTCCCAGCGTTTCTGAATGGCTGAATTTGATCACATGAGCTCTCTGGGAAAGGAGGCTGCTGGGGACAGAACTTTTTTTTCCCCCAGGTTGAAGGAGGCAGAGCAGCTTTTTAGACCCTTTAACTTGTTTGCCAGCAAAATGGGCTGTCTCGTCCATTTCTCCTTTTACCTCTCACCAAGAAATGTGTAGCAAAACTACACTGAAAGGTTCACCTTGCCCTAGCAGGCCCTTACTTACAGTCTGTTACACTTAAAGCCACATCTTAAGGTTCTTTTTAAAGACTAATGGCCCATTTCATGTGCCAAATGAAAAGCTTTTATTAGACAAAGGGTAAAGAAGTGTCCTGTAGCTGAGAAGCAAAAGTCTAACCAGAAGGAGAAAGAACCTGAACCTCCTATAACAGCAAGAGGAAATAAAGTTCTACTAAACAATTTGATTTCTCTTTTAATTAAATGAAATAATATTATTGCATACACCAAGCAAACCTAACCTCTTCCAGTCTCTAGGCCAGCTCCAGAGCTGCCCTTTCTCTTGTGAGCAGAAGCCCCTCCTGATGGAAGCACTTTTTATGCCCCTGACACAGTTCAGTCACATCTAGTAAATCATTTTAGGAAAGGCCTATGGACTCTTCTGTCCACATGTCCCTAAATGGTGATTGACGTGACAGGTAAGTCCCAAAATATGGAACTACAATCCTTGTAAATATCCATTTCAGCTTCTGCCTTACCACCACAGACTTCTTTGCCTAGCGTTTGTAGTTCCTGAGGGAGCTTTCATTCGCCAAGCTGAGCAACCCCTTCTCACTTCAATCAGAAAACTACCTCTCATCTGCTCACATTCCTGGAGAGGCCAAGAAGCTGTTCCAAAACAGATAGTCCCATGATCATTCAAATAACGCTTAAAGAGGGAACTGTAGGCTTCTGTCACCCATGGGCTTAGCCCATACTCACTCTGCTTTCAGAATTAGACCCAAAGACTTTGTCCCGTCTATTTATCTTCTGTTCTGCTGTTTGTAGGGAGGAGCAGTTGCAGCAGATAACAGCACAAACAGGACTAAAGAATAGCATTTCACAGCCTTTTTTGAGGGAGAGGAGTCTGTGAGACTGAAAAGTCATCTAAGAAGGGAAAAGTACGTCCACGTAAGCTTGATGCTACCATTTGTTTGCTCAATTTTTACCCTGTGCTTGATAGCTAAAGCCAGGAGAGATCCAGGAAAAAGCTGCTTCTGCACAATGAGTCTGACACAGCCAAACATCACACCTTGCCAGTCTTCTGGGAGAAGACAGAAAAAAACACCTGGGCTAAGACAGCTCTCCTTTTGTATTCCCATCTCTTGGAGAATACTTATGGTCACTTCAAATTCAAGGTTGAAAACCATTTAAATCTCTGCTTTCTCCGAGAGAAAGGACATCAACTTTCTGATTCCCGAAGCAGTGCTTTCAGGCTTTAGGTGTCAGGAACACGTTTCCTCTGTTTGCTTGCTTTTCACCACTCCTGACTCTTTTGGTTTAATCAGTGTTTCAGGAAGGAAATAGGAGAAATTCCATGAGCTTAAAGGGCTCTGTAAAGTACAGGGGAAAAAAAAGATGCAAGACTGATTCACTTTAGTAGTTAGTGAGTTGTGTCCTTTTCACTCTTCTGTCACCAAAAGAAAGAGAAATTTAAAAAAAGAAAAAAAAAGGAGGAAAAGAAAAGCTAGCAAAGAATAAAGTGCACAGGTCTGTCAGTTCAGACTTAAAGCTTGAGGAAGGAATTTAGTATTCTGCATGATTGCTTCCTTCTTATTCTTGCTGCGGTTGCTTCTCCACTTGCTAATTCATCTTAATTATAGAATATTTGGACAGCTTAGAGCAAAGTTCTCTGTTGACAGTGCTTGAACAAAAGAAAGTATTCAGGCTCATGAATAGGTGCTGTGCTGAGGAAATCTAATTGGTTTGCTATGACCGCCAACGCTATGGATTGCACAAGGAAGGGGAGCTGGTGGTGTACCTGTGTTTTGCACAGGTTTCCTTGATCTGTCCTCTTACTATTCTCTCATATTCTCCTACCCTCTCTGTCTCCCTGCATGTTCCTTCTGCCACAGGGTGAAGTAGCGGCAGTAAAAAAGAGCTTCAGGTATGTTGAGGGTTTTAACACGGTATTTAGAAACCAATGGAGGATGTCCTATTTCTGAACAAACCCATATGCAGCTCTGCTCGATCTTTGAAACAGCATACCGACATTAATATTAATTATATTAATAGTGTAGTGACTTGATTGCTACAGAAATAGGTCTCAAATGAGATTACTTTAATGACTGGATAGCTAAATCCATAAAAATCATTGGAGGGCCAAATGGTGGGTCAGGCTCAGATCCCTAGTACAGAGCTGAAAAGCAGCACAATCCAGTGTTAAGGGACCAGTAGGGCTTCTCTGCATCTCAGTGGGTATTGCGCCCTTTTGCTGGTGAAGATGCTGTCTGCACAGGGCAGAGATGCCCTCTGCTTGCACATTTTCCTTGAAGTCACGTGGTTACCCTACAGAGGAGTGGGAAATATTTTATTTTAAAGAGGTTATTATCTCCCAGGACAACCAACGTGAAATTGCCACTCTCCTTGGAAATAAGCAGTGGTGCTTGAATGCCAGGCTATTCTAATGTATCTCAGTCCTGCTGAGAGTGACCTTCCAGAAACTTCTTTTCTCTGCAAGACGTCTCACCCCCAGAGCCATCCCATTTTCTGCTGCCTATCTATGCAGACCAGGAAGGAGGTGTTATTTAGGTAGCTCTGTTTGCACTTAAAGCCAATTACTTTTTTTGTGTGTGGAGAGCACAGGGTGGTCTATTTCAGCATAAGAAGATGTATCTAGATGTCTTTGAATGGTGAAAAACAAATGATAGTTTATTAAAAAGGAGACATTTTCAGGGAGAAACAGTCCAAAACATAGCCTGCTGCTTTATGTGGTAATGTGGAAAAGTTTGTATTATAATTTGTTTTATAGTTTTTGTACCACTCTCCATCTCTTCCCCAGGAAGCTTATATAAGGTGAAAAAGTTATGCATTTTTCAGTCATGGCAGGCCCCAGAGTCAACCATGAAATAGAGTCCATTCACTCTTTGTAGTGTCCAACTCTGCTGCTTCCAGTGCGTTAGGCAGCTGGTTATGCTCCTCAGCATCCATGGCCACACTCAGAGCAGGCAGAGTAAAGCCCTCCTAGTCACCAAGACATGCCCTTGGTAAAAAGTGAACCACAAGAGAGGGTGGCCTACTCACTGCTCTCTTACTTAGATAAGATGTTGTTTGTATTAATGCCTTTATCACTGCAATTGCAATTTTATTTTAACAAACACAAAATCAGAAGCACTCAAAGGTCCAAATCTCATTGAAAGTCTAAGGAAGTTGAGGAACTTTAGGATCCCCTTGAGTTCCCAGCCTATGAAAGCTGAAAGCTGTGCTATTAAATGGAGCAGTCTATTTTGGAAAAATGTAACTTCCAGTGGCTGGAAATGTGGCTGAAAAAATGTTTCCAGGACATAACTTTCTCCAAGGAGTACAACCTTCTGAAGTGAAAAATGCAGGGGGAGGTGACAGTGACACATCACCTCACCCAGATCCATCCTCAGGGCAGTCAGCTTTACCCAAATCACTACTGAGAGACGTTAGTCTATTTCGGGCCTTGCCAGCTTTTGCTTGATGTCTCACTTAAATCCTCCTTGCCTGCTTTTAAGCCAATACCTTCTTATAGCTACAGTGGATATGTATTTATTTATTTATGACTCACTCTGCTGCTACCTCCGGTGCATGTGAAATCTACTATTCTAATTCTTCTCTTTCTCAATCATTAGACTTAAACCACTTAATTTCTTTCAGTCTTTCCAAATTAAGTCAGGCTTCCTAAATATCTACTAACACTTTTTGTTCTACTGATAGTTATTTTTATTTAGTTAGATTACATTTTTCTGAAAGAAGAGTTTTCAACCCTGGATGCAGCACTGCAGCAGGGCAGGGAGGGAACATTTCTCACCTATGTCTTACAGCAATCCTGTATTAACAGCTGCTTTAGCACTCAGTCTGATGTTTGGTTTTTGTGTAGCAACGTAATGGGACCCCAGGGCTCCACAGAGCTCTTTAAAATGTTGAGAACCAGTAGTAAATACAATATGCAGCATTTTGTTTTATTTAATTGTATAAGTATTTTTTCACTGTATTTTGTTTTTTTTAATTGTCACTAAATAAGTGAGGGGCATTGCTTTTTAGGGCACAGTGCTCATATTCCTATAGGAGACTGTAAGACAGACAACTTGATGCCTGGTTCAAGCTTACTGTTATCTCTGGACCCAGCAGTAGTTCAAGCACTGTCAAAAAGAACTTTGTAAGAGAGTTTTTTGTGTGTAAAATTTAAAGGAATCCAATACTATATGAAATAAGATCAGTATAGATTAATAAGTATCAAATAATACCTTATAAGATAAAATACTTGAAAAACATTATTTAGAGTTGGAAATGGAGATTACCTTGTAAAATACTTCGAACTTTCTCTTTAGTGACTCTTTACAAACTCAACCCAAGCCGCCATTTTCCCATCTGCAAGCCTGAAGGCCAGCAACATCCCTAGCAAAGGCTGCTGTGCAGCAATACAAATGCATGGGAACGCTGTCATAAGTTAGTAAAAGACATACAAATATGAATATATGGAAATATTTAAATCTATATGAAATTTTGCTACATGCTGCCATGTGTTTACATAGACTACTTTTTCTACTACTGTTTAGACATGTTATAGAGCAGGAACTGGGCTGACTAGAAAAAAGGCATGAGTCAGAGAGTTACCACATGCAAGGTAATAGCCGTTTTTCTGGTTTCCATTTTATGACAGGTTAATATTAATGTCTTTCTAGTGTTATCTCAATGAAAAACAAGCAATAGTGTTGTTTTGTATGCTGCTGTTCTCATAAACCTTGGTTGCAGGAGACCACAATGTAGGTCACTGTTAGGGCAGATCAGTAGGGAAAGAGTTTAATGATATTCATAAAGTTCTGGTGGGATTGGATTCACATGTTCCTGGGCTAAGAGCTGCCCACAACTGTACAACACTTTGGCCCATACTGAGATGAAAGAAAGAATAGATGTAAGGAAGAGAACAAGGAAAGGAAATAGGCACAAAAGGAAAATACATATAAATCAAGCTTGCTGAGACAGGTGGGAAGCCCAATAAAAGTTGTGTTATCTGAACCACAGATGATCTATGAGAGGCTGCAGAAAGAGGAAGGATGAGAGTGACCTTTGGAAAACATCGGTGAGAGCAGTGGCTCAGCAGCAGCTCCTTTTCACCAGATCACCTTAAGCACGTTTTCCTAGCTTACCTTTTCTTTTCTTTGAAGTGAGGCACTGTCAGGACTGCTTGTACTTTTTGTTTTCAGCTGTCACCTAGTCCTGCTGCAGTCAGAATTGAATTTATCAGCCCTGTCATGAAGGTGCAGCAACTGAAATAACTGCAAATAAGAAAGGCTTTGAGTGCTGAGGCAAACAGCTCTGGCTGGCTGGACTCCCCTGAGAAACAGCATTCAGCTACAACCAGAAAGAATTAGAAAGCTACTGAGTAGGATGGGATATTTTCTCAGGAAAATGTGTCTTCCTTGCTTGACTTGGTCTGTGGCAGTTGGGGTTGGATGGATGGGTGGACAGATGGACGGATGGATGGGTGGACAGATGGACGGATGGATGGATGGACGGATGGACGGACGGATGGATGGGTGGTGCTGTACTCATCTTTCCATGTCTAGCCCTTTGAACTGGCTCAGCCAACATCACAGTGTAGGGAACTGTCTGCTGCTTTGGCTACATACACCACTGGAGGGGGTTGCCCTGAACCTTAGCTTGAGGAATTGCTACAGTCCTGTTTTAGGTCTCCTGGAACACATACCTCCAAGTCTAACATGTAGGAGTGGAAGGAAAGCTGTTCCCTGCAGCCCTGTACCCTGTTCATTCTGGCATCTCTCTGGGCAAACCCCGACAAAAGGAGCTCCCTTGGGTTAAGATGCCATGAGTAATTTACAATGAAGAATTTTGTGTGCTGAAACTTCTTCAATACCAGACTCTGTTAAGTCAAGGAAATGTTTAAATACAGAAATCAAACCTGATGGCCTGACTTTGAGGGGAGATGGCCACAGTAGCTGAAGAGGCTTCTCCACCTTGAGCATCCCCACTACTTTACGATCAACTGTTTTTTTTCTTTTTGAGCTTCGACATTTCCGGAGGCTGGAAGCTCAGCAGAAACTTTGCAACTGCCCTTTCTATTTTGAAACTTCCTCAGGGCCAAATACCAGTCCCAGTCATTCTTGGTAGGAGGGTAAAGTGCAGTGAGAAGTACATGCACCTCCTGTGCTCCCTATCAGTCTGGGCTTCTGTATCAGTATTTTACAGTGCTTCATTTATTGTCAGCAAAACTCAGTGAAGTGTTAAGGCTTTTTGTGGGAGAATGGCAAACTTTTTTTGAATGTCACTACTGAAGGTGAGGAAATGAGAGCAGGTGGCAGAACAACGCCTTCAATATATTTATTGCACAACTTGGCTGAGAAGGAGCATCCCCAGCTTTACAGCTCTTGGAAGAGCAGCAGCAGCTGCAACTGACCTGCAGATGTTGGCCTCTCAGAGGGACCCACTGGCCACCTGCTCCAAGTTGCTTTTGCCAGGAGCTGGCTTGAAACAGAGGTGCTGATGACTCTGATGGGATGGGGGCTTTCTCCTGATGGTCACCTGACCAGATCCAGCTCAGCAGGAAGCGATGAGAAATTATTCATGCTGCACTCCTCTCAGATGGGTGCAAAACTATGAGAAATACTGCTGATGTCAATAGTTACCCAGAGGTAACTATGGAACAGGGAAGCAAGCAGGGATTCTTCTGCCAGTCCTGTTTTACCTTCGGAGCGACAGTGCTCAGACAGGTCTGTGTGAAGGAGACTGCTCTCCTCCTATTCCTTCACTGTCACTCCTGTGAAGCTCTTCAGCTGAGGCTCAAAAAGTGCCATATGTTATATAGACAAGTTGTTGTGAGGAAATGTAAACATAGCTGAGATATGGTTAGCTGCAACAGCTTTTTATTCTCATGATTTTTGGAGATGCAACTATACTTTTCTGGTTGGTAGGCCAGGATACAGCACAAGAATTGTTCTGGTTCCCTCGCCTTCATGTAATTTAACAAGACACAAAAAATTTAATAAACCATATGTGTAAGTGTATGCCTGAAACAGCAGTAAAAGGAAAGTTTTCCAGGACCCATTTGGTGAAAGCAGGGCATTTGAGCTGTACTTCACAGATTATAAACCTATTACACATTTATTATTTTCCTCCTGGAATGAGCCAAGCTCTGTGAACCTCATGCTGTGCAGGGTGTCCCATTATGAACTCTGTGCAACCAGCAAAACAAAACCATCTTCAACCCTTTTTTATTTCAATACCTTTGTGAATCTTGTTAGACATGGAATGTCTTGCATTTACTGCATACTGTGGCAATAAATACAAAATGAAGTGAAAGAGAATGCAGATTATTAAACTATACTCCTTAATAGATTTGATATCATCTAATGTCTAAGTCATGCAGCATTGCTCAGACACAAACATCACTTTCTGATACAGCAGAGCCCTTTAAATTGAGGTTCTGATGATGGAAAAGTCCCTTTGTGGTAATACCTATTCAGTGTATGACAGCATAATGCCCTGTTATAATGGTAGGACACACATCTTCCTTCCCTCTATGGAAACATGATTACCATCCTGGACTGAACTGAAGTGGGTTTCAATAATTTGGACTTCACTTGCTCCTGCTGTGTTTTTCTGCTTTTAAATTGGAGTAATTTGTTGTAAATGTCTTCTATTCTTGCTGTTAGAATCCTCACATCAGAAGAGTGGTTAATTGACAATAAAGCTGATCTAAAAAATAATAATAGAAATGGTCATTAAGGAAGCTAGCAAATGTTTACCTTTTGGTTTAGAAAAAGAGAAGGCTGTAATTATTAAACATTTTTCTGAAATAAATCTGCAGGAGTGTGGGTAACGAGATGAATAATTGTCTTTAGAAATAAAAACAGGTAGTGCCTTAGCGCTCTGTTCTGAAATTCAAATGGGGAAGGACTGCCAGGACTACATGCTGCTTGCCTGATCTATTAACTCCAGTGAGGGCTCGTGACTCAGAAAGCTTTTATGCAGGGCATGAAGACCTGGTGGGATAGTCTACTCCCAGTAAGCACTGGAGATCTTCTCCTTTGCACTCCCACCCCATAGCAGAGAAGGAAATGCTCCAGACCTTGCTAACCTGGTATGTGGTGCAACACCTGGGCTAGTGACCTTGCACAGTGCCAACCCAGCCATTTATCTCCTTCTGCTCACTTCCACCTTCCCCAGGCAAACAGCCCAGTGGCTTCTGACATACTGCTGCTGGGGGTACTCCTAAGATCTTGCCCCAGTTGCTTCAAGGCACACTCTTGCTTCCTTGCTGCATCTGTCCTTCCCCTCCTCCTTCTGCCATGGCTGGTTTGCAGGGGGCAGTGTATCACTGAGCTGACTTTTGCTATAACAGGATGTTTGACTCAGTTTTGTGTTAGCAGGGGCCTATACACAGTCTACAGGCTGCCTCTTTTCAACCACTGGCTCTGGGGTGTCTCTGGATTGTACTCCATGCTGTGGTGCAAACTGGCCTTCAAGATAACAGCAGAAAGTCTTGGGGTTCTGGTTATAAACTTCATGTGATGACCAGATGCTTCATTTTTATTTGCTCACCTCCCCCTCTTCCACTGACATTTTTATGATCATTTATATACTTTCTGGAGGAAACACCCTCCCCCAACTCAATAGTATATTTTTCCTATACTTTTTTATTAGGCCAATATTGAATTAAGGTATATTTATTTTTATTAACAGTTATTTTTACTGTTTTTTTCCAGAACACAAGAGGCACCAGTAAGTAAGGCTGTACATCAGCCCATGACTGTGTGTGCAAGTGTCGCTGCTGCACAGAGCTCCCTTTCTTGCTTTCCTCTGTGCTGTGTGTCACCTTCACACCTCTGCCACCAACTCTCAATCACTCCCTCTGACGGAGGTCAAAGAGTACTTGCAAAGTCTTAACTTTCCCTGGTGACAGTCCAAGGGGCTTCTGGAGCACTTGAGACAGGCTTCCTCTCCCTTTCTCAGCCTTCATAATGAAAGTTGCTTTTCCTGACCCTGAGGCACTTAATATTTCTTTAGTGCTCTGTTAACAATGGTGTCAGCTGGCAGATTGTCGTGACATCATTACACTGACTTTAGGCTTATTTTTCATAGACTTTCAGCATAAGAAAATGTAAATATAATTTGTTACATGATTCCCTCACCTTTACCAAATTTTCAGTGTGGGTATAGTGGAAGAGCTCCTAAATTCAGCACCCCCACTGTTACTGGCTTCTGACTGACAGCAAAGGACTTCATGGTAATATACCAGATTAGTAGTTAAAAGGCTTGCTGACATACTTATCTAAAGATGTCGGTAAGTCATTTAGCCTTTTTTTTCTTCCACTTGTCACTCATAAAATGGACATTATGGTCTTCCTTCTTCTTGGATAATCCATAAAGTTTTTATGATTTTTCCCTATCTACAAACTGTGGTCTTTCTACGTAATTTGTGGGTCCTTCGGGCCTGGGAGTACCTAGGGTTTGCCATACAGTATCTTTGTGCAAATAAAATGGCAATCTGTCTCCCTTAATCTCTGTGCAGCACTCCATGACTTATCCTTTTGATTGAGGAAAGAAAAATAATATGAACATTTAAAGAAGAATATTTTCCAAAAGTCTGGATGTATTTGGCATCAAGGCAATTTCCTTCTACAGCCATGAAATCCCACCAGGAGAGGAGAGTTTAAAGAGAACCGTGTGAGACATGCCACCCCATCTCCATGTCAGGCAGGTACCATTCCACCTGAGTAGCCTGCTTACACCATTTAGCTTACGTCATGCTTTGTGTGCCTTGTTTTGGAAAAGTGACCTCTGGCATTTTGGAAGACAGCAAGTGTGATACTTCCTTCCCAACATTAGGCATCATGGCTGTGTCATACATAACTTGTTCAGGCAGTGTACTCCAGCACATCTAAGATTTCGCTTTCCACTTACAGTTGATGTGACAGCTGGATCTGACCACAAAGGTTGTCTCAGGACTACCTTAAGCATGCAATGAAGATGACCCAATAGCCACACAACACAGCCCCATGGGGCACCCTGAGCACACCTCCGTGGCACTTACCTTCCAGCCAGCTCCATCTCTATGAATCTCATCCACAGCCCTTCTGAGAGGTGCAATATCCCACCATCAAATTGTTATTTCTCAGTAATTTGGATGATTTGCCTTCACATGAAGACAGACATTCATTCATTTCACCTGGGCAGGAAATCTATATTCTATATTATTCTTGTGTTAATATACAGAGAGCTAAATAAAAGGTGAATTGATTTCCTGAAGCTGAACAGACTTTTGGCATTAGCACAGATACAGCCACAGTCAAAGAGCAGACCTTTCAATTTAGTTCTTCTGCTGTCGATGTAAATAAAATTGCTCGTGAAGCAAATTGCAGCCAGTTATTGTCTGCACTCACAACCATTATGTTCTTTGGAAATGATCATTTATGTTAGATAGTGGTTTATGTTTCTGTGAAAGTTTGTAAGGCAAATGCAAAGCACAATTTACCTTGAAGGTCAACTGAATATTACAATTGGCACTTACAGGTCATTATTGTACAGCTAAAATGATCTCAGGGAAAAGAGTGATATTTGTGAAATGACACAAACCCAGAGATTCTTAATTAGCTGATAAAAACCATGTGGGCTGTTAATCCATAAGACCATGGCGGGCTACAGGTGAAGTTTCTGTATTATTATTTGGGTTGTGTGGGCAACACATAGGTATGGGAAAATATCCCTGTGAGGGCATGGCAAGGAGAGGGAGAGACCTTCCCCTGTCAAGAGAAGGACTTAACTCCAATTTATGCACCATTAAAGGTAGGGATTTGGTACACAGAACAGGAAAGTAACCTTGGGCAGAGAGATGGCCTTGCTGACAGAGCAGAGGACCCATCTAAATATTTCTGTACATGTTTTTGTGAGCAAACTTACTGTTATCTAAGGAAAATGATTAGCCACCCACCCTGAGACATAGCCTGTTCTTCTCCCTCCCAGGTTGAAGAATGAGTTACAGCCAACTACATCAAAAAGGCTACTGTGAAATACTATCATTCTGCTTGGGTACAGTCTTTGAACTGATTCTTGTGGCTGCATAGAAGTTCAGTCACCAAAGTTCTCTTTAGCTTTGAGTACACGGAGCAGCATGAACTGGGTTACTGTATCTCCAGATTTTTCTTGGAGACAGCCTGAGGTCAGCTGGGGTTCAGACTGCCAGCCCACTCCATGTGTCCTGGTATTGGGGGGACCTTGGCAGTGTGGGTGTCCTTGCAGAACAGGCCCTGAGTTGCACAACCTGCATGATCTCGATCACATAACATTGCTGCAGACACAGAGGGGGTCAGGCAACTACCACAGAGGAAGACTTTCCCCTCACTTTCCCTTTCACGTGGCTGGCCAGCAAGGAAAATAGACCAGAGCCTCACACTCTTGGGGGGACTTCCCAGACAGCTGATGCTGGAATAAGGAAGCTCTCAAAGGAGAATCTCCTATCAAGAGTGAACAATCGTAAATAAACGTGCACACAGACAGGTCTGCTGAGAGCTGCCTCTCAGTGTGGGCACAGGGGCCGATTCCTCTGCACAACTGGCTTGTGTAGCCAGCACTCACTCTGTGTGTGTCCTCTGCTATGACAGCCCAGGCTCCAGCAGATTAGCAGCATTTATTGGAGGTGTACAATGGCATTCTATTCAGGAAAAATGTCTCTTTTAGAAAGGATTTGCTACTTTGGAGAAAAATTCCCACAGACTTGCCTCTATTGTCATTGGCTGGTTACAAACTGCCTTGTACAACCATTTTAAAATCCTACAGGCAGCTGCTTTGTGTCTTTGCAGAGAGCAAAGAAAGCCCTGAGGGCTCTGAAGTGGTGAGTACTGATCCTGGTGTAGGCACCTCCAGGAAATGGGAAATGGTGGACCTGACTGTCAGAAGTAATCATCTGGAAGTCATATCCTAGTGGCTTTTCTAGACTAATTGGATGAGATACTGTAATGATCTCCAGTACAGGTTTGATGTTTGATGGAAATAGCACAGCCATGACCTGGCAGTACTGGTGGTCCCATGCTAATGATTCATGGGAGAGAAAAGGAACTATTAGTACAGCTTTGATGTAAAAAGACATCTTCTTTTACTTCCAAGTTTACAGCAGGAGGTAGGATGGGAATTGCTTTTAAACACTGCTGGATACAGAAATAATAAAAAAGACCCTGAATAGATTATGAGTGAATGTCCTTTCCAATGGTGCTGTCCCTAATGAAGTACAGCTCTCCCACCTCTGTCAAAAGTTTCATTTTTCTGTATGTTAACATCAGACAATCAATCTTGTCCCATCATCTTCAGTAGTGTGCAACTCTTCCAGCTTGCTGGGGAAAGGATTCTTTTTTATTTCCTCTTTAATTAAGCTCTGTGGCATGCTGCTTTACTTAGAAGGCTCAAAGATGTATGTATGTTGCTTCAAACAAACCATTGGAGAGAAGAGCATTACAGATAGCCCTCTCTAACAGTAAGAGGTCCAGAGCCACAGGTAAACTAATGCACAGGCAACAGCATCAGCAACAAAAGCAGGTAATGATATGCAATTACTGGATTTGCAAATACTCTGCTGGGTTGAGAGTATCTGAACACATTATGCCAGGCTGCCAAAATTGTTTTTTAAAAATGCAAAACAAGAGGGCACTTAGAAGCCGCACACTTGGTATGTCAGGTTCTTTGAATAGTATGAACGACTCCATCAAGCAAGTAAGAGACGGGAAAAGATAAATGTTTTCCATCTGGTTTTACTACTGTCTGCTTCATTGTTCCTATAGTGTAGTCAGAGGTGATTTTAAGCAGTTGCTAATGGGTAAAGGTTAGGCCCTTCAAGTACACATTCATGAGGCACCTGCCTGATGATAATCCAGGTCTCTATAGATGTGAGCTGGTCCCTAACCACTGCCTTCATTGCTCGAAGTCATTGCCCAGCCCATTAGCTTGTTCTTGTTATTCAAGAGAGTCTGTGCCCTATTACTGCCATCTTACTCCTGTCTTTAAAAGAAATGGTTGGTTGCCCTCTGTAAAACTGTTCCTATTATCCTTGAAATGCTTTTCTTTTCCATGCTCTGTTGTGCTGTCCAGACACTACCTGGGCATTCAGCTGTTGATTACACAGTCCATGTTTTTTTCTGTGCATCTAGGCCATCATTAGAAACATTGGTGGACACAACCACCTGTTGAGACTTCACAGTATTATCTGTTTTTAGACTGAGGCATTGCTGATGGGGTAAGGGTATATAATAATAAATCAAAGCAGAGGTTAAATATGAGATGCAATGTTTTTGGCCTTTCTGACCACATGCCCTGGGTCATTTATTGATTATTCTGTGGCAGTGCTCAGAGACTCTCATGACACATAAGATGCTGTACACCAAGAAAAAAAACAGACACCATTACAGAGAAATTGTCATCTAAATAAACAAGCAAATACACTTAAAAATATCTGAGCTCAAGACCTGGATCCTTTATCATTTCCCACTTAGGTTCTTTTCTATTCATAACATATCTGGGCTGGAGACTCTGTACTTTCCTCAGAAAGACATGTGGCATCTTCCACCTAAGTGCCTATTTTCATCCCACTAGAAACTCAATGTCCCTGAGACCCTTATCCTTCCCTAAATTTGCTTGAAAATGGTGAAAAAAATTAAAACAGTATGCCGTAGAAGGTTTGAGTAGTGTGGAATGACTACATTGATACTATTTCATTAGAAGACTAGGCTAAACAACAAGGAATAAAGTACTATTTTAATCCTTGTTTCTCTAGTGAAGAATTTAGTAAAGAGCAGTGCAGTAAGTACTTTTAAGGGTTTGAAACATAAAAAGCAGCTTGCACTGAGAATTCTCCTGTTACTAGGCTGTTTATGAAAATCTTTTTGCACAAGAAAGTATCTGGTGGCTTCAGATTAGATTATATATACCTGTTAGGAATAAAGCAGAAGGGGATTCTGATAAAAAGACCGAAGGCATAACCCATAAATCAAGAAGCGAAACAAAAACGGAACCTGCTGCTGATGGAATTTCCATTGATTTATTTGAACAGCCCCAGTATGAATAATAACTTAATCTGTCTCAGGACTCTCTCCCCACAGCACTCTGATTTACAGCAGCCATCCATCTCTTTTCATAATTAGCAGGCTCTGACAGTATTTATTCTTCTCTGCCCACCTTCATTAGCATTAAAATTTAGACTTTCTCCGTGCTCTGGAGCAGCCAGCATTCATGCTGCCTGGTGCACTGGGATTACTCAACAGCTTGATTTGTGGAGTTGTTCTCTTACACCCCACCTCCTTTATGCTGGTAGGTAAAGTCTGCTGCTTTAAAGGAGGAAGCTTTTCTAGGAATTCAGCAGAAATCAACGTAGCTGTGGTATTGAGTGGCAAAAAAAGAAATGGGGTTATAGTGCTAAAAGTCTCTGCCTCCTCAGTTGCTCAACAGAAACAAAGGGAACCAGACTGGCCAAATGATCAGTTAGCAGAGTAAATCAAACTTCTTTTTTGTAGGTGATTTTCCACTGCAAGTTTTAGAGAATCCATGTTGTCTAATACACTGCAGAAGCAGATAAAAAAATTATTTGCATCACAAAAGCATAAATGAGGATGCATCCTTTAAATTTGGAAATACTTCTTAAATAGCTGAATGTAAGATCAAAAGGTGATTTTCTGTGTCAGTGTAATTAAATTGATAATATGGGATTATATCACTGGATAATTTGATCCCAGAGTTTATTTGGCAAAGAGAAAGCAATACTGCCTGTACAGAAGGCTAGATGGCCCTCATAGGGGGCCATCACTAACCTGATTATACATGTATTGCTTATTTATATGGTAAATCAAGTGATGGTGTTAGGCATTTAATTGGCATGTAATAATTATGTGAAATTAATTCCATAATTATTAGCATCTGTGTTTATGTGACTATTTTTGGTTATTAACTGAAATTTAAGTTGCTTATAGCAATGTGAAATAATCTCTGAGCAAGTTTATTGGAGGCACAAATGGAACCTCGTGTTTGAACCAGTTATTTTGGGGTTCAGAGCTACCTCCTTCTGTCTATGGAGTGTCACTGGTTGAGCATGGGCCTTACAGTAGATGGACAAACTCAACTGCAGTTGCTCAAATCATTCTGGGTGAAACATTTTGCTCATTTTTCCCTTCCTTGTAGGCACTGTTAGAAGGTGACAGGGTGACCAAAGGAGGTATCCCAGAGGATATGCACTAAACCGATTCAGAAGTGCAAACTGTGGTCTCCTTTTTTGTAAGTCAGAAGAATCAAAGTCAAATACATCATTTATTGCAAATTCTTCTTTCTGCTTGAATGACTGTGTCCATTTTCTGGATACAGAGACAGAACAGAGAGAGGTGAAAATAAAGTGCCTGTCTCGCCCTGTGAGCACGCAGCTGACATGATGATGAAATTTCACTTTCTGTTCCCTGGTTGTCCACCTTAATCACAAGCCCAAACATTCCAGCTTCATTGAGAAACTGATTGCTCATGAATGTCACCCAACTCCCGAGTCTCCTACAGAATGTCTCATCACACATGCTTATTTAGATAAACAAATATTGCTGAGAGCAGCACAATGAATGGAAACTTATTTGCACAGCTTTGTGACTTGTGACTGAACTTGAGGGTGACTAGGAAAAGACATGTTCATCCTGCTGAGTTTTTGCTGGTGAAGATACCTGTAGGTTCTTCTTCTCTTTTGATGGTGCAGATTTTCGTGGAAAATGTAAGGTGTGCATTTGAGAGCTCTGCTCCTCTGCCAAAGTTGGCTGAAGTCAAATGAAGCTTTCAGGATGTATTGTTGGGGGGAGGCCCAGAGTCCCATAGCAGGAGCCTATAAACCCTGTTTTCCTAGGCAAAATAGCCTGAAATGATCCCTCACAGTCAAACCAAAGAATATCAAACCATCAAGCCTTATTTTGTTCATCCAGTCTCAGATCATCATAACACAACTGTTCTAGTTATCTTTATTATTACAAACTAAATCATGCCCCTCTAAGAAGGGCACCTCCACTGCAGTTTGTCAGCAAGGAATTTACAGGTCTATCTGCTGATTTGTCTAGATTTCCAGTATCCCTGGACTATAATTTTACATCTGAGCTAGTTTAACACCACAGGTCCTATCTTAAACATCATCCCTAGCCCCATTATTCTACCACACTTCTATCTTTTGTTATGTTTATCAGTACAGTTGAAATAGAAGGCTAAGCCTCTTGCTGATTTTTGGTTGTCGTGTGAGATTTTTGGTATTTGGCACAAAGTCTTGGTAAGGGAAGCCAGAGAAAGCTATTAAGGAGTAGTTTATATCAATGGTCATTGTCCTTTATAGTGCCACCTCTGAAAACACTTCATTTAATTGCCCTGTCAGGCAGCAATAACCGCTTCCACTGATTTGTGGCAAAGCCAAAAGAAAGAATGAGTACTTCTTCACCTTTGCTGTGTGTGAAGGGAATTTTGAAATGACTGTGGGGAACACCTATGTGTTTTTACCCAGCAGAAATTTCAGAAAAGGTGCATGTGTGAAGAAGGGCCCCTTCTTTGCAAACATGGTGCTTACAACAGCAGATAAAAAGAGTGGGGACTGAGGAAGGATGGGCATTTACAGTGGCACACAGACCTGCTAAGAGAAGAAGTGATAAATGCTGGGTGAAGGGACCCAATGTGACAACTGCACGCAGGAGTACTTACAGCCACTCACTCCTCAGAAAATCTTGTTGACATCTGGGTTTAAATGATCAACAAGTTTGCCTTACCTTTGATTTCTTTGGCTTGCCTTTTTTTTTTTTTTTTTTTTTGCAACTTCACCATTTTTTCAGTAATAAAAGAACAAGTGTAAGGGTTTTTTATAGAATCTTTCAAAAATGAGTCAGAGTCTGTGAAGGCAGACTAAGAGTGTGATGCAGATTTCAAGGTGAAGAACAAAACTATAGGTTCCTCTTTAGTGGACACGGGAAGATTTATTGTATTCCTTTGTGTCAGGCACACCAGCAGGAGGAATAAAAAGAAAAGGAGATTCAAGTGCAGAATTCTGAATTCAGTTGCGAGTGGCCCTTTAGATAATTCACATCCAGACCTTCATTTGTGTGAATGCATAGCATCCACCAGTTACTTGTGGTGCAACGACAATATATTCTTGTACTTGGTCCAGGACTTCACCAGGCATAACTACAGCATTTTGTGTGCAACTGTGTTCTTCCCAGGCAGGCATGCAAGATGCTGAAGGGAGATGCTAGACATAAAATCACTTCCAAAAAAGTACACCTCTGTGCTCATACTCATGTGATCACATGTTCAGAATTACAGCTGTGTTTTCAAAACTTTTCAGGGGAAAGGGGCCAAATAGCCTTATTTTAGAGCTGTGCAAATTTTTGAATTGGTAACCAGACAGAATGAAGCAACGCTGCCTTTTCCCTCCCAAAACACGCAACATGAGACTTTTCAATCGTAACAGGATTTAAAACCAAATCTGCCAGAGAAAAAAAAGATTAATAAAAAAAGTTTTTATTATTCTGAAAGATATTTCAGTGTTTGATCTTCTTCTCTTTAGACTTACTTTTAGGATTTTTATTAAGAGAAATTTGGAAAAGCCAGTTTGCTTTGAAGTGGAACATAGAAACTCAATGTGCAAAAAAAGCCACTGAAATGCTTTGGCATTTTGTAAATTGCAAACAATGATAAGGCAGAAAATTACAAACCCACGAATTCTTTCATTCAACACAACGTGCGTTTTTTCCATCAAAACCCCTGTTCCCCTGCTGTCTGCCTGCAGTGAAGAAACTGTATCACCAGCCTTTCCTGACCTCTCCATAAAACTGCTTGATTAATGGAATGGGAAGATGAGGCAAAAGCCTTCCCTACAGATAACAGGCATCTGCTGACAGTGACAGCATCCCTCCTTTTCTTCAGGCACAGAGACCTTTTACACTTCAGGGAAAAAGGAAATAGATTCATTTCAAAGAACTGCATTCAGACTCATTTAGAGTTTAACAGACAGTGCTGTATTAATGGCTGTCATTTTCTTCCTGTGCTCATACCTGCTGACATGGGCTTACAGCATCCTCATGTTCATCAAAGTTGTTCATCTACCCCAGCCTGCTCCAAAATACACCCCAGAGTCTAGAGTGAAACTGATTCTTTAACTGCTGCTTGTCCCTGTGCAGTCAGGCATCTGTCATAAATGCAGTCTTACAAATCTGAAACTTAAAAAGTCATGTAGTAAAGGAGATTTTTGCTAGAAACAGGTTTGCTTCCAACTGAGAACAAGCTCATGGGAGCTTGAAGAATTCTGTGCATTTCAGAGGGTTTTGTCATTTCTTAATTATGTGAGGTCCAAACTTAGCTGCTACACTGATGAGTATAGTTTTCCTAAATTATCAGCACTATCCCATGCTTAGCCATGTCTCTCCAGCAAGTAATTTCTTAAGAATTTTGAAATGAGAGGCCTAGAAAATTATGAGAGTATTGAAAGAAATAATGCCAACGAACAGTCAGGAGAATAGACTGAGTGTTTTGGATTAATGTCCAAGACAGCAACTTCAAATTAGAAGAAGGTAGGAAAGATGTTTCTTTATTTCTTGCTCAGTCTGAAGTACCAAGAGCACTGCAAGATAGGAGTTTGTGCTGAATAAATGTATGACAGACCCTCAAGCCTGAGAATGAAGAAAATATTCTTCAGACCTCTGAAATCTCATTTGATAGCTTCCAATTGTTTTGTTTAACTCTGCCCAAAATATTCTTTAGGCAAACTTACTTTCCTTTTCAAGTGAGGATCACAGCAAAGAATGAATGAAGAGAAATCTAGTTTGTGTAAAGGACAGATAGAAAACATTTCCAAAGAGGAATATCAGAGGAAAATGCAGAAAATAACACCCTTCTTCACTGCAGATGATTCAATACAAAGCATTCGAAACCCTCCAGCTGCACATTGATGAAGGATGGTAGAGTCCTTGGAGGAAGTATTACTGGATAACATCTTCTTTAGAGATCTGCTTTTGATTTGAGGTAAGGAGGCAGGATATGGAATTAGATAGACTTTTGCTTCATTGTCATGCGATTTTCTCTGTCAATGGCTCTTCAGAACACAGGGTAATTTAGAAACACAGTGAGACTGGGAAAAGAAACATTCTAATACCACACAATAGCAGTATGAATATCCTGAGTTAAAAAAGGAAAGAAAGAAAGAAAGAAAGGAAAGCAATCCTGTTTGTGTACTTACTCTTTAAAATTGCAGGTTAGGGAATGGCCTTAACATAGCTGTTAGTTTAATGATAAAGCCAAGTCATTGAATTGACCTATTTAGATATCAAAGCTAAATATCCACATGTTCTATGTTACATTGAAAAGAAATTTTATTGTTGCACGGTGATTCCTTCACTTGCTTCTAACCCTGAGGCAAAGCCATATAGTCCTGAAATTGGTCTTCATACTTCTCCCGTTTTTGGTTAATCATTAGTTTGGATCCAAACACTGGAAATATTTGAAAGGTGAGGCCTTCTCCTCTTGCAGCATCTGCATCAAGGCTGCCCTCAATGAAGCAGTTGGACCCCTTTTGTTGCTAAGTGTTGTGGATGGGCACATAACCTTTTACTGGAGAATGATTACCTTATTGCTTTTCAAGGTCATTGCAAGGGGTGCAATGCAGAAGTGAACCCATTCAGAAAGATTGCAAGACTTATTGATATAGCTACAGCATCTGAGAAAAGCAGAGTGGTTGAAGCATGCAGAGAAAAATACTGTGCACTAATCAAAATATTCAGGGAGGCAGAAAGGCTGCAGGGTAATTTACAGTGCAGGCTGTCCTTTCTGTACTTGCCTTTAAGGGGTGACCTATTCACACCATGGAATAGCAGGTGACATCTGACATGAGGCTCATCAGGTACAACTGGACAACAGCCTGGCTCTGGCTTTAGCTGTGATGGATGAGGGGTCAGATCACTAAGTGTAAGCTCAGAAGTGCAAAGTGCGGGGTTTGGACATAGCTTGGAATCTGTTTCTGAGGCAATCACTACCAGTGCAACCACACCTTGCTACCTCATAACAATGACAGCTGGGAAGTTCAGACGCCGTGGTCTCTAATCCAGCTTTCTTGTGTTTCCTAAAGTGTAAAGAAAGACAATTCATGGTGCACAAGTATTTCCTCAATATGCTGTGATACCTACACACTAAGGCCAGAAAGATGAAAACTTGCTACAGATTTTTATTACCTAAATGTTTCTGCGATGGCTTTTTAGTTTTGATTTCATACTTGAAAAGTTTTGAAAAGTGCTGAGCTTCCATTAAATACGTGAGTGGGTAGAGACAAAAAAACAGTGAGAGGAGTGGAAACCACCCATCATGTAAAACCTATTCTAATATTTTATTCTGAGTTATTTTACTTGTTTTATCTCATGTTGAGAATTGTAAAACTGCAAGACAGAAACCTGAAAACCCGTTTGTCTTCCAAATAAATCTTACTCTACTACAGGGTTGATCTAGCAGCTAATTAAGTGGTTATGATAGTATTTTCAAGATTTTTGTGTGGTTTTTTTTTTTTTTGTACTATGAACTTCAGCCCACTTTGCAAAGATTAGAGCTTCTCTGCCTTTAAATTGAAGATGTATTTCTGCATTTCTGATTGAAACATGAAATATAGAGGAGATCTAGATGACTTTTCAGTCCCAGATGCTACATCAGCTAATCTAGGCACTTTCCCTCTCAGCATTTCATGCCAGAGTTACTAAATAATACTTTAGAAAGAGAATTGCCAGAGGGGTTTATGCACCAATTGGACAGTGAAGAAACAGAGGAAAAATTAAGTCATCTTTTTGCATAGACAGAGATGGGCATGCTGACTTCGCATCCCAATGGAAAGGCCTTATATTCTGATATTTTGTGAGCTTTGCAAATTTTGTGACATTTGCAAAATGTTTGCTGTTTCTGCAAGTGGATCTCTTTGCAGGGTCCAGCACAAGGCTTATTGTTGCCCACAGGGAGTCTACAGGGGCTGGCACGACACTGAATTTCTGACTCCATTTCAACCCCTTTTTTGCCTTCAGGGATTTCCTTGGATCCCCAGCAGAGGAGGCAGGCATTGTTCAGCAAGCAGGGCTGTTTCAGGGGGGCCAAACCCGGCTCCAGGAACCACACACACCACAAGACTCCTGGCAGTGACAAGGAAATAAGACAAACAGTATATTCTTGTTTTTAAAGGAAATGTGCTGCTGTCTCTGCTGAGAGGAATAAAGAAGGTTGTTTTTAAACCTTTTTAATTTTTTATTTTTTAAGCCATCAGCAACTGCTGTCTGTAACCATATGCTGAACTGTCTCTGCATATCATCTTTCTGATCCTCATTCCCAGGAAGGATGGCCTGCTTATTAAGTGGCCCACACACTCCCCAGACATCACTGCTGGCCAGAAACAAGTCACGGGCTTTTACAAACTGCCTCTTGAGAACTCTACAGATTACAAAAACCTGTGTTAATCCAGAGGTGTTGGCATGCCTCCAAAGTTCAAATAAATTCTTAATTTTTTTCCTTTCCTCACCAAAATTTTGGCCTGAATTATGAGAACACAGAGAAGAAAATGTAGTCCCATTACAGCAGAAATAATGGTAATAGTTTGAACTCAGGCCACTTGAGGTGGAGTATTTCTTCCTCCACAAGCAGAGTGAATTTTCCTTTTTTTTCCCAGCTCAAGTGAAATATTCTTTTAACATTGTGTTCAAATTATCTTGTTCCTCTTGTAGGAACAGAGAGTGGAGGAGGGAGAAACAGAGTTAACATGAAAAAAATTAAAGAAATGTTAGAAGAGAGTTGGTTGTTGTGCCCTGTTCATGCTTTTGCTTCCTGTATGCAGAAACTATCCTTAACTGTCCTCTCTGGTTCCCTTCTCTATATGTTTATTTATCATCCTCTAACCACAGCCAACCAACAAGTAAGGAACACATTTGCAGTGTTGCCCTCATTTCGGAGTCCACGTGGCACTGTGCAGCGCCTCCTCACAGCCGTGCTTAGTCGCCATCCCTGATCCCTGACAGTGTTTTAGAACAGGTTGGATGGGGCCTTGAGCCACCTGGTTTAGTGGGAGGTGACCCTGCCCATGGCAGGGAGTTGGGACTAGATTGTCTTTAAGGTCCCTTCTAAGCCAAACCATTCTATGATTCTGTGAGTATATCAGCTGTGGGGGAAGCTCCTGTACTGCAATCTCATCTTGCACGCTGCAGCCATGTTAACCCCTAGTACTAAACAAGAGTTCCTAAAGGCTTTTCCACCCTTTCAATTCCCCTGCAATAGAAACAATATGTAGGCTGCGGATGAGTGTTCTGGAGTCCATGCCTGGTTGGCCATGCCTGATGATCCACTAGCAGCTTCATTGGCACAGGCTTTACACATTTCCCAGTAAACCCTACTTACTTGTAGGTAAGAGAGAAAGAATACCAAGTGAATTAGGGATGTTTACTCTGGCTGGCAGAGGCCTTGGGAAGCCATGCAATTGGTGCTGTACCCAAAGGCTGCCCACCTTTCCAGCCCATCTCCAGCAACGTCTCCAGAAAGGTTTGATCTGCTGTAGTACCTGTGTCATGTTTGCAGCCTTGTAGAAATGTACCACATCATGCACCACTCTTTGCTTTCATATCAGAAAGGAGGAATTACTCATTTTTTTTCTTTCTTGTGACCTTCCCTTTATGTATTAACCTCAGAATAAAGTTTATTCTTTCTCTATGACATTATTGAGCTTAGCTTTGTGGTCCAATGTAACTTGCAGATCCAGTTGTGACTGCTCCTAGAGAAACCCAGAGTTTTTCATTGTCTTTGAGTAATTTTTCTGCCCCTATTTCTTCACTAATTGTAAGAGAATTTTGACAGTGATCCATTCCTCCAAAGTGCTGGCAGTCCCTTCCAGCCCGATGTCGCTGCAAATTCAATAAGTAGCACAACTACTCCTTCAGCCAGGTCATTAATGTAGAATTGAAAGGGACTGGGCTGATGTTTGACCCAAAGAGTTACTTTTCCCAAAAGTTTTGTACTTTTCCATAATTTCACTTAGACCACATCTCCATAGCTTTCTTACGCAAGTAGTATTCTGGGAAATCCAGAAATTAATCACTTGTGTAGGAAAGTCAGTTATATAATGAAAGGCCAGAAAAGCCAGGCCAGGTGATGCAGAAGTGGTGCTGAGGGCTCAGGCACCTGGCAAGATAACAGCAAAACATGTCCTCACACTGCTTCCTCTGGCTCTGACTGGAGTAGGGGTTCTAGGTGCATCTCCTGTTTTTTCATACTGAAGCAACTTCATTGTATCTGTATTCATTGTATTGAAGGGAAATAGAGAAGCAGCTCATTCTTATCATCAATGCCTCTCCTTGTGAGACTCTCCCGCCTCTCTTGGCACTTACCAGACCTGGAGAAATCTTGAAGGAACCTCAGATAGAAGAAGAAAGTACATCAGATAGAGCTACCTGGAATTTCAGTACTTGGCTACTCAATGCCCTATTTCACTGAGTCCTAATTTGCTGTTCTTAGGGGCAAACCTTCAATATCCTCACTGCCCTACTGATAGCACAGAGGCCCTATGGAATTTCCATACCAGGATTTTTCATGGATGAGGTGGAGTAATCCACAGAAATCCTATAGCCAAAAGAGGTCATCTAAACAAAGTTTTGTTTCTGTTTTTGTTTTTTGTTTTTGTTTTAGACAGCAAAAGAAGGAAGGGAAGCAATCTGTATGTAAAACAAAGCTTTCCAAAGCTAGTTACTTTTTAATAAAATAATACCCTTTTTTTTTTTTTTTTTTTTTTTTTAGCATCAGTTGATTGGCACTCATTTTGGGAAAAAAAAATCTCTTTATTTTGCCCCATGGATTGTTCAGGAACTGCACTCCAAGCTTAGCAAGGCTCTTTCTGCTGGCTGTTGCAGAAATCACACAAATTGAACCTGCCCTTTGTTTACTTGCGTGGCAGGATCCCCTGCATCAATGCTGTATTTCACACAGCAGGAGATCAGTATGGACTTTCCAAGGTCAGTTTGCTGCTGAAGTCCAATGGGTCTCCTGCTGGGTTGGTGTCGCAAGTTGAGTTTGTAGCAATGCGAACTTGTCAACTGCTGAGGAGGCCCCGGCAGTTTAAGTGCATTTGACCAGTGAAGACCCTACTGCCTCGAATTCATTTACTTCTCTGCAGGGGGTAACGAGGCAAAAAGAGAATGAGAGAGATGCAAGTGAAAGAATCTGTGAAATTGTCAGTGCTCTTATCAGAAAGGCAAGAGGAGTGTAAACTGTCTCCTGGAAGTAGGTATCAGTGGGCTTAACCTGCAGTCTTGGATCTCAGCTCAACAAGCTGCTAGGGAAATTAGGATCTGACCTGAATTAATCTCCTATGCAGAGAAAAAGGCCATGTCAGGCATCTGGGGTTTGTATTTCCACCCTCGGTGTCTACTGCTGGTGAATTTAATGGGAAGAGGAAAACAATTAAAGTTTACTAGACCTCAGTTTCAAAATAGATGAAAAAAATAACTTCAGCACTGATATATTGAGAGAAGGGTTTTGGGACAAGGGACTATGGAAACAGGTCACCAGGAAGGGCTGTCACCAGGTGATGTACATGAACGTGGGGCACCATGTAAGCAGCTGGCTGCCATGGAGCTGTTTGAAAGCACTATAGCTGCATAAATCTCACTGTGCTGGAATCAAGAAGCACTACTTTGGGACTTTTTGGTGGCAATTAGCTTCACCCAATCAGCCTTTTAATTAATGGAGTTGTTCTGGACATGGGACAAATTTAGATGTTTCTTCATTGACCTCCACTGCACAGCAGAGAAATAGAGAGGTGATCAGCCATGCTTATTATTGGATTTATATGTATCAAAAGAGTTTTGTAAAAGTAATCAGTATTTTACAGATGTGCAAGCTGATGCAGGACTCAGTGCGAAACTTATCCAAGTTTTTCAGTGGAGCAGCATCAAAACCAAGGCTGCAATGGAAGTCCCTGTATTCTGGCTCAGCTTTGTAAGAACAACTCTGTTCTGCAAAAATGAGAAAGCGCAAGCACAACAGGTTCTTACCAGATCACATTCTGCTGTAGGATGCCAGAAATTCCCCTGGGTTCTGCATCAAGGCTATCACAATATGTTTCAGTTCAGCATGGTAATGACGAGTGGAATTTTTTCCTGTTATTATTAGCCCCACTGCACTTATATTTTCTGTATGTGTCCATTTTAAGTTGTTTTCTGGCTTTAGCAAGATATTCTATCACATATTTAATTTTAAACATATGCTCTGAATGCCCAAGAACTTTAAAAATATTTAAACCTCATGTTCAAAGTTAAGCAGATATTTAACTGGACAGAGATGGATGCACATGTGCATTAAATTTTCAGTAACATATACATAAATGAAAATAAATCTTTACATATTAGTTCAATAAGTATGACTGCAGAGGATTATACCAGGAACTGGCTTTAAGCATTTCTGAGACATGTGCAGTCTCAGGCACCAAGGAGGAGGTTCACTCCCTCACTGCCCAGGTATGGATCACCTGCATTGGTCTATGCAGCTCTGCATCAACCCTGGCTCTCTGGGGCTTGAGATTTGGCATCTGGTCCACTGAGTATGGCACATGTGGTCCCAAAGTGGGGAAGGTTGTGATGTTGCCCTGACACTGATGTCATAGTGGCATATAATCTTTAAAACCTCTTAAACTTTTAAAGAAAGGTTGTGATCCTCATTCACCCTAGGTTTGCCAGTGTCATGTGACATTGGTGTAGAAGAATCCACATTTTGGCAAAGACATTGAATGTATGTTTAACTACCAAATCTGCCTCTGTGAGAAAGGGAAGAGCTAAGCAACCCCAACCATGCATTGCATTCCAAATTTCAAATGCAGAAGGAATTAATTGCCTCCAGTTGTTATGGTTTTGGCTCAGGATTCTGTGACCACCTGCAGCCTAGACTGGTGGATTTGCTCTTCAGGGAAGCACAGTTTTGGTTCTGGAGAACTCTTTTTCTAAAGGTCTTATTTTAGGCTGTAGTCAATAAGTGGGTGAAATATGTGTCTACTTAATGATGGTGAAAATTGAAGGTGTCCAGTAAAGCAGTTGTAATTGTGTTTAATGCTGAGACAATGAACCTAGTTAAGATTCAATTTGGTCTTCCCCTTTGTTCCCCGCTTCCAGTAATGAATGGTTAATTACCAGTTTTGAAGGCTCAATGTAGTTTGCGAGCTTGCAGAAATCAGAGCGATCACCATACTGTCAGGAAGAAGGCTGACCCCATTGTTTTTCCAGATGAAAATATTTATTCTTTTACACAAAATGCTAAACAATCTTCTGGCTTGAACTATCAAGACATAGCCTTTCCCCTCATGTTTGGCAGGGGTGGGAATTGACAGGATGTGCCCCATCTGCTGCGTGCCATGAACACAAGCTTCCCACATTGCAGCCACAACCTCCGTGTTGATGTCTGTGTGACCCCTTCTGCTCTGCCACCACGAGGTACCTGCCCGGGCAAAGGCTCAGCAGCAGACCTGTCCCATCACCATGAGGTAGTGAAACTCGTCAGTAAGATCACACAGTTGAGCCCTCATTTGAGCTGACTTGTAGCTAAATTGACCTCTAAATAATTTTAATGCCAAAAGCCCCAAAACCTACAAACCCAAACTCACTCAACCCCAGCCTGATCTATATTTGTCTGAGAGGAAGTACCAGTGGTCCCATGGGTGGCTGGGCTGAGCTTGCTCTTTGCACCAAGCAGTGATTCCTACATTACAGACGGTGGGTATTTCAAGAAGTTGTTACAAACTCACTATTCATTTGTTATTGCCTATGTTTAAAGCATTCAGTGAAACACGAGGGAACCTCACTCTGAAATTTTCACAGCTTGGGGCAGAAGCTGTCAAATAAGCTAGTTGCATATATGGTTGTTGACTAATATGTACTATATTAGAGTCTCAATTAATTTGAGCATTACAGTTATGATTTCTTTGTTTCTTTAGTTATTAAGGATGTTGAAACATACCAAATTTGTACAATCAGGCACAGGATATCAGTGTTGTACTCTTGTTGCCACTAGGTCATTCATCAAATTTCCTGCAAACAGCAGTAACTGCTGATTCTCTGGGCCAAGGACACTGTGAGCACATTGGAAATGCTGAGTGCATTTTAGATAGACAGTAGTACCCATCTATTCTGTTTTACTATATGCCACTACAACTCCAGGTGCTTTAAATATATGGATGAGAAATATAATTATAAAAAAAAAAAGAGAGAGAGAGAAAGAAAAAGAAGCCTGAGGAGTCACAGCAGAGTGTAGAAAAAACAGTACTATTTCCATTTTGTAGCCTGCTCTTCTTTTCAGGCTCCAAGTTTCCTCAAGGAGGTAATTTGCTGACAGGGATTATTGCTTAAGATATCTTTCTCAAATTTAACAATCCTCTCACTGCAGGACAAAGAAAGGGAAGGTTGTGTCCCAATAACTGAGAAATGTTTGGCAGGGTCAGGGTAGATACTAAACTGCTGATCCTGGCACTTCATTGCACAAAACCTTCATGTGCAAAAGCATTAGCATATTTTCTCTGTTCCTGGCCAAATCACGCTAATAAGACAATTGCAGTTGCACCTTCTCCCTTGCAGCTGAAAAACAAACACACAGAGCCACCCCCTTCCCTTTACAAATATTCATCTAACTTCCAGAAACACTGACAAGCACCATCCAGGCCTAACAACTTTAGTAAGACTCATAATTAGGATGCAGTGCCATTGAGCTACGTGCTCAGAGTTTAACAAGACGATATACAATTTAACAAGCACAGTTCTTGCCAGCTGCTTGTAACAGTCAACAGTAGGGCTACTCACTGTCTCTGTTTTTTCTTGTTCCTTTCATCTCTTGACCTGTCCTATTTATTTCCTGTTCAGCAGAATATTTGAAGTTGGAATAAAGGATTTTCTGACCCATAAGCAAGTAAGCAAGGGGTGTTTCTCTTAGGGAATAGATTTGATTTATAATCCTTTTTCATCACTAAAACCCATAAAAGGCTGCACATTGCACCCTTCTCTCTTAAACTTTTAGCACCTCCTTGTACTGTAGTCTCCGTTTTGGCTCGTCCTCTGTCTGTGAAGTAGAATGCTTCCGCAAGCTTTAATTCATTACCAAAATGAGAGCTGAAAAGCAAAACAAGAGGCATCATTACAATCTTGAAGCAGAGTGCAGGAGCTGTCTGCAATCTAATAGCTCTTGCAATTACACCTTGATTGAACCTGGTGCTGAAGCTGCAGCCCCTTTATTGAGTGCTATGTTGTGGGCACCTACTAATGACTACACAGGTACTCCTGAACATCCCATGACTCAGACATGACTGAGAATTACAGTTTGCACAGGTGAGAAAGGGAAGGCCAGAACTGAGGCACTGTTTGTCTAGATTCTAAGATTCTTTGTTTTTTCTTATATTCTTTTTGGCAAGTGCCTTGTATTGGACTTGCAGTCCAGAGTGAGGAAAGTTTTCCAACAGTTTTCTTTAAACAAATATTGCTTTGGTAAGCACCCAGAAGCCTTTATCAGGAATTAGTACCAAACAGAAGTATTTTCTGCGTTCCAGAGTAAGAACCAACTTTGTTCCTAAAGAGCTACCTAAAGAAACCAGTCAGGGAAACATCTTGTTAAGGTCCTCTTTGCTTTGCAGGAGAATTGAGGCTCAGGAGCAAAAATGTCATAGAGAAGATGCTGGACTAGAGCTGAGAGGAGAAGCCATTTCTTCTGGTTTTAGATGAACTCCATGTGGTGTGTGAATTTGACAGAGAGGATTGATTTATGCCTCTTGACACACACCAATTCTAGATCCTGTCTCCATTTACTACCTGTGGCTTGTGGCTGCCTTTAAACTTATTTTAGGTGTGTTACGATTTTTTTTTTTCATGTTTTTAAAAATCAATAGTTTTCAGGGAAGTAACAAAGGAAACATAAGTTACCATTTTGGAGAGATGGAGGAAGGATTTAAAGGTGCGAAGACACTGACTAACAAATCAGTCCTTCCCTCTAGTCTTCTGTCACTGAAGTCCAGATGGTACCTGAGCATCCCAGAGGCTGAAGCCAAAGACCCTCAGTTCAGACAGATGGCTCATTATGGTGCAGAGTGAGGACCAGCTGCACAGAGGAGGGTGTCTACTACCTTGTTGCTGCAGCTGCTTCCTGCTGAAGTCTGCTACATGCCCATTACTTTGGTAAGGGTTAATTCGTGCTGGGGAATTTTAATTGTCTATTATATGCCCAGAAGGATCTAATTATCTTGGAGCAAGGCAAAAATCTTTTTCTGGCTTTTTGTTTGTTGAGTATTTTTGAAAGAAATATGCACATTAGTCAAACCCATGAACGAACAAAAGAAAGATAGCAGTGGTGATATGCTCATTGGGGAAGGAGACCCTGGGTCGCACAGATCCACCAGCAATGAATCTAAAAAAAGTCAGAGAAAGTATCACTGACTACTGCAATTATTATTGCAGTGATTGATAATGCAGTTGTTCAGCTAATGTGGTGATGTGTGTGGTCTGAAGGTCAGCAGCACAGCTGGTGAGGTGGAAAACCATGCTGTTGTGATGGGATAGGCTGATGTTTCATGGTCTGATACACAGCTCTTGTAAATCAAGATTGATTTGGATTACAGTGCCCTGGTCCTGGACTGTCCTGCATGTGGTAGTTCTGCCGGATTGGTCTGAAGTTTGTCCAACTTCAGTCTTTTCAAGTTGGGTTGCTAACTTTTATTGATCCCTTCCCTTAGTTTTATATGAAATTTAGGTTTCAGAAGAGAAATAGAATGGATTTATCTGTTTCTGTCAAAAAAATAGTAACATAAGAAATCCTTTTGTAGGTATATGACTAGTTTTACTTACTTCTGAGGAATACAAAGAGATTTAATAAGTAATTTGGAGAGAAGTGTGGTGAGATTTGTGGTAGTTCACTCACTCATGGGCAAAATTGAAAAAGGTGGAAGACCTGAGGTGAATGCTGGATAACTGGTAATGTTGAAGGAAACAGTGCAGTATATTAAAACATAAATTGTGCTAAGGCTAACTTTCAGTATGGATTCATATATATTTTATTCCAGAAGTTCAAAACACTTAAGATTACAGATTAAGTCGGTGATTTAGAAGCACAGAGTAATGAACATATGACATAATTGAAGAACAAGAAACTGGTATACACCAGGGAAGGAAAATAAAGGAGCTGTATGCTTTTCTGTTCCCACAGCCATGACTATCATATCCAAGTATAACCCATTGCTGTACTTCAAACTGAGAAGAGAAGCAGAAGAGAGACGGATTTTGTTGCGACTGCTGAATGCGCGGTAGAGCAAGACACTCAGAAACAATAAGGAACTGAAAACTCTTGCCACAGTACCAACTGTAATTAACAGCTTCTTATTTATTATACATAATCGGCAACTGGGACATGAAGTAAGATGTGTCCCTGATTTTTGACCTGTCTTTGTAAAATGTCTGGATATGCTATGTGGAGTTACATTGCACAAATCAACATTTTCTTTTGCTTCTCAAATTTCCTCTCTGGATGTTTTGAGACCTCATATGTTTAGGACAAGCTTTCTTCTGGTACTAAATTATTCAGGCTGAAATCACATAAAAATAGAAGATTGGACAGTTTTAAAGGCAACTGGAAATCTGAATACCATCTTTATTTATTATCAAATAGGGAATAAATTTGAAGCTGCTTTACTGCATTGTTCTATAAATATTGACTAAAGTATTGCTGTACAAGGAAGCACGTAAGTTATTACTCAGTCCTCTAAAGACAGATAGGGAGAATCTTTCTTTCATTTCATTGTATTGCCAGAGACTTAGAAGTCATTCATTCTAGGAAGAAAAGACATCTTACAGGTAATTTACTGTATTTGTGCCTTCTGTCCCATGGGCTATAATGCAAGATAAAGTGTCAGCTTGTGCTTTCAGTCTTCATTTGTCTTAGGTTATTCCATCCTCTGTCTCTGAGGTACTCTTCAATGTAATCATTATACTTCATTTTGGCTCCCTACAGAAAGCTTGAATGGTATCACTTGCAATTAAGGCTTTGGTTGGCTCCTTCACCTAAGGATCTTTTCTGTTCCTGGAAGCAAATGGTAAAGCCAAGAGGGTATTTGTTGCTCCAGTGGAGACAGTGTGCTGAGATCCACTGAGAGGGGTACTGTGGTGGCAGGTCATCATCACAGGCAGTTGCTGTACATGAAGAAGGGACAACGGAATAAAGACACAATTTCTGAATTTGAGATGCAGATGAGTGTTTTTCTGTAAAAAGTCAAGAAATCTGTCTTTGTAGACACTTCCATTTATATGTAGGATTCATCAGTTCAGCAGTCTTCTGTTAAACTGGACACAATACCACATGCAAGGCTGTGATGGTAAATCATCATGGAGAGCACTGTTTCTTATGAACCAAAGAAGAAAATCTTAGTGCTAACACAAAAGTGGTGCCCAACATTCTCTTAAGGCTCTGCTGCTCTATTGCTGTATGTTGTACTGACATTCAGATGTCAGGTACTGGAAAGATGAAGCTCATGAAATATCAGTCCTCCATACCCTGAAACACAGGCACCTTTGAGAGAAATATGGTGGCTGTTTGAAACTGTGATTACAGATGTGGATAATCTCTGTGTTATTTTCAGTTATATCAGCAGTGAGTAAATTTGGCCCAAGAGAGAAGAATCCCATTCATGGACTGGATTCACAAATGAGTGTGTGAAACCCAGCTGACAAACCATGGATGTCTCTGCTCAGTGAACCTGTCAGCAGGACAGATGGCGCAAACTCCCTTTAGGTTAAAAAAATCATTAAAACACCCCTCTTATGCTCTTTTTGTGGACAGGTATTTTCTACTGAGTGCTCAAAAATGTGCCAGGTGTTGGCCTGTCCTGTCTCCTGAAAGTGGTAATACAGAAACCAAACGTGATGATTCTGGAGGGGTCTGTGGAAAAGTGGGGGCATCTCTTCCTTGGGCAGGCAGGGCCAATGCTTTGATTCTCAGTATTTAGAAGCATGACTGAAAAGATGCTGTTTGATTGGAGCCATTTGGTCCACAGGGAACTACTTTTTTGTCAGTGCTGGCCACTGACTACTATAGGAAAGTCCAGCCCCCTTCAGAGGGCTGTTGTGTTTTTTATTTTGAAGATAGAAGAATCCAGACTGCTGCATTATGTGGATCAGACCGTGGGATCTTCTGCTCATGGCTCTCACTCTAACTCTCTGTGCATCTGTTCACCATGCAAAAAGAGAAGCTAACAGTCATGTTGTACCTGTTTTGTAGTAAAAGTATATCTAGCTGTAGGCACGTAGCAAAGGAGGATCCCACCATTGGCCAAAAATCTTTGGTGCTTCTCACACAGTAGAGGGGAATCAATGCTCAACACAGGTATGACCTCTCCTTTGAAAGAAATGGAAAGTTTGTCTACTTGAATTCTATTCCATTCTACTTTTGAATGGAGAAAACAATCTTCTGCTTTGGGAGAGAAGAGAAATACAGATAGAAGGCTAAAGAAAAACAGAAATATATCTTGGTGGAGTATGAGGTGAGGTCACAGCAATAACATGTTCTAAAACAGAAGTAGGAAATATCTGAGGGAATTCAGTGCCCCCATTTCTTTCCTCCCTAGAGCCTGGACCTGATAGATGCCTCTTACAATGCTGGTTTGCAACCTCATGTCCCTGCCACAGCCTGGGAGGGCTTGGGGACATGTCCCAACACAGTGCTTACACTGCACACGCCACTCTGTTAAGACACACAGCTGTTTTGCCATCCTCCTGAACTGTTTCCTGGGACAGAGTTAAATTTCCTTCAGGGTGTGTGTGTGTGTTTATAACATTTTTTCTGCTGGAATATTTCAACATCCTTCTGGAATAGTTTATTTGGAATTTATGGGATAATTTCTCAATCTTTGGACAAATGTAGTTTTTAATCTTCTGCCTATTCTATTCTATTCTATTCTATTCTATTCTATTCTATTCTATTCTATTCTATTCTATTCTATTCTATTCTATTC
>JAWWMP010000171.1:14203857-14246467 GCA_035047865.1 Dendrocincla tyrannina | reverse complement strand
AAGCTCCTCCCAAACCCTATAAGAGTCCTATGCTCCCAAATAAACTTGTTCCAGCTCTCATCCCCTTGGCTGAGGACGATGTCTTTCTCCTCCCCCTTGGGATGCGGCATTAAACTATTTGGAGATTCCTTAGACCTGAGCTGGAAATCCTTCCCCAGGACAAGCCTTCATGGGATTTGAATCCACAGAAGGACCTCAGCACAGGGGAATGCATCAGTATCCTGGGCAATACTGTGATGGACATCAAAGAAGCCCTGGGGTTTGCTTTATAGGAAGATGGAATAGCCTGTACCTTTCTCCCTTTCCTATAGTGCTCAATAATTGTGGCTTTTGATCTTTTCCTAAAAGCCTACAATGTTATGAGATGCCAGGGGGAGGTTTATGAAGGGGTGCCTGAAAGACACTTCTGGATGAAACTTTTATTGCAGTGGTTCTTGGAATTGCAGGGCATTGGACTTTGAGGACCTAATTGTGAGGACAAACTGACTTAGAAACAGGATACAGAGAAATGGTCCTGTGTCCTCAAACATAAGACATGTTAATCACTTAGTGTCACAATGAAGAAAAGACAACAGAATAAGATATAAAAGTGCTTCTTCCTGTTGTTATTTTTGCTGCCAGCTACTAAATCTCTTTGTGCCTTCATTTTTCAGTTGTAAAATGAAAGGTTTTCTTTTGAAACTGTAACTTCCCCTGAAAATGTTTTCAATTTCCCTTTCTTTTGGGGGACAGAGATTGACATAATTTGACAATTTATTTCTCTCCTTCACAACTGAATGAACTATAAGGTTTATTTCTATGGTTGCCTTTCTTGATCTCTACAATTTTTCATGGACTGGCAAAAAGAAGTTTTGTGACTTTGTCTTGTTTGCAAAGCTTAAAAAAGTTTCAAAGTGGAGAAATAAAAAAGTACTTGGAATATGGAATTAGAATGAAAACACAAGAAAATGGTCTCAACACTCACCTTTAAAAGTGAGAAACTGTGGGAAATGTAGTTTTTTTCCAAGCCTAAGGAGAAAATTTGTAATTCCATCATTGGAAATATAATTTTCATGCTTTTTTCTGTACATGCAAATAAATACAAGTTTGAAGTCAGAATCTGGGCCATAATACTTTTCCTGCTGGAACACCCTTTCCAGAAATGAGTCCTGCAATGCCTTCCAATTACATCCTCCAGTCCTGCATTATAGCCATGCTTGGAAGCACACCTCTCTAATAACATAAGCATTCCTGAAAAATCCCCAAGTTGTACAGACTTATTAAGCATTTGAACAACATTATTTGCTTTTAAATGAAGATGGATTTTAACTTGCTACTTCCAATTAGAATGATAATAAACCTTTTTCCTAATGATAATGACATGCAATAGTGTTAAATTGGAAATGCAAAAGCTTTTTTTGTTGGTACAGTATAAGTTACAGTATCATTAAATATATAATCAGCCATTTATTGCTTGTGTTATTTTTGAGGCGCTTAATAAAAAGTTGATTTGTCTCTTATTAGACCTCAATAAATGTTCCTTTAATAGTCAAAGAGTGTTTTAATGCTTTACAGAATCATTGTCATTAAATTGAATGCAAGACATTGGACTTAAATAAAACAGAAATGGAAAAACTCAATAAATCAGGATAATAAAAGCTTTTCTTGGTGCTATTTGAATTGTGCTGAAATGGATCTGTCTCTTAAACTGCCTTACAAAGGCCAAAGCAGCTTAATTGCTTTAGGGCTTGATTATGCCTGCATGAGTCAGCTGTGAGACTGTGGCAGTAAAAACATACATTTTGCCACAGAAACTTGAGGATGAATTTTGCTGCTGTGTTGGTAAAATTCCCTTTGAAACAAAGTACTGCAATGACTTCTGCATTATGGGAATGTTCTGTATCAGGGACAGGTGGAGAACACAGAAGGCACAACACTTGGGCATAATTCCTTACTCTTTTACACTGATTTTCTTCAGCTCCTAAGGTTTACTCTGGCAGCCCCTGCCAACACACAAGGTGACTCTCAAGCACTTCATGAGATATGTCTTATAAGGTATATAAAGTATATGACATAAGATATATCTTAGAACACATTGGTCAACATTATTCTGAAAAACATATTGACACCAATAGGTGTGTCTTAAACATCTCAAAAGTGTTCTCTTTGAATGAACTTCTTCTGTGTAAATTTATTACTGAATTTGTCTATGTATTTGATTAAAAAAAATTAAATTTAATCGTACTTTCCAGGCTGGCTAAGTTGCCCAGATGAAAAGTAGAATTCTGTGATTCAAATCATTAATGCTTAGTCTTGTCTGGATTTGACACCTGGTAACTCAAACAAGGATATGGAGGCCTGATCCATTCTGTAGGGAGCTTATTTACATAATGAGCTTGAGCCAGGGAGGTGGGAAAAATGTGACAATCTAAGATCGTCTGAATGTAAGAGCAAAAACTTCTTGGGATTGCTGCACCTCTCCAGCTACTTTGCAAACTGCCCAAGATGGTATCATGCATCAAAAGCCCTGCACACATCCTGCTGCTCCAAAATCTCTGTGGTTTCCTTTATTACTTAAGTTAGAAACCTCTAAACTTGAAAGTCCTCTTCTTGGTAGCCAGTCAGCATTCAAATGAGCTAGAGATAAGGATGCATGTGAAACAGTTATCTTCATACTTTCCACTGTATTATTTAGTATTTAATTGTTTTGTAGAATTTCTTGACTGGGGTTGCAAAAGGGAGGACAAATATAAAAAAGGCTCAGTAGTCATGGCAACAGAAAAGATTTAGTTTAGTCACAGTGTATGTATGTAGAGATGGGGGAAAGGAGCCTTCCTGGAATGGTTACCAATTCACTTACCCTTTAAATAGAGAAATAAATAGAGGCATAAAACCCCTGAGCAGTGTTTAGCTCCAGATCAGAACTGTCTATCATATCTAGGGATTGTTTATTTTCTTCTGACCCATTATGTAAATATTGTTTTTAAAAACATGTTTCCCCTTATTCCATGATTGAAACAGCTTCCTTATACTGAGAGCTTTCTCTCAAAGAAATATGACAAATTTGTATATTACTGCGTAAAGTAAAGTATTATAGGCAGATAACTACTGAGGGCATGCTCTGGAGATTTTCCAGGTCAGGACTTGTATGATTATTGCTATTAATATTGGGATATTTTGTGATATTACATAAGACTGTCAAGCTGTAATCAATGGGTAGGGAATGATTTGGGAAGTGAGCAGGGGAAGTTGCCCTTTACATTGGGGAGTGTTGGGAATACATGGAGTTTTGCCTGGGATAGATAATGAGCCAATTTATGGTTATCAGTTATAGTTCTGGTTTATCAGATTATGAGTCAGGATGAGAAAGAAGGGAAGGGGAAGGGGAAGGGGAAGGGGAAGGGAACAGAAGGGAAGGGAAGGGAAGAAGAGGTTCCTAATAATTGCAGTGCAGAATTCACTGGGGCAAAACCTCCTTTCATATTTGTAGAAGTAGCCTGGATTTTTTTTGTTCTCTAATTGAATTTAAAATAGACTACAAGAAGAATAGGGGAGCAAGAAGGATGGCAATAGCTATAGGGAGAAAAGTTTTCATCTAAGTTCTATAGGTGTAAAACAATTCATTTTTCTAGATTTATCATGGTGCAAGAATAAAATTTAATGAGGATTAATTAAACCAAATTAAACTAAATTAAATTAAAATGAAACCAACCACACTGTGAATTAATAATTCTAAACAAAACTACCCTACCAGTTTCAGGAGGATTACATGGGTGTCCTAGGAGATAGAATATAGTTTCTTTTTCCTGGGACTGCAGAACAATTTTTCTCCAGTCATCTGAACAGAATTATTTATTTTTATTACACTTCTTTTACTTATTTTTCTCCTATTTTTTTTTTTTTTTTGTGGGGAGCAGTGATCAAACTCTTAAAACAAAAAGCAACAAGAGCAAGACACACACACACACACATACACACACACACACACACAAAAGAAATTTAACAAAAGACATGATAATTTGGAAGATCTCAGTTAGTTTGGAATACTCTTCTCATGTTGAATGTTGAAAAGTCATCAACATTCAAAACTAAAAATTTTCAGAATATCTTATTATCTCTACTTGTCTATGGCAAATGTGATATGCAAGTTAAAATGGAATTCTGTGCTCTATGAATTTTCAGTTTTAAGTACAGATAAGACATGATAAGATGAGTAATGTACTAAGGAAGAGCTGAAAAAAAAATTTACATTAAGAGATAAATAGCCCTTCTGCTAAATTATATCTGACTTCCAGGAAAGAAAAGTTGGTTGCTTTGTAAGTGATGACATGGTACAGAACGAAAACTTTCACAAAGGCATTTTACCTAAATAATTGCTTGTTACCAAATAGTGTGGGAGTGGGGTGATTGGGGGACTTCATGAGACTTTTTGTGTGATTCTTCTCAACTGTATGTGTCAGTCGGGTTTTCCAAACCATTTTAGTATGCACATTGTAGGCTAAAACCAGACAATGCTATTCCAAATTAAGGTCACAATTCCTGCTAAGGTGGCAGGTGATACCAGGGCTGAAAATCTGATGGTATAAAATTCTGGAGGGGATTGCTCTTGTATATGGACATTGAGCCTCAGATCATTGAGCCATGGAGGAACATTTAGGATACACAAACTTATTAACTTAAAGCTCAACCTTGCCTCCAGGACTAGATTAATTTACCGTCCATAGTGAACTCTCACACTTGAATCCTTAGATGGACACAAAGCTGATGGACAGCTTGACACATTAGTCTGTCTATAGTCTCTTGTATGTGGTAAAGACAGATCAAGCACAGGTAAAGTCTATTTCACCTGTTAACTAGTTATTATCATGTTGAGTTTGCATGCTCAAACGAGAAATCTGCTGGGTTGGAAAATATTCACTTTGACATTTCTTTAAATCACAGCCTGATTTTTTGTCTCCTTTTTGAGGTTCACTGATTGAATTTTCTGTCACTTTCAGTGTTACAAATAAAGCTTCATGTGAACTCTCTTCAAACCTCTCTGTAGTGATTATGTTAGACACTTGTGCACTCTACTCACTGTAAGTCAACTGAAGCTGAACTGAGTTATATCCCAGGCAGAAGCCATTCAGAGTAGTACTGGAAAAAAATATTGAATAACAAAAATGAAGAACCAGACCCAGGTTAATAACAGCAGGACTAACTAGTCATCAGTAGACTTGAATATAATTTTTTTTCAGTGGAAACTTTGGAATGTGTTGTTGTAGACCTGCTTGTCTCCTTTACTACACAATCTGAGAATATATTTATAAGCATAGAGCATTTACTAGCACAGGTCTTTGTGAAACTCTACTTACTACTATACTTTTTCTAAATACAAAAATTATTTTGAAAGGAAAAATAGAAAGTTCACTGAAGTAGACATATTTCCATATGTGTAGAAATTTTGTATGGCATTTCAAAACCACTTTGTGGTGGAAAGACACATGTTCTATCACTTAAACTTGCTTGAGATTCTAACTAATAGGTAGAGAAAGAAAAAAAGCAGGGAACTCTTACAAGTCAATGGACTCCAGTGATTATTTGTGAAGCTCTATAGGATATTGAGGCCATTAACTCCCATTAACAGATAGATACTGGTCATTCATCTCAAAAAGACAATTTGGGAAGTCTCAGTCCTGCTGGAAAGTGTGACATTATAAATATTTGTCTGAATATATCCATAGCTCTTTATATTCAGGCAATCTGAAAAAGCCCCTGAAGAGAGATTAAAAGGCTGAAGGATTTAGAGCCTCGTAGCAATATCAAGGATTATCAAAGCATTTCTGTATGGGAGAGCAGAATTGTTCTGTCAGACCATCCCTATCTCTGGGAGGGAGATTGCTCTAATCTCTTTGTAGAGAAGGAGAGCACAGTCTCTGTTAGGATTATACCCAGCAGGAAACAGTTTAGCTCCTTTCTAAAGTGGAGTTTTAAAAGATTTCATTTGAGAATCCGTCAGCTCAGAAAACATCATATTACAATTGGGAATAATTAACATCTAAGGCGAAACGTGTGGACTTTGTGCTTACTTTATGCTTCTCCATCTGGGGGGTCTCTTCTCTGCTGTCTCTGCCAGTTCCCATCAGCTTGGATTACACTAAGCTTAAAATATCCATGCAAGCAAAAGGTAATTACTTGAAGAGCAGCAAATCCAAGGGAGAGTCTCAAGGATTCTCTTACACTTTATCTAATGCTTACCAATGTGTTGCCTATGTTTGTTAGAGAAATGGACAGTCAAGTCATGTTAAGAACTTTAAATAAGTACAAAGATTTTTCAGAGGAGATGACTGGTTTTAAAAAGTATATGTAGGACACCTGCATGATTACTGTAGCAAAGTGGAAAGGCAGGCTGGGATCATGGCAAGCTCTGAGGATCTCTGCTCCTCCAGTGTAGGCCCTCCTTCAATTCTCAAGACCAGTTCACCCGCCTTCCTGAAAAAAAAAATAAAATCTCAGTTTAGTAAAAGGGCACAAAAAAGCCAGGTATTTCTCTTCACACAACCTCTTTCCAGTTCTCCAGTCCTGGGAAAGGTATTTGGCCCTTGAAAGGATTCTATCTAGATGTGCTCATGCTCATGAAAAGGGGCAGATCTCTTGTCTCTGAGAAAGACATCTGGATTTCAGTTTATCACCAAGGCAAAGGACTCTGTAGTGGCTCTGTGATCCCTATTTTGTTTCTATTATAATCCAGCCATGCTGATGTGATAGACTGAACTCAAGTTCAATACCTTAACTTTAATGTTATGCTCAAGTAAGGATTCATGGAGGAGGGATGCTTCGAGTGAAGCCACCAGGACCTGTTCTCCTGAAGTCACAGCCGTTGAGTGCCAAGGGCCACTGCTTCTCACTAACTGGGCTGGGCAAGTGCTGGAACACTTTGTACCCTCAGCCCTTGATTTGCAAATGAGATGGACATGGCAACCCTTATGAGAAATACTTGATACAAATCACCACAGCAAATTACAGCTATAGGCACATGCTATGTCAGCAGTCAACAAATTCATGATTTCAGTCTCAGTAACTACTGAAGATGTTTAATTAAGTCAGCACATGCTACAAATATACAATCCACAGTTAGGTGAGATTTGATTAGATTGTCTGCATCTTTAGAAGAGTTTGGATTATTGTGCTGTTTCTCATGTTCTTCTATTGTACTTTGGTGTTATACAGTTCCTTCATGTTCTAGGCCTTGATGTTCTTGCCCAGAAAATACCTGGCTAGTCTGTTTTGTGACCTGAAATATTGTCTGATACAACACCTCTCTCTGATTAAGTAAATGGTGTGTTTGCAGCTTTAGGTGTGCTGCTAAAGACTTTTAGCCATCTCTTTCTTACAGTCTTTCCTGAAAAGCTCTGTTGCCTTGCCCACCCCACTGCTCCAGGGTCTGGAATTACTGTGGTAGTTCAAGATGCTGCTAGTCCTTCCTCACAACTGAAGGGTGATATCCCTTTCACATCCAGAGAGGGACAGATGTTGTCCACAGTCCTGATGCTTACTCTTTCTCGAGAAACCTGGGCCACACTGCCTTTTCATGCAGACTTCTCCCACCCTTCTGAGCCACAAGCCCTTCCTTGTTCTGCCCCTGGAAATTCTCCAGGGCCCAGTCACTCTCTTCTTGATGGGCCAGGAATAGTTAATAAAAAAAATTTCTGATAATGAAAACATTAAATAAAACTGGATGGATATATTATATTTTAGTATGTAAAAGGTTGAATGAGAATGATTTTAAGTGATTTTTTAAGTGATTCATTTTCCAAACTGAAAATCTGAAAATTCACAGGATCACAGAACCACAGAATGGATAAGGTGGGAAGGAAGCACTGCAGGTCATCTAGTCCAATCTCCCTGCTCAAGCAGGGTCCCCTGGGACACTGTCACTTTTGGCAGTCATAAAGACTTTAAGCAAAACTTTGTAATTTATAATGTGTGGAAAGCTTGAGACATTTTTAATGAAAAGGAATTCTAAGGAAAGTCAACATTTTTCATAAAGGGCAAATACTTAGTTCACTTTGACAGCACAAAATTTTGTTTGATTTCAGTTTTGCTGGTTCTGTTCTGAACATAAGATTGATCACATTTTCCAATCTTTTATACAGCCTGTCTGCAAAATTAAATTAAAACATGTTTTGGAGAAAGAGTTTGAAAATGACCATGTACGTCTCTTGTGCTGTTCCGTATCAGTATAATAATTTATACAATATTCTATGATATAAAAGCTTTAATAGAACTGCTCATGGGAAAATAATAATGTATCCTATAAGAATTATCTGGAACTGTCTCTGCTTCTCACTCTGTCTCCTTATGGGAAAATGAAAATGAAGAAGTGAGAACAGAGAGAAGGAGGGGATCTGCAGCTGCTGTTAATGACTGATGACTAATTATTACTCTCAGAAATGGAGCAGAACAGATATACTTAGAAGTGTATTCTCTTCTGACTTGCTTGCCTGACAGATTTCTTCTTCCTAAGGCTTGTGTGGTGCATTTGGGTTTTTTTAATATTAATTGAAAGGAGATATTTAACACAAAATTCACTAAAATGGCTTCTTTGTTGCTATGGTTGGTACCATAGCCTATAAACCTTGGTCAGTCACCTGGGATAGGAACTTGATCTCTGTCATTAATCCCATCTCCACTATAAATGTAAGTAACAGAATAGAATAAGATTTTTTGAGCCAACACTTCTTAAAAAGTTCATTAGAATATTCATTAGGATATTTATTCACTGCTCATAAATTCATGTAGTTTTTGAACCAAAATTTATCATTCTGAATAAGCAGGAGTGGACGGAAGAGTTCAGTGGTGGAACTTCTGTTTCTCCCTTGAAATCTAATCTGATGGGTAATTTCAGAACCTAAGCTGACACAAGGCTTACAAAGCTGACAAAGAATTACAACTTCCTTCCCTGATGGATGAAGGAGTGCAGTTGAGCTTGCTCCTGAAAAGTTAAAAATGGCAAAGCTGGGGAAGAGTGATGCTGGGAAGTCCTGGAAATGTGGCTTTACGGATCACCTTGCCACTGGGAGGGCTCAGAAAGGTATTATGCTTACCTCAGAGGTTCAGGAGGGACAGCAACCCCCAACTACCGCCTCCTTAGAGCTGTGGCATGGCCCAGCAAGTTGTGGGGCCAGAATTTCTTGGTTGTGGGGAGCACAGTGAGATGTGTCAAGCACTGAGCATGGGTTGTGTTGGTTTCTATGAAATGTGTCGATCTTGTGTCCAGTTCTCAGCGAGAGGGTTTCCACCCCACCACTGGTACTTCTTTCATGTCTCTCTTTTAATTACATTATCTTCTGAGCTCAGAGATGGGGAGATAGACACAAGGAAACTACATCACAGATTCTTAGAGGAGGGTGCTATTCTGTGACTGGGTTACAGCCCCTTTGTTCCCCAACCCAGAAGAGCTGCGGAAAGGAAGTCTGAGAAACACCACAGATGTCTGTGAGCTCAAAAGAATATTTGGTTTAGAGCACTGTAGTCTAGTGAAATCCTAAGAATGTCCCCAAATAAGGATGAGGCATAAACCTGTATTTCCTTGGAAAGAAAATAAAACATAATATATTCCTTATGAAAAATCATTTATTTTTCTAGGAATCTGCCCTTGGAATGGAAATTTTGAAGATGGAAGGAAAGCAGGTTTTTTCCTTCCTACAGAATGTGTCCTGGTGCTAATTATGTTGATAACAAGAAAAGTCCCAGGCCAATTGAGTGTCCAATCTATTAGGGTGTACATAAGAAAAGTAATAACACCCCAGGGGAGACTTTTCAAGGGATACACCTAGAAAAAATCCAGAGTCAGAATGGGATGTTGAAGGAAAAGGGCTAAGAATGGTGGTGATGATGGAAAGGCAGTGTGTCAGTCATCTAAACACAGCACAACATCTTAAGCAGCCTATTGATCTCCTATTCCGAATTCATGCAGGGCGACTCCCTGTCATAAAACATTCAGCAGCCAAGATCAATAAGAGATGTGGAGCACTGAATCTTGCTGCTTCAAAGTCATACTTGAAAACAACAAAAAAATATCACTGCTACTCAAATGTCACCAGGGCACCAGCTTGGTTTGGACCCAGCTCAGCAATTTCAATGATAAAAGTTTGCTTCCTGTTTTTTCCAAGGGGAAGTCCAGCTGGAAGGTGATAGGAACTGGGTTGAGCTATGTGACAGAGAATCTATTTTCTACCCCTCTCTGTTTACAAAGGAGGTTCAACAAGAAAGATAAACCTAGATAACATGAAACACTTGCTGAGGTAGAGCTTGTCTTCTGCTGTGAATTTGCCAACATTTAGCAGTTCCATGACTAGGGTCTCATCCTCCAGCTACATGGCAAAATGCAAAGGGGCTAAGAAATACATTACATCCCCAAAAAAAATGATATGGTCTTTAGAGATATACCTGCCCCACTATGATATATATCTAAAGGCTCAGTATGCTCATTTCTGTTACCAATGTTCAGCTGTAACACCTGACTGAGAAAGGTCTGGCACTACCTTTCAAAAGTTACCAAGGTTGAAGTCAGTGAATTTTGTCTGTGGATTCTGATCTCAGAGACACATGTGTTGTCTACATCCAGAGGGAGGAATAACAAGTAGGTGCATGTAGACAGCCTCAGCTTTCTCCATGGAAGCACGTGGACCAGAGATTTCACATGAATATCCATGTGCCAGATGCGCCACCTCCTCCTCTACTCTTTCACACTATGTCATCCTGGAAATCTAGGAGACACGACTGACAAAACCTTTCCTTGGCCATTCAGTCCTGTCTGCTACTTTTGAGCAGAAACATCTTACCTGAACCAGAAACAAGAAGCAGAAGCAAGTAATGCTTGTCTGACAGGTGGGACAGACAGCCTTACACAGCCTTCTACCTCTTCCCAGTGCTGCCCTAGCCTTACACCAAGAAAGATTTTCCAAATACCCAGTCTAAACCTCCCTTGTTACCGTTCAAGCTCAATGCTTCCTGTTGTATCTCACGTGGCTTCTGGGAAAGAGATTGCCCACTGAAGTTACCTCTGAGGTATTTGAATGCTATTGCCACATATCTCATTACTCTTCTAGACTAAACAATGCTAATTCTTTCAGTCTTTCCTCTGAGGTCATATTTTCCATGTTTCTGCTTCAATGAAGGTCATGGGCATCTGACATAGCCTTATGGCATAAAAGATTAATTCTCTTCTTCCGTGGTTCTGAGCCCAGTAATTGCCATCACCTCATTCAGTGTGAAGGAAAGAATTGCTTTTAAAAGTCAACAAAAACCCTAGGTGTTTGCTCCATTTCTAGTGATTTCCAGAGTAACTGATGCTGCTAGAGATGAATACTTTAGGAAAGCACAAAATGGACAACTCTACAAAGTTAGAAGCAGGGATTCAAGAGGGAACATGCAGCACTAAGGGAAGTTTAGAAAGTATCTGTTGTCACACCATTATCCCTCTGTGATAGAAAAAGAAGCACAGAAAAACCTGGATGGAAAACCCATAAATACAGGCATCAGTGAAAATTTAGCATTTGACTTCAATAGACATGAATATCTGTACTGTAGGAGCTCTGTCTTGGGATGGTACCATGTAGTAGCTTATTCTATGGCAATGTCTTCTGCGCAGTGCCTGAGATGGTTATAAACAAACAAACAAACAAAAAAACAAATTGAAAAGCCATTGAGGAATAAAATCACCTTGCTTTTCCATATGATTACAAACAGCCTGTTTCTGGTGTCAAAACCAACCTTTTCAGAGCTCTGGTGCTAATCTATTGCTTGCATGTTGATTTTAGTATCTGTTTTTATTAGGATAAAGGGTTAGTATTGCCTGGACAAGCAATGAACCAAACTTCTATAATGCTTTAGGAGTTAGTCTGGGAGTGTGGCTAAACATTTTGACAAACCACAATTTTATTAAATATTTTTCAATTCATTAAGCTGTTGATTCCCATTCCTATTCATAGCAAACACAGATGAGGCTCAGATGCTGCATTCTTCTCTGTTTTTCTTTTCTAAGAACGATGACTCTCCACCTGACTATTTCCAAAGGAAAGTTTCTGAAGGGTGTTCTTGTAGGTGACATTCTAATTTATGATTCTGAAGGAGGCAGGGGGGAATTAAGTGACATGATGGAAAGTTTGTTAAGTGTAATCAACAGTGAGGATAAATGCTGTTAGAGATTTCTGCATATTAATCTGGCTTTGTTTTGAGGTACTGCAGCAGCTGTGACAAAACCAAAGGTTATGAATTTGGAATCATAAACTTTGTCTCTCTGACTTAGTATAATATAGATCTCTAATCAGTAAACTGATTGAGCTTAACTGGACAGATCTCCTGGTCACAAAGCAGGTACTGTGGGTATTTCAATCCTGCGCTGCAGAGCACAGTACAATGCCTCATACAACCTGCCTGACTTACCAGCCCTACCCAGAACAGCATGTGCGCTGAACCACCTCTCACAGCCCTGGTGGGTGTATCTAATGGCATTACAGACATATGGTTGGGTAACTGAAACCTGCCCCTGTGGGATTCAGCTCTAGGTTGAACTTCTAGATATAAATATTCAATAGCAAGTGTTGGCACATGAAACAGGGACTGAGTTCCATCACTTAAGCCAGAAACACAGAGCCACCTGGGACATGGGACCATGTCTGAGATTCTGTATAGGGCAGGCAATGGTAACACAAGAACCGTGGGAGACCTGGCCTCAATACCGTGAAGTGTGACTAGAAAGGGGTCACAACTCTAATTAAACACATGTTCATTGGAAGTATGGGGAGAGATGGCACTTCTGTCCAGCAGAAAAAGGGTGGAAATTGAAGACTCTTATGCACAGGAGACCGATGCTTGTTTCCGTTGGCTGGAGACATCTTAATTTTGAGGATCATTATTTTTTTAGTAATGACTTCTATATTTGTCCTGCATCTTTGCTTTCACATAAATAATTTTCATCTTTTTCCTTTTCTAAGATTTAGTTATTCTCTTTTAGACTATTTATGTTGTCTACAAGTTCTCTAAAGCATTCATTAAAATTCCACTTTATAAATCTTAAGTTTTCAAAAATATGAAGAAAACAACTCCCATGTCTTCCTGGGAAGAAAAAATAATTTTTTTTTGAAAAAGTAAATATATCTACAAAACTGTAAAAAGCTATATGGCTAGTTAATATATGAGTCAGGTTAGCTTTGGAATGAACATGTAGAGAAGCCAGGTCTTTCACAGTGGTGTGAGAGAGGTGTGTAATCATTAGATCTCCCATATCTACGGCAGATGCAGTTTTCTGTTGCCTGACCCTTTGGACCTCTCTCTATCCCCTCTTCCTCTTTGTGGGAATATTTTCTGTGCTTACAACGACACCTGCAAGCTCAGGCACGTACAGGAGAGTACTTTTTGCTGCTCACAAATCTGCTGTTTTTTCCTTCCCCTAAAATGATCATCTCCCTGGACTCCTGGTCATTCCTGTACAATCTCTTTCCTCTCCGAATGATCCACAGACGTTCTGTAAGTACAGAGGTATGCTGCCCCATGCCCTGGGCTCTGACTGAGGTGTGCTGACACACACAGCATTATTGTGGTCTGTCTCTCTTTGCAGAGAGGTTTTTTTCTTTTCTGTGGGCACCTTCATAAATGGAGAGACACAATTCAGTCCTGTTTATAATGAAAACATTTTCTCATCATGTGAGAAATAGTGCAAATCCTTGTTTTCAGATTAAAGATCCTGTTCTGCTGCCACAGAAGTTTTCATGATCATTTACTCCCTGCATTTGGTTTACCAGGCATCAAACAACATACATGTTTTGTTCTTCCATCAGTCTCCGAAGGATGAAAAATGACTGAGAGAAGACTCTTCTACTCTCACAAACTTTTCCACTTTCTCTTATCATCTTACAGGAAGCATTGATGTTATTTTTGGGAAGTATTGACTCTTTTACAGAATAGAGGGCTCATTAAATCAAAATAACAGCAACATTTTCAGCTGCTTCATTGTTATCATTGCTATTGTTGCAAGCCACTGCTAAAGCAGGGGAAAAAAAAAAAAGGAGAAATACAGCCAATAAAGAATACATACCCCAACATATCCTGAGCTGGAAATAAAGAGCAACACTTCTTTTTTATGGCTTTTAAGTAGCTGGTAGTCTACTACTGGGTTCCTAATCATCCTGAAGAGACAGCAGTACCACTGAGAAGAACAGGGGAGCTAAAATTTACAGAAAAAAGTGATAAACTGGAAATCAGAGTCACAAAAAAGGGAAATGTTGTATTGAGGTTGTGTTAATAAAAATATAACGTATTACAAGCAGAAAGAGGGACTTTATTCCACTTTCATCACAAACTTACCCAGAGCCAGTGAGAGGGAAATCAAAGGGAAAAGTAAAAGAGATGGAAAATGAGTCATGTGGAACTCGGAGTGACTGGTGCCCAGGAGAAGCAGAGCTGGAGGGTGACCAAATACAAAGCACAGCAGGGAGCTCTTCTGTATTTGCTGGGAACACTGCAAGAAATTATGAAAATAGGAGGATTTCTCAGTAGTTTGGAAATATATTCTGAGAAAGAAGCAGCACGAACAGGAAACTGAAGTTTTCTAATTGTACAAATTTATGATATTAGAACATGCAGTAGGGAGTAAATGCAGTTATCCAGGAAATCTATTTGTTTGTTGTCCTGAAGTAGTAAAAATCTTTGTTCCTAACTATTATTCATGGTATTTGGAATACTAACAGTCACCCCTTTACAGGTCACCTCAGAGCCTCAGAAGTAACCAAAGCCCAAAATAAACATGGGGAAAAAACCACCAACAAACAAGTTTCAGACAAAGACTGTTTTTTAAATCCTCACCTGCTGTATTTTAGAAAGGTTTATCCAGCAGAGTCATGAAAACTTGCAAAAGGTCTCAAGTTGAACACCCAAAGTTGTATCACGTGGCTTTTGAAATTCTTGGTCAAGGCAATCTGCTTCACAGAACAGTTTGTGGATTTATTTTTTTGTTCCTGGCAGTCATGATTGAACCCAAACCAACAATGAAGCCCCACACAACTGCTCTCTCACTTCCCCACCAGCAGAATCAGAGAGAGAATCAGAAGGGTGAAAGCTGGAAAACTCATGGCTTGCGATACAGACAGCTAAATAGTGAAAGCAAAAGTCGTGCATACCATATCCATATATAGGTTAGATATAGACAAATGCCATCACTCCAAATGTCCCCCCTTCCTCCTTCTTCCTCACACTTTATATACTGTGCATGATCTCAAATGGTCTGGAACATCCCTTTGATCATTTTGGGTCACCTGTCTTGGCTGTGTCTCCTCCCAACCTCCTCACCAGTGTGGCAATTATGAAAAACAGAAAAGGCCTTGGCTCTTTGTAAGCCCTGCTCAGCAACAGCAAAACCATCTCTATATTATCAACCCTGTGTTCAGCACAAATCCAAAACACATACACATACACATACTAACTGCTGAAAAGAAAATTAACTCTCATCCCAGCCAAAACCAGGACACTGGCCATGATCACAAATGGGTAAATAGCAGGCAAGGATGAAAAAGAATATACACAGGTGACACAAAATGTTGCCTTCTTTAGAAATATATTTACCTTTTCAAGAGAGTTCTACAAATGTAAGATCTCTGTAGATATCGATTGTAGCATATAGACATATAGGGAGCATTGCAGGTATGCAGCCTTCAAGAAAAATCAGAAGGGTAGCAGCCCATTTTAATAATCTCTTTACAGAGCTTATTCTCACACTCTGCGGTTTTTAATTTTTTTTATTGCTCCTTTTTCGTCTGATTTTATACCTTGGCAACTTGGTGGCAGTGGTTGACTGAAGGATGCACTGGGGGAATAAAAGTTTCAAGAGGACATTCAGTGAACAAGGCAGCATAGAGACGTTGACATGAATATGACTGACACTTATTATTTCCCAGGAACATTTTGAAATTGAACACGTGTTACTGCTGGACCTGCATAAAATTTAAAATGTCCAGCGCCTGAAAAAGTTCTGGCTTCTCAGCACTTTTATTGTCACCCAGAACCAGAAAAAAAAAACCACCAAAACCAAAAAATTACTTGTGTTTTACTTTTTTTTTTTCACTGACAGTCCAGAAAAGGTCAGTAGCTGAATATCTTTAAACAAGCTCAACAAGCTCAGGGTGAGAGAAGCCTGTTAGAGAAACACCGTCTGTATTTTTCCAGGCTTGACCTACCCACCCTTTAGTGGTCATGGAGTGACCATCTGAGTTTCTCCAACTGCAGAGCCAACTCAGGGACACTGCTGCCTTCAGTTACTTTGCTTGTCCTCTAGACTGGACCTTGAACAAGAATACTGGTGTGGGGTTTCCTTTTGGCTGGAATTGACACCTGCAATATCAAGGTGCCAAGTAAAACGCATTGCCTGTGGTCCTTGGGGCTTAGCCAGCAGTCAGGATGTTGTGACACCTGTCAAATGGATTTTCACTTTCTGGATGACTAAAACACAAAACCTCTCTTATCCATTTTCAGTTGTATTGGGGATTTCTCAGGTTTCAAGGTCATGAAAAGAATGATGTTTATCCCCTCCACGGTTTCAGGATGGTTTTGACTGCTTTTGCACTTTGCATGGATCTGATGCCCTCTCCTTCCTTATCTCTCAAGAGATTACTTGGGGTTATTCATGTGTCAGTGGCAGCCTGTTGAAAATGTCACCAACATGACAGGCTGAAATGTAGGACTGGATAAAATCTTTTGGTTGTCCAGCCTTGGTAAGGGCAGGCACCATATTCTTCAACACAGAAGTGGAGCATAACAATAATAAAGTGTGGAAAGGCCAGTAGAAATGTAAGAAGATTTCTGGTTTTACATTAGAAAACTTTTGTAGGACTTTGGAAAACTCAAGTTACTACCTAGGTCTAGTATATAGGTGATAGTATATAAGCTCTATCTTGCCTTGCAAAAGACATTAAATGGCTGCTCACTGAGATTGGTTGCATGAGAAAAGAACAAGGTGAGCAACCTTTAGTTATGAGAATTGAGAGGGCAGTTAAAAATGGTCCTCTTTGCAGCACTCCATGACAGTTTTGAAGGCTCCCTTTTTTGTAAATACTACTGCATATTATTTTGTGCTTGTATAGTATTTTCTCCTATAGATGACTGAGGAACACAACTTTACTGCTTCTCTTGTTCTTCTAGCCCTTTCAAGTACTCAGCGCAAAAGAGACAGTCCTCACTCCACAAATATCTCTGATTTCTACTGTTTGCAAAATACTGTTTTTCCAGCAAGTGAAATTATATATGGTTAATTAATAATGCAGTTCAGAAATTTCTAGGTGACTCTCCTGCAGATCCTACTTGCATGGGTTTATTTTGACCTTCAGTATTTAATAACTGTCAAGAAGTTCTTTACAATATGAAGCCTCTTGTACTGGCTGCACTCAGCCAGTAGCCAGGCTACTAATGGTGATGCTTTAAAAGTGGATTCAAGCTTATTCTTGCAATCAGTTCCTATAGCTGATTTGATTAAATGCCTTTGGAGTGAATGAAGAAGAGTCTCATTGGCTGCGCTTCCCCAGCAGTATGAAGCACTTTGTCAAACAGTGCTGATCCTTGAAGGATTTGGAAGGCACACGCATGGAGCCAATTCCCATCAGATGCAGTGTGCACTGCCACTTAAAAAAAACAAGGTGTATTAATGAATAGACAGAATTGTGTAGAGTAACCTTCAAAGATGATAATTGCATAAGATCCTTTGCTCTCATCACATGCTCAATATTTGAGGCAGTTATCATGAACTATGAGCTTCTCAAGAGGTGAGGAGGGCGTGACTCTGAAACCTCCTTGGTTCCTGTCACAGTTGAGGTTTTCAGGCCTTCTTGTGCTGTTCCTGACCCTTTTATGTACCTCCCTCTACTCCCATCCTATACTGGTACTGAGCATGACTGCCAGATCCACCTCAGGAGAAGCAGGATTGACAGCCAGAGGAAGAGAAATTGTGCAGGAGGGTCAGTAAACCTCCATATCTTGAGAAGGGGTAGAGGCAGGTGGAGAACTGAGCTATAATTAAGACTGTATTACCTTCTACCAGACATAACCTGTTGGTAGTCCAATGACCTGGAAACCCACAAGGAAGATGAAGGCCAGGGCATCTACCATGGCACAGCTGTTGTTGGGTGTCCAGATGGTCTCCTTCCTTCATACTTTCTATAGTCTTCACGCCCTTAAAAATGTGCCACTGTAGACAGCTGCTTACTCTGCTTCTATGTAAAACACACCATGGTGTACAAATTAGTTATAAATCAGCCATTCCAACCCAGTGACTTGCTACCCTGGTAGACCCAAATGGTGCTATGAGTTGTGAGAGCACAGAGGATCAAATCCTAGTCTTAAGTGTAATTCCTGAAAAAAGAGCAATAAATACAAGAGGCAGCAACAGCATGACCAAAAGAGGAGAAGTATAAATCATGCTGTGGAATGAAGTGCAGTGATTCACCTGCTATGCTGGGTGCTGCTGCGCTGCAGACAATCTGACAGCACAGCAGAAAAGAAATGCAACGCACCAGAAATAAATACTCACCCTCAACTGACACAATGCTATTCATTTTGTGTTAATATATTTCTTCTTGAAATTCAGCAGAAACCCATGGCATACAAATCATCTCAGCATCAATACAAGGTAAGTGTGTGTGATCAAGGAAGGAGGGAGGAACACCAGCACAGTTGCAACCCATAAAAGTTAACTATTTTTGTGTGTTCTCTGTAAGAGCACACGGATCTCCTTTGATAATCCACATATGCTGGCTTCTTTTTCATTCACCCTTAAGTCTTTTTTCTACACTGTTGGTAATTTTAAAAATTGCCAGTTCCATTTTACAATATTGTCACCAGCATGACCAGTATCAAGATACAGCAAAGACAAAGAAGATATAAAAACTGACAAACTTGCAAAGGGTTTCAGGTGAGTTATAATAAAGTTGTCTCAAGGTACCTTGAGAGATGGTCACTACAAGGTGGAGGTCCCTGGATCTGACGGTCAGGATTGAGGCAAGACTGAGCAGTCCAGGTCACAGCTGGGGCAATGTCTCCTGCTTTCTGTAGCAAATGTCATTGGGTGGGATGGGTTCTCAGCACACCTCAATCAGGAACTGCTTGCCAATTCCCAGAATCAGGCTTCTAATTAGTAGAAACGGAGGAAAGCAGCATTGCAAATGCAATAATGACCACCTCCTGCCAAACTGAGGCCTTTCCAAAGAGGGCATCCATAATTTGCTATGACTTTCCATGATCTGTGGACTGCTCAGGAAGACAGTTGCTGAAGAAAGAAACCATAGCAAGGGGAAGAGGTTGTCCCACTGTTTAGAGTGAGGAAGTCAGGACCTTTAGGCATTACCACTGGCTCTGGAAAGAAGTGTGTTCAGAACCAGCAGTATAGCGTTCACAGCCAAGCTGGAAGGCTCTTAGGCTTTGTTCATTAATCAGCAAAAGCTAAGGGAGGTGTATGTCCTTCCATTTCATAAAGGGTTTTATAAACCTATTGCTAATTTGCTGTAAGAGTCTGAGTTAATTTCTGTGTCATCCAGTAACCCGTGTAGCCAGATGGAAAGTGCTACTTACATATCTGGAGGATTGTGAAGGCTGATTAATACCTTGTAAAAACTCTATGAGATTATTTGGAGAAAGTAGTTGTCACTTTTGCAGTCTGTAGCAGAGGATTTTTCTGCCGCCAGCTACAACAGGAAATGATTTGTCTCCTTTCACCTCCCTGTTCCTCCTTCCTTGTATCTGGTTTCAGTAAATGCTTTCCTGCTCTTGGTTTTCTCTGACAGAAAAGGGACTTGCCAGACCTGGAGGCCAATAAGCACTTATCTTCCATTTTCCAAATTACCCCCTTGTCACTGCCTCTCACAAGGGCGCAGCAGCAGAAAGAGACCTCATAGGGTTTGCCACAAATCAAAGACAGGGTGCTACACTTAACTTGTAACTTGTACAGTGTTCTTTTTACTTTTTATGCCTAGTAATAGTTATATCCTTAGAATCTTCTAATAATGCACATTATCTGTAAAAAAATTGTAATCCAGCAGCAACATTTGCATGCTATTACAATATCGGGGTAATTTACCTCACAACCTTCTCCTCTTCAGCCCTTTCTTTGGTCATTCAGATTGTCTGCCACTTTTCCTTAAAGGAGCCTCTGCCCTTGATTTTGTTTAGGTTTTCTGAGATGTGGCTACCTAACAGCTTTGCTGTTGAGGTTTAGGGCTTTCTGGAACTGGGTGTATGAAGGTAGCAATGCTGGCCTAGTGCTTGGGCAGGGCACAGACCTTGCTTTCCCATGTGTGACTTCATCTGGAGAGATGCCTTGGATGAAATGATTCTGGAAGAGATCTCTTGAATCCAGGCAGATGTTTTCTCTGCAGCAGAAAGATTCCTGCAGTGTTTTGTCGGTGCTCAGCTAATGAGAGAGAAAGCATGTTTTATCTTTGTTACCATGGAAAGTTAACCACCATCCAAGCAGTGATTTATAGGTAATGAGTCCTGTCACACTTACAATTCATGCCTCACATGAAAGTCATCAGCATACCTACCGCTGATCAGAAATCCAGGTATATTTCTCTATGTTTTATTCACCGTCTAATGATCTGCCAAGGCAAAGGCTGGATTTAAAGCTGATTGCTATCAACATTTACATCTGGGAATGCATCTGAATGCCAAAGAACATTTAGGAAATCGGCTGTCAGATGACTGCAGCAGAGGATAATTCCATAAATTGAGGAAGGAAGGAACTTTAGGCCCTCAGGGATCACTTGGAAAAAGTGAGGAGAAAATAAAAAGTATCCTTTGTGGACACTGTGGCCGTGGGACTGGTAGTGAACAACCAATGTGGCCATGGCTCCCACTTTCCTACAGCAGGATGGGGTAAATGTTGCACACATGCAGTTGGTGCAGACATATTTTTGGCGAGAGAGGGAGTAAAATATTCATGGTGAAGAATCACCCTGTGTGGGATGAGCAAAAGGACATGCACCTCTGGCAAGGTCCTGCTGGCTCCAGGGACAAGGCAAGGCAGGAGGTGGCCATGTGGAGCTCCTCTGTGTACATGTAACTAGTTTCTAGTCAGCACTGCTCTGCAGATACTCTTTGGAGAGCAGTCCTTCTTAGGAGCAAGTGCTCTGCTGGCAAATCTGGTATTTGAAATCCAATGAATTAGCTCATTTTTATTTATTTAGTGCCCTATCAACACCTATTGAAGTCACTAAGAGTATTGTCATTTCAATAGAACCATAAACAAGTTTTGCTTTATTTATTTCTTTTTTTACTCTGTGAGACAGAGGACAGGTTATGAATTTATCAGCAGAGCTGTGCTAACCGTTACTTTTCTTTTGTACATGGGGGACAAAAGACAAACCAAGGCAGGACAAGAGACGTGTCACTTTCCCTTACACTTTAGCTGGACATATGTGGTGAACAAAGTACATTTTTCACACGTCATTTGAAAAGTTGTTCCTCATCCTAATTGCTTTTTCACCCACATAAACAATATATTTAACAAAGAAAAACAGACAGGTATTTCCAAAATACAGCAAGCTTTGCATAAAATAAAAAATAATAAAAAAAAGAAAATAATGAAAAATATGGTATTGCAAGAATAAAATGCAAAAGAGAGTGACTTTTTCTTATCTCCTGGTTTTGTGCTTATTTAATGTTATGCTCATTTTTAAAAGTCCCTTTAAATTTTAGAGTAATAAAATGTAATTACAAAAATGTTTTCTCTCATTGTCTTCTGTGACACATAGTAACTCTGTTCTCAACAGTTATCTGAACATATATGCAATATGCAGTGAATAGACTAAAATATTCTCCAAATAAGTTGTATAACTTGAAAGGCAGAGTCAAAATTTCTTCCCTAGGATTTACTGAAAAATATCCCATCTAAACGGTTTTTGACAGAAAATTGGACTGTAAGCATTTTTTGTGTTATGAATGTCAGGTTTCTGTGCTAATCTGAAGATGTAATTGCAAAAAAATAAAAAAGAATCCAAATATAAGCAAAATGCATACATTTATTTATTTATTTATTTATTTATTTAAAAATAAAACATTAAAATGTCTCAGAGAGACCAATAGTAATTTCTTTAACGACATTTTCCATGGAAAAATTAAATCCCTTTCTGATTCATCATACCCCCAATGTTATACATAGCATACAATTTGCGTAATAGAAAATACCACCTCTCCTTCAGCAAAGAAAATGCATTCATACAGAAGTATATTCAATTAAAGGTCTGCAAGCTCTCTGAATTAAAACTGTTGTAGCTACTGCATTCAAAAAAATTAAGATCCTTTTTTCCAGGACAAATAATGTTCTTTTATGTTATCCTCCAAAGTGTTTTAAAGCCTTCTTTAAATGATACATGCCCAACTCTGTTTAAAACTGACGAAAAGTCCACTTAAAGAATTAGGGATTGTTTTATTGTGGAGATCATCAGCCATTTGCAGAGTGTGAGGTTGCAGCATGGTAGTTCTACTGGGACTTCAAGATCTTTTCTTTTATTGTCTGTAGTTAATTAGTAAACATTTGCAATATTTTCATAGACTTTTTACTTTCCATAGGAAAATGTAGACTTTATTTATTTTTTGGGGGAAAAGAAAAACGTGTCAGAAAACCAGGATGTAATGCTGTTAGAGATTGCCTTGAGGTCAGCTTGTGCTTGCCTGAGATGCCGTGATGCCAATGTGAATTTTTCGTCAAGCACCTCAAGTTTCTGCTGCCTGCCGCTGGAGGAGTGCGGCTGATGGCCTTGGGGGCATGGGCCATGCAGGCTGCTGTTCACCGGCAGCACAAACAGACATAACTTAGAGTCAAGCTGAGGCAAGATGTTGCAAATGACATTTCTTTCTGAAATGTTTGCTGCAGAAAAAAAAATCCCATTTTCAGCTTCTTACTTTAAGACTGAGAGACACCGCTGGAGTTGCACTTTCTTTTTTCCTTCATCTTTCATGAGGCAAAGAAGGTAATGGAGGTGATGGAAAAGAGAGGATATAGCTGTGACTGTGAGAAATTGTGGTTTACAAAGTGCAATCACCTAAACTGTAGTTCAGCTAATTGCATGGACTCAATCTGACTCATAAAAGGTATTTCAAGGTTGGTAGAGACCAATACTGATAAACCCTTGATTTTTTAAATATGACATTTGAAAGATGATGAAGGGTATGAGGAAATTGTTTAGATTCTTTGGGAATTCACAGTCCATACTGCCCCGAAGAAAGCCACAAATTATTTATCTAAGTGCTCAGCACTTTGCAGTATCATCTGCTCTAGAGGGTATTTCACTGGACAGTATATGATCATTTAAGCTTGCAAGCTGGAAGAAAATATATTGAATTCAAAAATACCAAGGGAAACCAGATGAGTCAGAAGGCTGTGATGTGAAATACTGTAGCCTAATTGACTGATGCCTCACTTTTGGGCTGTTTTTGCTATTTATTTGTTATTGTTGTTTTTGTCTCTTTATTGAGGAAATTAGTTAAAAGAAATCTATCAGCATTTATTTTTTAGGCAGAGGCAATATATTTTTAAAAAGTCCAAACCAACCAACCAACCAAAAAACAACAGAAAAATGGCATTTTCAATTGAGAAAACCAGAAAATATGACCTGAAATAAAAGCTAAGGAATTTCTAAAATATTTTTTGCATTTTCTAGCCTGCAAAATGATAATTGTATGGAAACTGGTCTCTCTTTTGGCCCTTGTCTGCAATACTACTCCCCTGTGTGTCCTGGGGCCAGATCTGAGAGGGAAAGGACAACTGGGCTGGTACTGGGACAGGGATTGAAGTTTGCTGAGATTTCTGTGGCTATTTCAATAATCCCGTCTGGATGTTGGTCTGGAAAAGTACACAGATGGAGGACCAACCTCCCTCTTCTGTAGCCTGTGTAGTGTATTGAAACACTTGCAACAATGAAAATTTATACCTGATGGTTCAATTTTGAGGAAGATTTAGAAATCACACATCAGATAGCAAGACTATAAAATGACAGTGTTTTTTTTCCTGGCAGATGCTTGCTTTGTAATACATGCTAGAAGACATGGTATTTTACGGGGAAAAGAAGTTGAGTGTGGTGTGGTGGGTCATGAAATTTGATTGAAGAGCCAAAATGAGACTGACAAATGTGACAGGAGCTTGTGAAAATCTGGAGCACAAAATCATTTGCAGCACACTGGGATCTCAGGAGGGCAGAAGGCCAGAGGGGATATTAAAGCAGCATGATGTCCATTAGAAATTGGTTTTATTGTAGGATAAGCATCTTTCCAAAACCAGCATTAATGGGCACCTCTGAAATACTGAAGAGGGTGATAACATTCAAATATGATGCTTTAGTTTCAGTTGGTATCCTGGGTAGAGGGAAATAATAATAGTAATGATGATTGAAGTAATAACAGTAATCACAATAAATATGACCCTGTATAATTCTCACTATTTTTGTTTATGCTTCTCAGAAAGTTTTGAGACTAAGCAAAAAAAGGATGATTTTTAGGCTTTGATTAATAGGACTGTTGCACTATATTTTCAGCAAACTGCTTCACAAATCTGAAGCCTTGAAAACAGCTTGAGTTTGCTGCAGAACATGCTGTACTTGAGGCCTCTGATGTCTGCTGCACTACAAATTTGCATTGTACTCAACAGATAACCACCATTACTAGCCTGAGCATTTAGGCGAAAAGATGCAGTCAGTTTTGCTTCATCCCAAATTTCAGTCAGCATCTTATAGTTTTAGTAAATAGCTTCTTAATGTGATGGTAGATCCCTGCTTTTCTGCAGATCTCACCTCTCTGGAACATAGCTGGCTTGGCAGCCCTGAGTGAGCACAAAAACCCCAGCAGTGTGCAAGCAACACAGGCAATCACTGCTCTACGTTTGAACCTTTTCCTAGTGGACTGAGTTAGCCTTGGATAAAAAGGCTTCTTCCAGCTTGGCAGTGCTAGGAAGTTCAGTCATTCTTTCGTAGCTGCAAACTCCTTTCCTGCCACTGCTACGGGGATTGCCCCTCATGGCCCAGGGGTTGAGATCTGGGCTCTGCTCTCACATCTCTCTGACTGTCATCCAAGAGAGACTGGTTAAACTGTAGTCCCTCCCTTATAATGCTGTCCCACCATCTTAGTCCTCCAGACGTCCACACTGCTTCTGTGGTGTCTCTTGTACAGGCTCTGCACCCCAGTGGGGGATCCAAGCATGAGTTAAGACTGGGGTGACCTCATGTCATGCCCCTTGTCTTCAGCACAGGCAGAACCACATTGCCCTGAAGATCCCAGAACACCTCCTGAAGTGGAGACAGCCAAGCTAAGTACCTTGGTCTGGAAGGTGTGGAGTGCTTCTGTGCTCCCACCAAAGACACCATATATCTGTGACTCTTTCTTTCAGCGGCAGGATGGGGACTTCCCTTAGCTGTCATGTCAGACAAGAGCATGGGCTCTGGGGTCACATTACCACCAGATATACTTCATTAACATCAGCTTCACCTTCTACCTCTTCTCACTTACAGCCTGTCACTTGGACCATGCAGCAAATGGACCTTTTGCTCTCCTATCACTCAACCACTATATTCCTGTCAGAAAAAAACCCCAACGCTGAACATCTTAGTAACTTTCAAGAAAATTCCTGCTAAATTTCACTCTCACTGAGTCAGTTTTGAGCAGGTGGTGATTGCTCATTACACTTTATTTCCTAGAAATTATGAGAGATGAAGTGCTAATGAAATGCATTAGGAATGCAGAATGTGGGTGGAGGACCAATTTAATGTTAAAGAAAGGCATTATAGATAGTGACTTAATAGATACCTGGCATTGAAAGGCCCAAGCATGCGTACTAAACATAGATCACGAGCTTAGCAGATAACATTAAGTTACACCATCTTTTTCAATCTTCACAAACATGCCTTGATGATCTTTGGATAATTTATCATCTTTCTTGGTCTAATGTCATATTTTGCCCCTGAATGTTTTGTGGGATAAGACAAATTGCTTATTAATACACTTCCATAGAAAGGAGATGAGGACAAAGCAGGTCTGGGATATCATTCTGCTCTGCAGGTTTTATGCTGCTGTGATTTCAGGGGACACTGAAGTTCAAAAATCACAATGGAAGCAAACCTGCCCCTCAAGATGAGGAGTGTTAATTTATGAATTTATATGGATGGAACTCCTTCAGCAAGGATCTGGCAGAGATCTATGCATTTATCTAACCTTATCCAATGAACAAAGCCCATCTCTTCCTATCGTTGCATGAATCAGGCCATTTACTCACTATCAGTGCATGTCTGAACTCTGTCTCCACCCCTATGTTTATTGCACAGAAAAATGCAGTTACGCAGCCTTTTGTGCCACACAACACAATTACATGACATGAAAATAACTGCAAAGGAGAGAGAAACTGCTATGATTTTTGTTTCATTGCCAAAATTATTTTAGCAAAACCAAACTTTCAAAGCACCAAACTTCTCTAGCAGGAAGTTTCTCTAGGTTCTCTGAAACATAGGGACACCCAGCAAAAATAGTTACTAAAATGCCATCTCCAGCTATACTGATCATGGCTGATCAAATGTTTTAGCTCATGCTCAAAACAGCTTCTGAGAGCTGATCAAGAAATTTTTCTAGCCTCCTTATGGTTAATACCTACTTGTTTAGAAATTTGCAATATGTATACATTTCTCCAGAATTAACCAGGATGCTTAAAATATGTTAAGCATTACAAGAGGTCTAAAAGAAATAAATAGTATGCTTCTCATAGTATTTATTCACTTTTTGCTGAAGTAAGCATCAGTCTTCAACCAAAAAAGCATTAAATGTTCTGGTTTTATTTTGTGGGCAGGGATTGTAAATGTCCATCAGGAAAAAAATTCACAACCTTGCCATTGATTCCCAGTATATACATAAAGAGAGCTTAGAATTCTACTAAATCATCAGAACTTTGCTGCACATGAAGGCTGAATTATTAGTTTCTTTATAGAGACTGTAATGTAGAAAAGTGAAGGCTTATTCTCTCATGTGCTTAGTAGAGGTGGGCTGAGTCCAAAGTGCATTGCAAGAAATACGTGAAAAATACCTGGGTATGTTGTAAAGAATCAGCTGAATTGAAGAAAAAAAATTGAAATAAAAAAATACAGGTTTTTTGTTGTCCTTTTATAGAAGGTGTCTGTAGGAGCTTGCTCTCTGTGGCGCCAGTGGGAGATCACTAGCATCTTCCATTACAACACACGGAATCATGGAGTCATAGAATGGTTTTTGTTGGAAAGGACCTTAAAGATCATCTACTTCCAAATTCCACTCCACAGCCAGGGAACCTTTGACTTGACCAGGTTGCTCAGAGCTCCAGCCAACCCAGAGTTGAACACATCCAGGGATGGGGCATTCAAAACCTCCCTGGGCCATTCCAGTGCCTCACGACCTTCAGAGTAAGGAATTTCTTCCTAACATCTAATCTAAATATCTTGTCTTTTAGTTTAAAACTGTTACCCTGTGTTCTATCACTACATGTCCATGTAAAATGTCATTCTCCCTCTTTTTTATAAGCCACCTTTGACAATATCCCACAGGTATGTATATTTTTGGTCCAAAATTAGGAGTGCTCCTTTTTTCCATACAAACTGCCCACTTCAGTCTGAATCTAACTTGCAGTATTTCTACTGAAAGAAGCAAGCATTTTGCAAGAAAACTGTCCTGGCCAGAGGAGGTGTCTGCCACCAACAAACTGGGTATGGTCACACCCAGCCATGCTTGCATGGGGCAGAAAGCTGCAGGTGGATCAGCCATGTACCCCATCTAGTTCTGACACCACCCTGCAGTGTTGGGGCTGTGCTCAGTGCCTTGAGAAGGTGGGCATGATGCTGGGTCATCCCTTGGCAAGGGGCAGCACATTGTGAGGACTGGCAAAAGAGGTGTACCCTGCAGCTGGCTTTGTCTGAAGCTGGTAGCTATTGCTACAGTACTGGGAGAGCCTGAGATACGTGAGAAACTGCTGATGGTACAGGAGGTCTCCCAGAAGGGACCTGTCCATGTCTTAGCCCAGCCAGGAGGTCCCATTTTTCTGACATATCCTCCCATTCTACTGTGATATTTTGTCTCTGGAGGTGAATTGAGTTATTTCTTTGGAATAATCCTTTCTTCCCAAGGGAAAATCCTCTGCATATTTCCCTTGTGGGAAGAGACAGACCCTTCCCAGATGTCTGGGGCTGAAAGGAAAGATCAAAACACAGAGTCAAGGAGACAAGAGTTGGACCTTTGCCAGATCTATCTCAAATCATGGGAAGCCTGAAGCAGGAGAACATGGAATTGACCAAGACACAAGAGCACCCAGTAGAACAATCAAGCAACAGGGGTAAAACAAAGCTACAGAATAGCATAGCTCAGATGTGAAACAGTAACTGCATCCACTATAGGTTTTACCAATTACTAGTGGGTCAACCTCCCTAAACGCCCTAAACAGTTGAGCACATTCATCCATACAAGGCTGGATATAGGGATAGGTATATAGTCTTTGGCTCAGGAAATTTCTACCACTCAGACTCCAAAACCAAGGGCTGCATGGCAGGGAAGGGATTGTTTGCTTTATGAAGTGCTTTTATACCATTATCACTTTCATACCAAAGCAATTTATCCAGTGCTTTCATGCACCTGTGAGCCAGTTTCTCCCCCAAAAGGCATGCATCCAGGATGAACAGCTCCTCTCTGATCATGTGCACAGTTCACAGGGTTTCTAAGTACAGGTTAAGATGCATATGCAGGAGATGATTTGCATTACTTCTTAATCTAGACTTGTCCTCATATTACCTTGGACCTGGGCAATTTTATTCTCAAATCAGCAGTACCTCATGCTGTGGAATTATTAAGAAGAAGTGAAACAAAGAATTCCAAGACGAAAACCTTCCTTATTGGTGGTTTCCTTCTTTTATTCACAATTGCAAGATACCAAGGGAATCAGACAATATAACTATCCAGCATCCCTTACAGAAAACATGCAGCAACAAACTGCACAACATAACTCAAATCTGCTTTCCCACACCTGGACTTGCTGTCTTGGATTGAGCAAGTACTAAATTTGACTGGCAAAGACAACTTTAAATCACAGCCCGGAGCAAAAGATATGGGCAGTTATCCATTGCCTGGGAAAAAACACAAATGAAAACAAAAAACCAAAACAACAACTAAAAGAGGGCCAGGAAGCTATTCTTGGTACTAAACAGGCCACCATAAATGTGCAAGAAACCATCTTGGACTCAGTTGAGAAAAGCCAAAAGTTGTAACCTGTGTGCTGAGTATTTATGCTTTTGGAAAACATGAATCTTCCTTTCCTATAGAACATCCCCTTGTTGCAATTTTTCCCTGTGTCCTGTAGAGTGCAGAGTGGTGTTTTGAAATTGAGGATCTATGAGTCTGGAAAGAGGATAAAGACTAAGCCTGCTTGAAATTCTCTTTGGTAAATGCAAGGAGGGCAGGCTGCTCTGAGTTATGAAGGTGGCCTTTTAAAAATGGAAATAAACAGACAGAGAGAGCAGATGACTTTAATGAACAACTACCCGTGTCTTTTTAGGTCTCAAATTCCATTAGCAAATGGAGACTGAAAAACCAGAACAATTCTGTCAGAAACAACCAGCCACCCCTCTGCACCTGAGCTTTTCCCAAACACACGTGGCTGTCACTGCAGAGAAAGCCTGAAATGACAAGAGACATCCACCTGCAGTGCTCAGCCTAGTGACAGTCTCATTAAGGCTACGAAAACCTTTGTGAGACTCAACCTCAGCTGAAGGGACCTGGGAGTCAAATCCAGATGCCTGACTACACCCATCTTTGGTTTTGCTTTTGTCTGTGGGTTCCAGGAGGCTCCAGATATCCTAAATGTGCCAGTTTGGGGAAATCAAAGTTTCATGTGAAGTGCTAAACACCATTTCCCTTTCTGGTGGAAAAACAACAGCACCATTGTACCTGCCAGATACATCTAATTCCCCTGATATGAGCTGGATCAGTTTAAGGGACAGATAAATTATCCCTGTGTGTCCTAGGTGAGCAGCCCTCAGACATGTGGTGGGGCAGTGGCAGATGCACCAAACATTATTCTCTGCTTCTATTTGTGAGCACTGGAATAGGTCCCCCAGGCAAGTGGTCATGGCATCACACCTGCCAGAGATCAACAAGTGTTTGGACAGCACTATCAGGCACGTGGTGTGATTCTTGGGTTGGTCCTGAGCAGGGTCAGAAGTTGAAGGGTGATGATCATTGTGGGTCCTTTCCAGCTGAGCATATTCTATGATTCTGTGTGATTTGTTGCATTGCATACTGCTCAAGGAGCCATGCAGGGCACAGATATAACCACACTAGCCTGAAAACAAGGATAGGATTAGACTGTGACAGGCTGTAACAATATGGAACCCTTTTTGCCATTTCAGAGCAAGCTGACATTCTTCATTTTTTATCAGATCAGTCCTGTCCTGCTCCTAGAAAGTGCTCATCTCAACTCACAGCATCCTGAAAATATCCTTTGCTGCTGTGAAAAAATGAGCAAAGGAAAACCTAAAGGTTGGCTCCAGGATAAGGTTTTTTTAAACCATCTAAGCAGTTCACAAGGTGTTGCATTGAAAGTGGACTGGTGACGACTTGCAGTAGGATGCCATATGCCAGTGCTGACTCCGGCAGGCAGCTCTCATGTTCCCTCACTATCACCTCCAAATGCTGCAGCACAGAGTACATAGGAAAATAAAACCCATAAATAACCAAGGAGGATGGGGAAAACTGCAGTCTGGATTCTACTGAGCAGCAATTCTCACTCAGATCTGAAATGCCTGGCAATGGATATGAAGTTAGTTCACACTCAGCCAGCTGCAGGAGACTCAGGAACCTCTTGCTTTCTCATGGCCATGCTGTACGTGTCACAGATACTGGATGAGACAGATCTTATATTATTCTTATAGCTTTAGGGCAACTGGAGGGAGAAGGAGGAGAGAAAATCAAATCAAATCAAACATAGAAAAAGAACACAAAAAAAACTTCCCAAATGTCTTCTACTTGACAGGGGCCAACAGTGACATTGTCTGTTCTGGGAGCCTCTGTCAATTATTTATTAACACCTTGAATACAGCAGAGTAGCTGAGCGTGTTGCGATTTGGGGGTTCTGTGTGTGTGTGTGACTGTAGTTTTTGCAAATCAGGGCGGAGATCAGAAGAGAGACTCTGTTCTCAGAGTGAAGACATATGCCTTTGCAATTCTGCATGTGCTACGATAGGGGCATAATCCTCTTCCTCTCTCTCTCTCCCCCATACAGTGACTGTCTCTGAAGCCTATATCAGACCTACCCTTTCAGCTGCTGGAGAGAAAAGCTACCCATCCTGGTAGCAGCGTCCTCTCCTTTCAGCAAGTCAGACCTCTTGGATAGTATCAAAAAATGAATCCCTTGCTGGGATGTGACAAGGTCATGCCTGTGCCTTCCAGGGAGTCCCCTCAGCTAAGACCAGGCAATACCTTGATCTTAGTGGGTGCAGGCACTTCTCTTTCTCTCCTTGCATTTTAAGTCTTTCAGGAAAAGCTGCCTTTCTAATTTCTAGCCTGACAACCCATCAGCGGTGGGAAATAATGAACCTGAGCTCTACTGGTGGTAGTCTGGGCAGTCCTGTGGCTTAACAACTGGTATAAATAATTGACAGGGCTCAAAATCACTGCTGCCCACTGCTTCCCACTTACTGGTTGTAAATGACTTATAATGATCATTAGACAATTTGCTCTGTTAAGTCATTTACTTTGGTTTTGTGTCCTTTTTAATCCCTTGAACACCTGACAATGACTTAGATGCTTCTATATACTCAGTGAACTCATGGTGGCTTCAGTATTGCTTTCCATCACGAATCTTTTGGCCTCCATTTCTTTTGCCTTTAAAAGCTGCTCCTACCTCTGCTGACAGTTGAGAAAGTCAGCAGAAGCAATGGAAGATTGCTTGCAGATCTTGATCTGTCATTAAGACCTGCTAGAGTAGTTGTGCCCCACAGTCTTCCAAAAATACCTTCCTCTGTCTATCCCCTCTGTTTTCCAGCCCCTCTATAATTCTTGTGGATGAAATGTTAGGTATCTCTTTGTGCATCATTGATTTTACAATGATTTCATTGTAGAATGCATGATAGAAGAAATGCATTGTTATGACAGCCTCTTGCTGGGTGGATCTGTTGTCTCTCTATTTTCTTTCTGTGTTTTATCAGTGAGAAACAGTGGAGTGTGTAAAAAAAGGTTTTGGCCACAGTAGTAGTTCTGAGACCATGAGCAGGGCAGTAAGGAATCTCTTTTCATCATGAGAACGCATGTTGGGATGGTGACAAAAGGATAGGTTTGGAGAATATAGTTCAGTGAGATGAAACATTTCCCCAGTACCAAGGTCATTCTTGAAAGAGGGACTCAGTTATTCATATTGCTTAGATCTTACGACAAAAAGCAGAGCAACATTCAGATAGGTAAGCCTACGAAGGCAGTCCTTGGAAGTCCCACTACCATTGAAAGGCAATTGATCTTCAGCTTCCAGCTGCAGAAGTCACCCTAAAAATACTATTCTTTCATTTGTTTGAGGAAATGTTGTCCTCTATTTAATGCAGTGTTGCTTGTGCAAAGGCTACAGCATTAGCTTTATAAATTATCTTACGCATTTTTACTGCTGGAGATCGCACACTGGACTGTTCTTCAGGTCAAAGTTCCTTGTCTATGTTCCCTTTCCTGTCAAAGGAGAGATGTGGGTTCTCACAGAAAGACAATTTATCTCCCTCTACCTTACAAACACTGTAAGCTGGGTGAAATGCCAAGGAGAGCTTAACTTTCTATTCAGTGAACTCAGAGGCAGCCTCGGTAGTGTGGTTAGCCTTCATGCTGACTCTTAGATGTAGATACGGTGATTCCTTGCATTTAGGCTGCTAAGGTTTCCAAAGCAGCTCTAGTGATTTCAGTGGGACAAAATGTGTTGAAGAGCATGGGTCTCAGTACCTAACCACTTTTTGAAAATGGTGCTTAGGTTTGTGTTCCTTTCTTATATTTGAAAATACTGCTTAAAATGCATTTAAAAACAAAAGGCAGAATGTCACACATTCCTAAAAAAGGAAATTTTATGTAAAGCTGACATAAAAAGGTAGATTTGCAAATTCAGGAGTATTAAATTACTTCTAGAATTAATAGTGGGTTTTTAATTTGAGAAGTCTCAGCTTAGAGACATCCACGTCACTGCAGGAAGGAAAGTTCATACCACGTGGTGAGGTCAGAGAACTCCATGTGAAAAAATTATTAAATAGTAATTTTGATCAATTCCTACAAATCTTTCATAGTTGGAATGAATTTGGAACCAAGGGACATCTTAATTGATGATCCCCCAAGATGCTGGGATGGGAGGTGAACATCTAGATAGTTTTTAGAATCCATAAATTATCAAGACAGTGATATATCAGTAACTGAATGAATAATGTAGAGATCAACATGTCTTATTTAAATTTAGCTTAACCTTTTCTTCCGTGGGAGAGCAAAAGAAGAATAATTGCCTCAATTAAATTTTAATCTTGGATATGTTGATCTGTAGCTGGGTTTGCCACAGACTTGGTTTCCCTTTGCCACCTAGATAAGGCAAGGTGTCTAAACTTGAAGTCTCTATACTAATATTGACTGCAAAATGCTCAGAAATTTTGCAAGGCAGACATTTATGTGTAGCAGTACATATATCAGGTAACCCCATGGGATTAGTTTTGTTCCTATTTTCCAAAGCATTGTGTGTGTAGAATAGAGATTGTTTATTTTTTCAATAGAGCACATCAACACCCCTCTAAAAAAAAACCAACCCCCCCAAAAAAAAACCAAAAGCCAAACCAAAAACCAACAATCCCCCAAACAAACACACAAACAAACCAACAACCCCCCTCCCAAACCAAAGCAAAACAACAACAAAATCCCCACCAAAATCAAAGTCCCTTTTATCTGAAACGCATTTTCATTCAGGTCTCTTCTGCATATGGCAAAGCTATAATAGATGAATTAACTTTAATTAAACCAGAAATTGATATAAATAATGTAAATGTTGCAACTGACTGGAAGTGAGGGGTGTTTCGTGAGGTCACCTGAATTGACAAAAAGCATATTCCCTGGTGGCCAGATGAGCTGCCTGTGAGCATTACAATTCCTTGCTTGTTATTTTTACAAGTGTAACACTGAAATTGGAGCTCACGGTTTGCATATTGTTATTTCATTAATTTTTTCTTTTTAAAGCTCAATAGCCCATATCCATTGGAAAACTCAGAGACCACTTTAAACCAACAGAGCCAAATGACCAAAGTTTTATGTGCTGTGACTGATGTGCACACACAGTATTATCAGCAGTGAAGTCCCTGAAAAAGAAATATTTTTGGGCTGAGAGAGGCTCTGTTTTGCCAGATCCTATTCTACTGTATTAGCAGGGATAAAATGCAAGTCTTTTATTGAAGCTACAGAGGCGCAAAAGCTAGAAAAGGTATTTATGAGGTCATCCAAGAGTTTTGGGACTCAAATGGCAATAAAAAGATGAGAAGATCTGAGAAGAAGATCTGTTCTGAGATGACAGAGGAGGAGACTGGTAGCAAGCCACTTGTGCTGTGCTCTGGCTGAGTCACTGGAAAAGGAAAGAGAATTCCCTCAGGCATATAGGATTGAAAAGAGGTGGGGGGCAACTACAAGTCCTACAGAGTAGCAAATTACTTATTTTGCCCATCGTTTTATAAAGAGGAGAATTGAAGGATGGCTCACTAAAGACTTCTGCATTCAAAACTGCTTGATTGAAAAGTTTACATATGCTCCTGTTTAGGTGTCAGTCTGTTTGCAAAATGAGGATGCATCCAGGTGCATGCTTATTGCCTGAAAAAGAAGGTGCACAGCAGCAAACATTTCATGCACAGATTTTGAATCTGGGTTGCAAGCATTGAGCACAGCATCACACAAGGAATCGGTGTTAGTTCCAAACCCCCAACCTAAAGTGGCATCTCAATTATTTTGCACAGAAAAAAAAAAGGCACTCAAATATGAATGGAAATAATAATGTGGTGTTGACGAGGAGAGTTGGGATGTATATATTCATAAACTTTATTAAAATACAGTACTACACCTCCAGTTCTAAATGTTCTTCTGGTTCAGAATAACTTTCTCTTCCTTTTGGAGGGGTTCTCATTGCATTAACCAGACTTTAGGAATTACAGCCTCCCTTTGAGGAAGCCACAGTTTACTAGCACCAGGCGCAGAGGTAACGCAAGTCATAGGAGAGATAGGTAGAAGTACTTAGACTGGGCAGAGGTGAGCCTTTACAGTATGTTACTTCACTAATCTCTGATCTTGGCTGGAACCACAAGGGTGACCAGAAAGTTGCTTGTAAAGCCTTGGCTGAAGACATAATTAGGAAAAAATGTAATTTTTTCCTTTCTTAGACCTCTGATTTAAATATATGGTCATCCTGTGTTATGAACTGGTTAATATAATTATTGAAGCAATGCCTGAATTAAGAGACCACATGTCAAGGTCAATAGTACAGATTTTTATTTAACAGTAAAATGTGAAGTACAGAGAGAGAAAGAAATAGGAAAAAGAGAGAGGAGGGTGAAAATGAGTGACAGGGAGACAGATTAAATAGAAAAAATATCATCGTTCCATGGATTCCAAAGAAAAAATATCATTGTTCCATGGATTCCAACAGCATCCCATTGATCCTCTTCTTGTGGTCTTCTTGGTGGTGAGAGTCCCAGTCTTGTTGAAGTAGTAGAAGTCTGTAGTCCAGATCTGTCAAAGGAAGCCCAGGATAGTGATGGAAGACCCGTGAAACAGAGTCCATGGGGGCATTATTATGCTTAGGCTAGGGGGAAACACCCCAGTACCTCCACTGGGGCAAAGAGTTTCATGCTGGATGATGTAACACTGTATCATGGGACATTTCAGACATCTTTGACACCTTATAAGACATTACAGCTGCTTATTTTCTCAGCTCAGTTGAGTAATTTATGGCCCATCAGCAAAGATGAATACCTTCAGGCTACACGTGAATGTTCCGATACTTCCCCCAGGGGAGAGGAGTTGTCACAGCTGTGATGCAGGAGTTGCCGCTTTCCTTATCTTGTCCAACACCCAGCTGGTAGCCTGAGGTGTCGGGTGTGCACCCTCAGCACCTGGGCAGTTATTTTGCACACTCTCAGTTTGTACATTGTCTGAGCCATTAGCATTCCAGTCTCTCACATGGATACATCCTTCTCTTGGGATAATTGGACAATAGTACCACCTTTATCTTATCTCAAGTTCCTGTCATAGTCTGAATTAGTAGGCATATTTGGGGAGGAGTGGGCTTCAGGGAGCAATTTCTTCTTTGCAAGGTTTTCTACAGTGGACAAAAGTCTTTGAGTGATTTTGACAATGTTTAAGCCCTTAACTGTTTCGGTCTTTCACATCCTGCCACACAAGGAATATTCTGGCGCTTTTCAAAGGTGTTAGGTAATTCTGTTCAAAGGCAGATAAAGAAAAAGTACTGGAGGGCAAAGAGGGATGCATGAGAAGGATGGAAGCAGACTTATGTGGAAATTATAAATGAAGCATTATTATGTAAGGCCAGTAACAGATTTTCACTGTAATTAAGATGGATTACTCTGATAATCCTTAAGGGCTTGATTCAGAACTGCATTACAAACCGTTTATGTGGAGCTTCTGCACTCACTGCATCTGTGAGGAAATCACAGGTGTTTAAATAAGAAAGGGGGAATTCAGGGGTTTTATATTTCTTCAAGCAGCCTCCTCAGGTTTGGAGAGATGTGTGGCTGCCTGAGATTTATGTGCTGAGGAGGGTGCCTGAGCCTTGATAGCACTCTTGGAAAGTAATTACTTTTTGCAGATTTTTACACCTGAACATATATACAGGGCACGGCAATTTGGCTGGGGGAAAAAAACCTACAAAACCTTTTGTGCACAGAAGAGCTGCTGTTTGGATTAATGAACTGCAGAACTAACTTTCTCCCCTCCACAGATGTCAGATGTGCCTTAAAAATATATTTGTTTCCCTTGCAAACACACAAGTGTCGGAAGATACTGTGCTACACAAGCAAAGCTAGGACTATCTGGGAAACCAGAAGGCAATGTTTCCATTTTCACAAGAACATCTTAATGTGAGAATGAGAAAAATGATAAAGAATGCTAAAACTTAGATGACAGTTTTAAGGTTATGGTGTTTCAGTGTAAGGTTATAAACCTTTGCACTTTTGTCCTAGTTGTATCTGAGTTCACAGGCATTAAAAAAAATAGGAATGGTTTCATTTTTTGCGAGCGGGAGATGGAGGGGATATCAAACCACATGTTTGAAATTAGAATAATTTCTCAGCCTAAGGACAATAATCTCCCTGGTGAATATGTTGGCCTTGCAAATGTGAAAGATAACATCCACTTTCCATCCAGGTTATTCCCACGGATAACCTGGTGTGGGGTTTGCTCTATACTGATATGGGCCAAACACCTCCTGCAATATCCCTTCTGTGAAGAACCTGAGGAGAAAATCCGCTTCTCAGAAAAGCTGATGAGTGCCAGCTCATTGATCTAGGGAAGCAAAAACCATCTGTGGGACCATCTATTCTGCAGGGGTTGGTAAATTCTCAGGCTGGGATTTGGCAGATGCCAAAATGCCCACAGTGTGGACTAGAACTAAGCAAAGCAGGACTATGTGGGAAGCTATGAGTGACTCCACCACTGTGATCCCCCAAGGGATCTGACAGGACCATTTCTCCAGCAAAAACCCAGGAGAGAAACCTGACCACAGACACAAGAGTCTCTGTGGCCCTGTTTCCTTTTGGTCCTCTTGTTTCTTAGTGGTAGCGCCGCATTACAAGTATTTAGTGACCTCCTTTGTGCTTCACTGTCTCACTTGTTGGAGAGGTGGTGGGAGGAGAAGAATCTGAACATTGTTTCTCAATCTCAAGCTTTCTCTTCCTGGAATATTCACTGCTGCATTCAATCATGAATGATGAAATGATGAAATCATCATTCAGTATGTAATGGGTAATAACACATAATTTGCTGATCAAATTAAAACTTGTGAGTTTTTCTTTGTTTGTTAAGGTTTGTTAAGTGTTAAAAGTGTTAAACCAAGATGTTGTGTATGTTATGCTCGTTGTGGGTTTTGAACTATAGGAAGGATTCGCTGACTCCATCTTCAAGGCACCTAGCAGCTTCCAGCAATGCCTGACATAGGGAGGACGAAGTGAAACCAAAAGAAGACAGCGATACAGAGAGGCTGCTAACAGCTAAACAGAATTAATTGGAGGACTTAAATAAAGGCGGGAACAGGGTGAATTTTGATTGGAGAAGCAGAGGGTATAAAAGGGGACTGCACATCTGTTAAAGTGTGGTCTGCGCAGAGCAGGAGACTCCCCAGACACCCGGTGCACCGTTTGCTCATTTTCCTTTAATTTTGCTTTAATAAAAAGTTTAATATTTCAAATTATCAAGATTGTGGCTTATTGCCTATAACACTGTGTCTTTTTTGTACGGGTTTTCCCTTTTTTAGATTGTAACCCCCTGCACACATGTGAAACGAGTTTTCCTTTTTTCCCGGGTATCCAGCCCCACCCCGCTCCCAACCTTATTGGATGTATCACCTGCCATTCCCTATTCCTGGGTTCCCAGTGGGTTTTGGTCCTCCAGCTCCCTTATTGGCCCCTGTGCCCTCAAACCACACCACTCCCCCTGAACCCTTACCCAATCACATCCTACCTCCCAGACCCCGCCCAAAGGGCTTAAATACCCTGGACACAGGTAATTACAGGGTTTTCTATGACCCCTCAATCTCGGGTTGGTACATCTCTTTACTGCTGACCACGTGGGGATTTCGCAATCCCCTCCAGACTCCGGGAGGCCACGGGACGGTAGAGGAGCCGCCTCCCCCTCACAGCTGTTACTGGGGTTCCTAAATCCTTCACAGAATAACAAGCCAGAGATGGAGGAAAGCATAGACAGTTTGGAAAAAGGATAACATGGACGTTTCAAAACTTGACTGGAATAAAGTGCACAGAATGAGCTGAGTTGCAAGTTGTCCCTGTTTCTTGGAGGAGGCTGGTCCAGATGAACAGCAGTTTTGCTTTCCAAACTCTTTTCTGATTTTCTAGATTCTATAGCACAGCGTTAGAAGGTTTGAAGTCTAAATCTAAAAGAAAAAAATTGAGGGGATGGGGAGGAAAAGTAAATAGTAAGAAAAGAAGACTGCCACCACCATGATTGAACAACATTTCACAAGAGAAAGGATGAAAATATCATTTTTTCATTTGTTTGGTTTGTTTTTTGGTTGTGTGGGGTTTTTGTTTTTTGTTTACTGACCAAGAAACTGGAGAAGGCCAGGAAGAATGCACAAAGTATCTCATTATATCTTCTCTATTAATATAGAGCATGTATTTAGAGCATATATACAAAGTACAATATTTGTTTTTAAAAGTGCTTTCCTGAGTTTCTAAGGGCCTGGAAATACAAATGTCTGGGAAGAGCCGTGAAAGTTGGATTTACTGCACACAGAGCTAGAGTTTCACGTTGGCTATAAGCATGTATTTACTAAAGGTGGGTGTTACCAAGGCAGTAAAGTTTGTTGTTTGCTTTAAATCATGTTATGAGGCAAATTTCACGTGCATTTCACATAATTTAGGCACAACAAAGTGTGCCACATACTTTTTCATTGCCTTTCATCAGGATGGGGAAGTGACCTCACGCTCAGAGACTCTGATAGACAGGCACTGAGGAGACGAGCCCAGAGGTAATAGTACATAGGAGACTGGTAAAATTAGGTTACACAAGGACAGGAATAAGTAGCATAATTCGTTCTAGTTTAACGTTAGTATTGCAAAAGTCCAGTCTGGTGTGACATATCTAAAGCTGATTTTTTAAGATCTACTGCAGGAGGATTTGGAACTTTTAACTGACTGAAATAGGTTATGATCTTGTAATGGTGGGGGAAAAAAGATGGTCATGTATCTGACATTAGTCTGGTTAAGACTATCATATGGACTAACGGTTGTAGCAGAGAGCACATTTTAGTAAATGATTCAGTTGGAAATAAAAAAGCTTAGGTTTTTTTGTGTTTTTTTTTTTTTTTTTGTTTTTTGGTTTTTTGGTTTTTTTTTAATAGGGAGGTATGAACTTGTTCTAGCTAAAAAAAACCCCTCAAACCAATAAAACCCCCTACCTTGCCCATTTCTAGATAGTTTTACAGTTTCTGAACAATTTACTTGAACTTCTCATTTATGTGATAAACCTGGTTCTAAGATCAGCATAAACACTTTATTAGAATCATTTAAAAAGAAATTGGAAAGTATTTTTAAGTTCAAAAACTAAAGACATTCCTGCCTATAATAGTTAATATCTTCAGGTGAAATTGTACTCAAAATGTTTATGTTCACCTACTTATCTGATACTACTTTCACGTACTCATCTACTAAGAATCATACAACGGATGAAGCACAGAGGTTGTGGAATAATTGCACCAAATTAATTTGCTTTGAAGGAAGATGTTCAGTTATTAATAGAAGAATAAAAAATATGAGTAAGCTCCAATGAAAATTACAGTCCTAAGAAGTTCAGACTGAGAAACAGACACAGCCACTTATCAAAGAGTGTAAACCAGCTTGGCAGAAGAAATGAAGGTAGTAAATTCAAGATGGGCAAGTAACTGTTCAATTTTCTCATTGTTGGAAAATTTATAAATACCATTTGTAAAATTGCTAAGGAAAATGGGTTTTTCTTTCATTGTAGATTTTTTATCCTTTTAAATAGGAAACTTCATTTTTATACATTTTGTGCATTTTTTGCATGAGCTTGCTTGCCTTTCTTCCACTTACATAGTTTGCATTGTTCCCTATATAAATTTCTATTCCATAACTGTCTGAGAAATTGATAATGAGAAATTCCTGGGAAAACGATCTTTTGTAATGTCTCTTTGAATGTCTTTAAAAAGTGCTTAAGCATTCGAGTAGGCTTTTGGTTTTTCCTCTGTGAATGGGACTCCACAAGGTGCTCTGAGACAGGACTATCCTTAGCTGGAAATACTCTGACCTAATTATATATGTGTATATATATATACACACATGTATGTACTTTTCTCTTATTATTTGATAATGTGCTATTGAGAGTTCTTCACACACATTAGGATGTATCCCTAGAGAATACGAATTCAGTGATACTGTTCCTTTCTCTTTTCTGCTTGTTTGCAGGAAGTTCTGGGCAAGGATCTTTTCTTTTATCTAGCAAGTCTGCTGCAGGGACCTGTAGGAGCTATAAGAGAGTCTTGATTCTAGGTGTACATACTGAAAACAAACTTAAATATATATTTTTATCCACTGGCATCAATAGCACCTAAGGGCTTTTTTGAGTGCTTTATCAGAGTGACTGCTCAGAACATGACAAAAATGAAAGTTTGCATGTTTTAGCCCATTAACAGATATTAAAATCTGGATTTTGGGGTTCCTGAAGGAAGATAAATGATGTAGTGGGTGGCTACACACATTCCCAGGTGAGTCCTTTTTTCTTTTTTTTTTCATACCAAGGTGCTGAAGGATTGGATTAAAAACAACAGCTGCATACCAAACTCCTGTAAAAAGCCCTTTATTACAGATTTGGGAAAAAAAACCTTTAGCATGTACACAGGCAAACTCAGGTATAAGCAAAGGTGCCATCTGTAAGATAGATGTGCCAGGTCACCAATCGGACTGCCAGGCATTAGTGTCTGTGCCTGACAGGCACCATCAATGCAGAATGACAAAGGACATTCGATGACATTACATAACCCAGATGTGAAACACAGACAGACCTGTAACAAACGGGTATTTCTGTCAAGTGTGGAGAGCCAGACTTTTGTAGCACCCACTCAGCACCCACTGCCTGCTTTCAAAACACCTCATTTCCTATTTGCGTGTGCAAAAGATCAGCTTCCAGATCAAATAACAATATCTGGTAACATTAATATTTTTCACCTGACCTTCAGAGTGAGCTTCAGGTACTCATAAACCTGCACAGACATAAGAAAACAAATATTCAATTTAAATCTATTCCACCAAAGAAAGTTTCTTGTTTGTTGTTGTTGTTGTAGTTCTTGTTTTGCTTTCATGTTTTGTTTTTTTTTTTTTTTTTAGTTTTGTGCTATTTTGCTTTTGGTTTGGGGATTTTTTTTGGTTGGTTGGTTGTTACAGTGATGTTACCTCTGCTCTGTGATGAATGGTTACAAAACTGCAGCATTTCAGCTCTGTGTTTGATCTCTACCCACAGAGGCCAGATGGTAACATTTTCTTCCCTTAAAAAAATTACTATTTCTGAAAAATCTGAGCAGTTATGAATTTTTATGTTCTTCTCTTATCTGCATATTTCTGGTGGAAAAATGAACCATCTATTTTACAAAAAAGGGCTTTTTATAGCTTTTGCCACTAACTTTCTGGGTACAGAGGGTTAGATTTGAACATCAAGTAATTTGACTTTTTAAACATTATTTATTACTAGTTTTTTAGTTATTTTGACCATTAATCATTTAATTTTGTCCCTTGGTTGAGCGCTACCTAGCATCTTGGACTTACCAATCCATGACACGGAACATTATTTTATTATTTTATTTATTATTTTATTTATTTTA
>JAWWMP010000171.1:14144187-14203757 GCA_035047865.1 Dendrocincla tyrannina | reverse complement strand
CCGTTTGCTCATTTTCCTTTAATTTTGCTTTAATAAAAAGTTTAATATTTCAAATTATTAAGATTGTGGCTTATTGCGTATAACAAGTAGAATCTGACTGAGTCAGACCAAGCAGAATTGATCATTCTCAGGCAGGTGTATTTAATTGCTTTTGCCATTTGCCATATCACTATATGTTCCTCCTAGTTGGCCAGAGCATGCTACAGAGATATTTGGGATCGAGGTTAGTGAGAGTTAGGAGGTCAATTACTTTTATGAGTCTGATCCTAAGCTGTTTAGACAATATATTCTCTTAATGATTTGCCTTTATGATGTATTTGATTCTTAAAAACATCCTATCTATCATTTTATGGTTATGGCAATGAGTTCTGCAGCAGTTCTGTGCCTCCTTCTACTTTTATTTGTTTTTGAAGAGTCTCTTGCTGCTCAGGAACAACATGCAGTTGCATCCTGTGTGCAGAGAACTGGTTTACAGGGCAAGTGTACAGTGCTTTGACCACTGAACACAGCTCCTCTTAAATCCTGTCAGTCCCCAACCTCCCTTCCCCCTCACGCAGTTCCCTGCACTGCAGAGACATAGCCACTTCAAGCAGCTATGGGGAGTCAAAGCCTACAGGGTTTGTCTCAGTAGTGGGAGTAGCAGGAAAGAATAAGAACAGTGGAAGTTCCTATGACAATTAAGTTGAATATTATTCAAGTATTTATTAATAAGTGACTTCCTAATTGTAAACCTCAATCAACTTTCATTAGTTTTTCTGTTCTTCCCTTGAACACAATTGAACTGTTTGCATCCCTAACACCTTAAGTTTTACAACCTGATAACACACTTCTAGAGGAACTACACATCTCCTTCTAAATCGATCTGAATCTCCATAATTCTTATACTGGAATATGTATGCCATTCTCTGATATGTCTATTCAGCATCCACAAAAGTGCAGTGTAAGACTTCTTGAGCTGTAGAATTTAGCTGATCATTAGTATCAATAAGTCCTGATGGACCTCTCTTCCCTGGATTTGTCTAATTTCTTTCTGAATCTATTTACATTTTCACCTCAAATTGATTCACACTGCAAATATGTACTGACTGAGAAAGCTTTCTTCTATTTGCTCTGAAGCCACTGCCTGATCATTTCCTTGGCTGTCATGTGCTGAGAAATACCAAATACGTTATTTGCTATTTGTCTCATCTGTGCCACTTGGGATTTTATAGACTGCTCCATTCTCCTGAGTCATCTTTTCCCAGGTTGAAGAGTCACAGATTATTAATTTTGCTTGCTGAAGAAGCTGCTTCAAACCACAGTGTATCCATGTATCTCTACTCTTCCTCTCTCTTCTTTTTCTATGACCCTTCCAAGAATTAACTGAAATTACATGTGGCGTCCAAAAGATGAACAGAGAACTGATGCATTCACATCATTAAGTTACTGTCTCACAGGGTACAAAACAAGTGTAAATGAGTTAGTGGTTAAGACTGACAGCACTGATGGTGCATTGATTCCATAGTGTCACCCCATTTCATATGCATGTATGTTTTATACATACAGGTATGCTTTTCTTTTCTTTTTGCAAGCTGTTTCTGTTCTGTTTTCTTATTTTTAGGATAAAAATATTTATACTATCCAGTTGTATTTTTCAGAAGGTTGAGGTTTTTAACTTATGTTTCAACTTACTGTGGCCAAGGAAGTCCAAGAAAGCACAAGGTATTCAGACGCTCAGTTCAAAGGGGCCTTGGTCTTTGGAAAAATCAGTTCTTGATGATTTGATAAATTGAAAATGGGATCTGATGCATTTCCTCACCATGATGGAGCTACACCTAAGCCTGGTAGTAAAGGAAAGTTATCACCTACTGTTTCCTCTGATGTCTCCATGGGTTTCAGTTTCTTTTCCACCAGATGAATATTCATATTGGAAAATCAGAATAAATTTTTCCTGACATGCAGAGTCTGTTTTCATTCTTATCTGTGTTGTCTTGAAGGTGAGAAACCCAAGTGCACATTCCCTTCACCTTGGGGTGACACTTAAAACTTTGACAGGTTGTTCAGTGTCCAGAACTTGCCATTATTCTCTTTAAGGTCCACAGACTATGCCCCAGTGAGAGGAATCTATGATTTACTCAATGAATTATCATGACAAATCTGCAGCCTTATGAATAATACATAGGAAGGAATGGGGATATCTGTTGCCATTTCTGTGGATGCTACTAATGACCTGCAAAGCCCCTCCTCTGGGAATGCTGTTCTAAAGGAGCACAGGACTAAGGTTGCAGAGCATCTTGCTTGGCATGTAGAATTGCTGTTTACAATGCAGATTGAATTTACCAGCACACATACGCAAAAAGAAGGAAAAAAAAAAAAAAAGATGAGAAGAGGCAGCAGATCTCTTACTGTTGAGAAGCAGAAACAGCCTTTGTTCTGGGAGGTGAAAGGAAAAATGATGGTCCTGCAAATAATCATTTAGGAGACATTAGAAAAATAAGTACAGTATGAAATGGAAGTGACTTTTTTTGCCCTAAAAGGGATGCCTCTTATTTAATAATCCTGTTGAATAAAATAGGAACCAGAGTTTTGTTTTATACTTCTGCATTTTTATTAAAATGTTTAGGGTTTTCAGCTTAATAAATTGCCAAAAGAAAAAAAAAAACTCTGGAGATGGTGTTGTTTCCATCCGATTTGGATTTATTTAATACATTGCATGCAAAGTCAGTTTTCAGAAAATGGATTTTAATTTAAAAAGCCTTCTGGGCTGTCAGTTATTCTGTTCTAAGCAACCCACAGCTGATATACTGCTTTCTGACCAGTTCTCCATGATCTGCTGCTTTTTTTTTTTTTTCCCCCGGTGAAAAATGGCTGGATTTCAAACCTATCTGGAGCTTGCATAACACAAAGGTTTGATCATTAAAACTCATTTACTCTTTGTTCCTATTGAACACAAAACTGGCAAAGGTGGGTACCACACAGCCTGCTGCTCAGTACCCTGATCAAGCTGGATGTGAGTGAAACCAACATACAGTGAATGAAAAAAATGTGTCTCATACAAAAATGGATTCTGCACTTAAACCCACTTTATATTCCCTGTCAGTCTACACAAAAGTAAGGCAAATAAAATGCTTGCAAACCCCCTTAACATAAAAAGAAAGGTCCTTGGCAAGCCTGAGTGTAGATCACAAAGCCTGGAAAGTAAAAATGAATTCTCAATAAGCAAAGGTAAGTTTTGTTTCATTCCAAAGCCATGAAATCACAAGTGTCTGTCCAAGACAGGCTTTCCTGTACTCAGAAAAGAGAAAGATGACCTGCTATGGCTGATTTTTTTGGTAGAAGAGAAGCTATTACTATGTTTGAAAAACCCTTGCAATACTAACATGCTTACACAGCCATTTTAACATCTCACTTATGCAGGGACATTTATGTTACTCCAGAACAGGTGGGCACAAAATAAGATATGATCTTCTGCTGCAACCTCTTTTCTAAGATCTTCCTGCCTCCTCCCATATTCTTGGCCACCTGACACTTGCAAGGCAAGTGTCTTGGCCAATTGCTTTGCCACAACCTCCCTTTCACAGCAGTTTCAATTTTAATTCTTTTCCCCTTGTGTGCGATTTTTCTTGAGCACTTGACCAAGTTCCATTCTAGCTCTTTACTGTGACAGCACTGACCAGATGTCCTGCATGTGTGTGTATGTATCAATATAGGATAAAAATACTCTCTTAAAAGTCAAGAAAGGATTCCAGAATTGTCAAAATAGAAGTACTCAAAAGTCATTAGCTAATTCCTTTCCCTTTCATTCCCCCTACAAATGTAAAGAGATTAGATTTGGTATGAAAGGATGTTTTGAATTGGAGAGGACCTCAATAGGTCACCCATCTAACTTCCCACTTAAAGCAGGATCTGCTGTAATGTCATAAAACTTTCTTCTCATGCAGTAAATTTTATTGTACTTGTTTCTGAGTCTACAGGATGAATTTAAGCAAAAAGAGGAGTGTTGATGCTTTGTCTGGTATCCCATGACTGGCAGCCACACACTGCTCCAGAACACATCTGCAGACTCCTAGCCATTGTAGGAGTGGGCTGGCACCACAGAGCTCACAGATGCTACATGTTAAGACTGAACATTTCAATGCCTCTAAAAGACATCATTAAAGAGGGTACTCAGCCCTTCTGTGTTCAGAAAGATTTTATTTTGTAAGAGTTTGAACTTGCTCCAGAGCAAACATGAAGAAAAACCTTCAGAAAAATTCCAGCATCACTCCAGGTTGTTTTGTAGGCAAGAGACAAAATTACTGAACCTTTGTCATCAAGAAGCCTGACAAAGATGAAGGGCATAATTAGCCCAAGCAAAATCATGTGAGACAGACAGTACTTCCTAATACATGTGGACAAGTTTGTGACCAGATTAAATCCAAATAATAAGTGAGCTCATTCAGATATCTACATCTCTGCCTTTTGCTCAACACCAGCTGCTGAGAACAACTTAATTCTATTTGCAATTGAATCATCAGTATGTTTATTAAGTGAGGGGAGTATTTTTAAGTATCTAGAGAGTAAATTTATCAAAGAGATACATAAGTCCAAAACCAGAATCTGCTCACACCCAGGTTGAACAGACAGGGTCAGATGCATTAAAGGTATCAGGATTAAATGTGCTAGCAGACAGAGAGACTAGTAGAGTTTTATTAAGATTGAGAGAGATGAATATCATTAAGCCTGGTGATCATACATGTCATTTTTGGGAGAGAGGGTAGTAGAAATGGAAGTAAACATCATTAACAGCAACTAGAAAAACATTTTCATTGGCATACATAAATATTTCAGCTCTCGCTCTTCCTCTGTATAGATCATTAAAGAAATGTGAGAGAAAAAATAATAATAAAAAAGAGCATTCACCCTGAAGGCATTCAACTGAAAAAATGAGTAGAAGGTTAAGGAATGTAGGCAGCATTAAGAGTGAAGGGCCAGGCTATGAGCAGAGTAGCATTTGTGACATTTGTACCAAGACTGGATTTTGGGTCTGCCATAAAAAGGCTGAGGTTTTGGAATAACCTTATGTGGATGAGTTTTGTCACTGCCTTGTGAAGTTGGATGACTGGAAATGTGCTTGCAGTTATATCTGGGCCTCTGACTTTAATGGGTGACTGGGAGCATGTACTTGAGGATGTGATTATTATAGGTAATTTCCTAGAGGCCTCCTCATTGTGGCTTTTGCCTTGGAGAACAATCAAATAGCTATTTGAATAGAATGGAGATGCAGTGTGGAAAGTCTGGGCTTGGTATCAACTCATGAGAGGAAACCCACTGAAGAGATTTGCGTGGGCTACCTCATGCCATAGCATAACATCTCTTGTGCCCAAATCCACTCTCCCCTCAAGGCACCATTCTTTTGAGGTTCTTTCCAGAACTAGCAATGGAGATGTTATGCTTTAGTCTCCTTGATGTGTCAGTTTAAAGTCACAGATGTGTAACTGTTTCAAAGCTTGAAAATAAGGGTCTTCTTTGCTGTAGTGAAATGCAAATCAGCTTTCCCCAGCCTGTATCCACAGCAACACTGCTTTTGAAAGCGGCAATAACCTGTTTCCTAAGAAGAACCACCTTCTCTCTTCCCTGTCATGGATGAGTATCACTTCAGCCTGATGCTGGTCTATCTGTAGAGTCAAACCTGGCGGGTAATTCATCATCCTGCAGCAAGCTGACTCTTTAGAAACCCAGGAAACTAGATATTAACTGGCTCCTTTAATATGTTTCCTCTTATTCTCATTTCACAAAGTTTCCTGTCCCTCTGTTTTGTCCTTTTTTTCTAAATTGTAATTATCATGGAACTTCGATCTCTTCACCTGTAGATGGCCCACTCATCCATCACCACAGAGATTTTTTTAAACACTAAAAATCCAAGATTTTCTGCAAATTTAAAAAACTTTTAAAGCCAGCTTTTGCCTGTAAAACAATCATGCAGACTGCATCAAATGAGGGGAAAGGAGGCACTGCTTTGCCAACTCAAAGCAGTAAAAGATCATTCATTACTTAAAAATTAGATTTTATTTCAAGAAGAAATGTACGTTTGTAACTTTTTTTTTAATTTTTCCTTTCCAAGATTTTGTTTTCATCTTTCTTTCTCTTTCTGATAAGTAGCAGTGACTTGATGGCTAGAAACGAGCATTGTACAAAAAATGCTAAAAATCACAAATAACCTCTACTAGGTTGCAAGAATCTCTAATTCTAAATTGGAGATGCTCCTGGATTTAGTCCTGCTTATCTGGAGCATGTGTAATCCATCTAGAGCTTTCAGATGGATTTACTGTGTAAACTGAATAGCTAGATAGCATGAATACAGTATATCTGTGCAGCATCTCCCAACAGTGTGATACTTATTACAGATTCAGGGTACAGCTGATTTTGCAAAGATATTATGAGCCTGCCTATACTTTTCTGAATGTGGATCAGATCTGTTAAAACTATTGTGCTGGCTGGATATATAGAAATCCCAGTTAAAAAAAAAAAAATCCAAATCTACATGGGCTCATTTCTACACTGAAAAAATAGCACTTGGCTTGAGTAATGGCTCTTTTTATCCCAATATAAGATTCAACAATTCTATTTCAAGATCACATTCATTTTTTAGAACCCATTTTTACCTGTGGTGAGTTGTGTTTGGACCTACATCTTACAAAAGATATGTTAAAAAATAATAAAATGAATGGAGGGCACATTTTTAACCTTATGAGAGATTTTTTAATTTATTTTTTCCTTCATGTTTTATACTTTTTAACTAAAACTTTCTTTTTGCACCAGCTATACCCACTGGTATCTCTTTAAAATTTTAATTGAACATGAGGGTTGATTTTCATTCACATTTTACCATCCCAAGGGAGGCATATCAGAAATTACCATATTTATGACACATTGCTAATGAATGTGAGATGCCATCCTCTGTCAATTCTCTTCAGCTCTATGCTCTGTCTTAGCCATTTCTAAACTATTCCATGAGATTAGTCCTGTGCTGCTGCAGTGCCAGCACCAGCCAGATTCACAGAATTATAGAATCATAGAAGATACTGAGTCGGAAGGGACCTATTGATCCCTTCTGTGGGGTCTCAGGCATTTAGAAACTCAGAATTTCCAATTGCAAGTATTTTGTGCCTGGATATGATATACAGAACATTCATATTTGGTGAGGACAGTGTGGTAATCCTATAGTGAGAACACAAAATGTTTCACGCAATTGTATGGGAACCTGTACCCAAAGTTGTCTGTTGATTATTGACATGGGAAATCCAGCCCTGATGAACCTTGGAAATGCCCACTGGATCTACTGGGGGATTATTTGACCCAAGCAACATCAAGTAGTTCCTATGGTCAGGCAGAAGCCACAGCACTTATACTGGTGGGAGTTTTCTAAAGCAGCATGTTTGCAACGGAGTACTTTTAAAGTAGCACTCCACAGAGGACTAGGTTTAATAATAAGGGCTCAAAAAGTTCTAAGCATCACCCCTTCCCTTTAGAGATCCTAAAACTTCAGAGTTTATAGTATTTCTAGAGGTAGGGTACCTTTGTGAAGGCTGTAGTGCCATGGCTGCTGACCTCTACAGGTAGGTCATTGTTTTACTCATCTCCCTGGCTTTGGATGCCTCCTGCTTTAGTTATCATTCATACTCTTCTGATTGGGCAGTTACCAGTCAAACTTTGATTTTTTTTCTCCTTAGTTTCCGCAATGTCCTTTAATCATCTCACTGCAAAGTCACATATGTGAGTAGCACAGTAGCACAGTGCTGGGAGCAGGACTGTGCAGTCAGAGATGGAAGACAAGATCTGTCCAGATTTACTGGTTTTCTTCCTATGCTGTTGAGTTTGGAGCCAACCTAGCACTCCTGTCTCCACCATCCAAAGTCTGGACACTGTCTTCAGGCCTGGAAAGATATGTGGGGGCAGAAGGGGATCTAGAGAGGGTTGGTTTGGGTCCATGAATTGCCTGTTAATATTGGTGAACTTAGACAAAAACCCACTGGACTTCTGTGGTGATGGTGTCTAATAGAATTGCTCACCAGAGGGGACAAAAAAAAAATTCACACTTTGCTTGGAAATGTAGTTCATAACTATTAGCTTTTTGAAAGTGCCAAGAGGTACAAGAATAAGGCAGGTTTCTTGTTTGCTTGCTTGTTTGTTTGTTTGTTTTGTTTTAAGGCAGATATTGCAAGGCACTTAACATCAGCCCTCCTATTTAGGCCATTTTTGCTAAGCTGCACTCTCTGCAAAATAATACCATGTTTGGTTCATGATTTTGGGCAGACTCATGCTATAAGGACCGTAATAAGATGTGAAATAAAGGTTTAGTAACATAGCATTGCAAATGCAGTCTAGCAAAGGAGTTCATTACAGTTCCATTAAGATTGCACAGTTAACATTAAAAACAGCCAGGAAACACAAAAAACTTAAGGTATTAAGGGTCCTGTGGCAGCATTAAGTTAGTCACATTGTAAAACCAACATGCTCTGTTTCTTGCTCTGGACCAGATTGTATATAAGATAACTTTTATCACAGTTGTCTGATGACAGTCATAGGATCTGAAGGTCCCCGGAAACACCAGCCCATAGGATTAGGAGCTCTGCCTAAACAGAAGAGCCTTTGCTCACTTTGATGAACGCCAACCATCTTGCACAGTCCCCCAGTGCACAGTATAGTGGGGTGGTGCCAAGCAGAAGGGACTTAATCAGTTCAAATATTGCAATTTGTATTAGAAATTTGTTTAAAAACAGGAAAGAGCTGCTTGTGCGTCTCTGAGGGCAATCTCTTTGCTCTCATCAGTTCTGGCTACCCTATTAATTTCTAAGTGTTTTCAGTTTTGGCCTCCAACAGAATTGGAGAGGAATTGTTTTCAGGGAGCTGTGATTTTGTTTTCTAGACAAACATCTTGGTTTGTCTGAAGATGGTATGGGCTTCTAATAATTAGTCCCATGTGAAATATTTTAGAGAAAATGTTTTGGAATAGGGAAAGTGTTTCACCTGTGCAATTTCTGAGCTGATAAACATTTTTGGAACCAAAATGCTGCAATATAATCAGTTTTAGCTGTCAATTTAGAGATATGAATCCATTCATAGATTTCTTCCCTGGATTTCCATATGTGAATGCCAATTTTTCATCCAAATATTGAATGGGAAACATTTTTCCTTTTGCAACAGATTTCATAGACTGGGAAAGCTGTTTGCAGATCATCAAGTTTTTCCAGATGAAGAAAACCTGTGTCAAATTTCAAAAAATAACTGGAAATTTGTCTTTTATAAGCTATGCATCACTCCTGTTCTGTTTCATTTTCCAATCTGTGCTTCTGTCTGTCTGTCCTTGAAATACCGTACATCTGAATGTAGAGGTCATTTAAGTGTTTGAATAAATGTCTAAACATAATAATCACATTTAAACACTTATGTGGCAAACTTTTCAATATCAATTTGCCTTCTTAGTCCTTATATAAGACCTCTCACAGAAGTAGTAAGAAAACTTATCCCCAGATATGGGAGATTAAGAACACTTTCATCCACGCTTCTCATGTGGGAAAACACAGGCAGACTGCTCAGGAGAATTTAGCTGATTCCTGGTTCTGCCACAGATCCTCCTTTTGTCTTTGGGCAAGTTCTTTGACCTCTGCTCTCTGCTCTTTTAGGAAAGAGACACACAGCTTTTTTGTTGGCTATTGAGGTTTTAGATCTGTTGCCCACAAAAAGGATAGATATTATTGCTTTAGTTTCTGATATTAAGGGGCTGGGGGTGTCTCTAAGCCCCATGTGGATAAAAGCCACAATCACAAATATTGCCTGTTAAAAGAACTGGCAAGGAAACGCATGCAATCTTCACTCTCTGAAATGAAGGCTGCCAAACCAAGGCTATAGAGATTTAATGTATTCAAACATTGCAGTGCTGTGTGTAAGTGGATATGATTTAAGGTAATGCATTTTAACGCAGCATTATACACTTGCCAGAGTGATTTTCTGTATAGTTATAGTCCTGGTTTTAAATGACAGTACATCAAGACACATCTTGAATTAACTTGACCAACAGCTTTTTGTGATAAATAGCTGGTGCAGCAGTACAGGATACAACTGACCCAGGCCCTGCAGGGACAGCATGTCTGCCTTGGATTTTGAAGATTACTCTGTGCTGGTAAGGGTGGTAGCTTGAGCCATGAGTAATGTTTTGGGCTGTACATTATTTCTCTGTGTACGGGTACACAAGAAAGGAGAAAGTATCCACCCTTCCAGAGCCACTGGTGCTTTGAGGTATGCTGGGGAGTGAGGTGCAGTCTTGGAAGCTCTGTAAGCAGGGGCAGGGGAAGGCAGCTGTCCTCTGTGGTACCAGTTGCTCAAGAAATGTCATAAGAGTGGAATACAGACTTTTGGGAAGCACATCCCCAAGTCACTGCCAGTCTCATGACTTTCTGAGCCATGCCAGATGAATTTGGCAGGGAAGTAACCAAAGCTGAGGAGCCTCTTGCCTGGCAGTTCTGGGTGCTCAGCCTGAGCTCCCCTAATGCAGCCTCATTTTAGAGGGAAATTTCCCTGGTAGCAGGGCTCGTCTAGAGTGTTTCCTTTGGCTACACTAAATGGGGAACAGTCTTAGGGGTAGCATCAGGGGTTGGATGCTGGCATCCTGGTCTCTAAAGGCTAGAGAACTCTGCTTTCTGCTGAGAGCATGATAACCCCCAGCAAAAACAAATTAACAGTCTTCACAGCTTGCATCCAAATTCAATGAAATATTAATTATGACCAAAAGTACAAATGTAACAAATAGCTCCTTTGGATAAAAATGGTTTATCTGTCTAAGCAACATTATGAATTATCAATTTATCAGAGGCTCAACATAAAATACATAATTATATCAGTAAATCATTTAATAATTGAGGCACAAGTTAATTGACATTATTCACCAGCTGAATCAAATCTCTACAAGCCAAGCAGTGGGACCCAGTGGGGTAGATGTAATTTTAACACAGTTCTTCAATTAATAAATGAAATACATAAACCCAACATCATTACAGTGGTTGATAGGGGTGTGTGTGATTGTGCGGGGCAAATAAGAGTTTTGGAAAACAAGGGGCAGTAAAGTAGCAAAATTTAAAGATTTCTCCAAATAGTCATGTTCTCAGGTAAACTGTAGTCTGAACAAGAAAAGAAAAATGAAGAAGAGGAAAAAATGGAATAGAAATAATGTTGTCACTGACTTATTCTGGGCAAATCTGTGGAGAAATGAGTGCCTGGTATTTATGGGCTTTCCATAGGGACAAAAAAAATTTATTTGTGATCATAGTAGGGGTTAAACAGCAAATGCAATGTCTTGATACCTGCTTTTTAGAGGCTTTTTTTCCTAAATGTTGCTGTTGCAAGACATTGGATGGGCAGTTTGGACACTGAACCACACCTCCAACTGATGGTATTGAGAACAAGTATTCTAAAATCATGAATAGGCTGTTCCCTGTCTTTCAGTACTATCAGGTAGCAAGGTTTCTAAAAACTGGATACTTAGAGGATTCTTTACCTTTTAAGTTTTGAAACTTGAAATGATTTCGTATGGCAGTTGTCACATTATTTTTTATACATTCAGACTAGAAGAGTGCTTAAAAAAACAATACCAAAGATCCCAAATAGTAATGGGACCCTTACAGCTGAGATTAAGGAGGCAACCAGCACATGTTGCCAGTTTGGCAGTAGCTGCAAGGACTGTGTCACAAAACACACGAGGAAGTGGTGTTCCTCCAGATCACACCTGTGTCACATCTAATTTCCTACATCTCCATTGCCTTTGATTTTAGCTGACATTAGGTAATGACTAAGCCAGGTAATGGCCAAGTCTCAGATGACTTGGATATTCAGAGAAGTTTATAGTAGCATAGGGTTTATTTTTTTCCACTGGTTACACACCCATTCTGCACAGGCAGAAAATAAAATAAAATTATTTATATTTACTTGATTTATCTCTCAGTATTTAATGTAAGAACAAGATCACTCCCATGTCTGTACTCAGTGCAAGAAGCAGGTAATCACAGAGAATGCACTGGACTCTCAGTACTCCCATGAAAGAGTCTGTCATTTATGCTGGTTGTAGAATACGGCCAGGCTGCTTATGATGTTCAGCCAAGTGTCAGGTTGTGGAACTGAACCCAAACAGGAAGATCTAGATCTGGTGAAATCCCCACCAATACTAGTTTGGAAAGGTAAGACTTGTATGTCCATCAGTAACCCGGAGTTTTGTCATACAACTTTTGCTATATCACAGGCAACTCTACCACCTTCTTCTAATGTTTATCATTTGCACTTGTACCCTGAACCAAACGGGGACTCACTGTGTAAAATGCTGTACAAACACAGGATGAGGGATAACACAGAGAGACAATGCAGATGAAAGGAGCACCTGCTTGTGAAATGACCTGTCTGGGATTCTCTTTCATGGTGCTTGGATGAGTACACCTCTCTATCCTGTTCCAGGTGCATTCAGATACTTAAACAACATGAAAGCCTTCTCATTGCAAGTGGAGGTAGCAAAATCCATCACTATTAATTGGCCTGTTCCTAGAAAATCTGCTAGTTTTCCTCTGCCTTGTGTAAATAAATAGAAAGAGACAGAAGGAAAGATACTCAAGCAATAGAAGCTATAGAGGCTGGGTACAATTAGCCTATCTCCTGATATTTTAGGTAAGAGATAAATGTGCAACATAGATAGAATGTTGATTATCTAATATTAGCCTTAACATTTAAATCACAGTACTAAAAAACAATCTGGGTCAACCTGTTTCAGAAAATAAGTCTCCTTTTAAAAATCCTCAACAGACCATTTGCAGAGGTGATAGTGTGTATCTAGCTGTAAGAACTGGAACCCAATGAAGCACAGGTAGGTGCTGCTGGGGAGCTGTTAAAGCATCCACTTCTCAGGTGGAACTTCTCTTCTCAGCGTTACCTTTAATAAGAATGATGTTAACACCAGTGACTAATTAACAGCCATAGTATCTAAATAAGCTGGTAGTGGAAGTTACAGTCATTTTGTGATAACACTGAGATTTAAAAAGCAGTTTGAGTGAGATGGGTTGCTTGCTCTTAAATGAGATAGGAGAACAGTGATGATACTGCAACAAGTATGTGGAGCTGTGGGTTAGGTTCCCTTGGCTTACTCAAGGAAAAGCATGAGCATAGTATGGATAAACAGGTTAGGAAAAGTAGTCTTGGTGGAAGTATTGTACTCTGAATAAAAAAAAGACTGGAAAACCATACAGAGAGAACAGCTCTCTGTAGCTAAATTGGAAGTGTCTATTAAGAGTGATTCCACAAGATGCTGCCCAGAAATTATTCAACATAACTCTTTTTTGGTAGAATAAAAATATGGCCTTGGCTAGTGTTGAATAAGGAGAGACTACAAATGCTCTGGAGAACCAAGATGGAGACATGATATGGAAAAGGAAATAGCATGCCATTCAGTGAGGTGGGTGTAAGGTGCCCCGCCTGATAGGACTAATCTGCAGTGCAAACACAGAGAAGAAACATACTAGCCAGGTAGTATTTTAGGGAGGAGAACAGTGTGAGTAGGAAAACAAATAAAGCAGTTTCAGACCTTGCAAATGATGCAGATCACATTCCAGGATATAGACTAGGAAGGTTTCTTGCAGGCTGTTTGAGATAACCATTCTCAGGGCTCAGTAAAGGATTTCTGTGATGCCAGAACTTAAGTCTTATCACTGTATTTCAGGTGGTGCGGATGTTGAGAGCCTAGAAAGCGCTGAAAACTTGAAAGCTGCTGCCAGGGAAGTTGAAAGAAACAGAGTGTGATTTGCCTAGGGAAGAGATAACTGAAGGCAGGTGTATATCTAGCAGTCTGCTATGAGGTAGAAGGGAGAAAATTGCTCTCTACTTTCATTGTGAAATGGACTAAGGTAATGGGCTTAAATTGTTGCAAGGGGTGTTATGTGTAGTGTTATGCTAAACACTAAGGAAAACTTTTTAGCAGAATAGTAGTTATGCACTGGAAACAATTGTGTGGGAGGACAATGGGTCTTCAATACTGAAATCTCAGAGCACTGGGTAAAACCACATGGGTCTGACGGACAGTAGGGAAATACTGGCAGAGCAGGGAGAGAATTTGAAGCTCTCTTAGGTTCCTTTCCTTCCTTTTCCTCTGCAATTCAGTCATCCAGCACATATGTCAGTTCTGAAAATTTTAGGAAAATCTTTTTCCTCCAGAGATTGTGGTCCCTGTTTTGCACATCTAAAGGCTACACTTCAGCTTTTGGATATTTATTCCAGAGATGAACTCCTCAAACTTCCTTTGCTGGCAAAGATTTGTCAAGTGCCTATGTGTAGGTGGGAAAATTAATAAGCTAATTAATAGACAATCAGAAACACCTTGAAGGGAGCACAGAAATCAAGCACCTTGTAAAAGCCCAGAGATTCAGGCTCAAACATTAACGCTCCCACTGGGATCATTTTGTCAGTGTTGGCACCGAGCAGAGTGAACCAGCTGAAAGCATCCTGTGCAACACATGTGGATTTACTCCTCCAAAGCAGGACAAACCTACAAAGGAGCTGTATTTGTCTGTATCCATTGTGCAGCAGATTAAAATCTCCCTGTCTGAGAACCAAATACAGACAGGTATACAGAGAGCAGCATCCACAACCTACCAAGCCGTCATCCAGCCATGTGTTATTTCTCCAGGATGGGGAACATATCAACTCCTTGTCTATCTGAAAGATAATCAGTGTTTTTCCTTAAGACTTTCTCATCTGTCATTCAGGTTTTGTTTTTAGAGGATGGTAATTAAGTGCTATTAATATGAAAAACTTGCTGATCTGATCACTGCCTGTGAATGATTTGCACAGGCATTAACCTAGTCTAGCTTGGTTCATGAGCATGATACAGTTGTGTATGTAATAACAACGATGGTAATGAGAGTAAAAATAATAAAATGAGTGGTTATTTCTTGAGGAATATATATCTGTTTATAAATGCATATTACACCTTGTTAGAAATATTTGAGAAAGTACTTTTTATTTTTTTCTTTCTTGTGGAATTCTTAATTAGTTTTTATTTCACAGAGATAAGCAGGTCACAATTTATTTTATTCTGTTTTCAATGCTTTCTCAATTCTTTCATATTCTTTTTCTGCTTCAGGTTTAAAAAATATTTTTCCTTTATTTATGTTTTTGAAGATTTTTTTTTCCTCAGCTATTCTTATGGGAAATTATCTAGAAAACTATTGGGATTTAAGGGAGACAAAACAGTCAAAATTATGGGGAAAGACAAAAATGCAAACAATACATCAAAATTATTTTTTAAGGAAAGGTAAAAACCAGACAAGAAAAGGTAAGTAATGTCTTCTGTAAGAACAGTCGATTAAAAACCTCAGATTACTAGGAAACATATGACCAGTTCTATAAATTCTGGATGTGATTTCTTCTTCATATATTTGGAAGTTAGAAGAACCCCAAACTGTTTCCTATGGCATTGGAAAGTATATTTTTCAGGAGTGGAACTTCAGTCTTCAACTGTTTGTTGCTCTGCCCTGATTTAAGATCAGAAAATGATACCACCAACTTGAAAATGCAAGGTTACATAGGAAAAAAATGAAAATGTTATATGGTGATACAACACAACCTGATATGCAAAACTATCAAAACCGGAGGCCTATCCACCTCCTCCTCCCCTCTCCCAAGTACTTTAATCACTGCTTTAAGAAATTAAAATCCATTATCACTTTCCATCCCTCAAAACTCCTTACTCCTAATCAATAACCTACGATTACTCCCCAGACTTAAAATGTTGTGGGTGCTTCTGTGCTTTACTGAACTGAACATTTGATATCTAGGACTATTTCTGCAGTTAATAACAATATGTGATATTCTATGAGAACATTCATATCATCTTACTTGAGTAGAAGACAAAGCAAGCTCAGGGGACAAAAATCTTAATGTGGTAATATCTTGGGTAGTGGCAGAGTAAAGTAGTGAGAAATACCGGCACAGCTAATGCATCTTTGTGCAATTATTCCCACTTTTATAAGTTTACCCTAGTGTGAAAGTTTTCTCCTTTAAAATGGGCTGGCAAAGATAATCCATTAATTCAACAGAGCTGGAAAGTTAACATTTTTTCCCTTCATTAGCAAGTTCAAAATTGCATTTTATTTCCATTTTGATGAGATTTTTATGAGTTAGAAGAGATGAAGTTGAACCCCAGGAGCTTAATGGACCCAGAAAGATCACAGATACAGGATTGAATTCAATGAACCATGAGGAGTTTAGTAAATTAATTAAATTTAAGAAAATAATGATTTTTTTTGTCTGCTGGATTAAAAATGCTAAAATGCAATGAAAAGTTAATTTAATGCTAAAACTTTTTTCCTTAAATTTATTTTGCATTGACATTAAATAACTTCTTCAAAGCTTAAAAGCAGAAGGGAAAAAAAAAAGACGGGAGAAGACTTCTAGAAAAATTAAACTATTATTTAAATTATTTTCTGATTCCCTGTGGTACCTTGAAACCATTTCAGTCTGAGGACTGTCCTTCAGAGGTTTGAATAGCTTGCTCTGGGGTGTCAATAGCACTTCCAGAGCCACATTTTCCCTGTAGCCTTTTTTGCTTGATCTTGTTGCAGGAACAGCTCAGCTGTTGAGAAGTGGTTGCTGATCTCCTGGAGTGCGTTGCCCAGTATGTTCACAGGTGTCTGTGATGCAAAGCCCTCACAGAGCTACAAGACCGTCTAGGGTCAGAAACTGTGGTTTCCCTTTTCAAGTGAAGAGACTGCAGGGTTTAAATTTTCTTGTAAAGCTCTTTGGGCCCTACCTGTAGGCTGGCTTGTAACGTCTGGTACAAGTTTCTTCTCTGGTTGGTTCCACCCAGAGTTAGCCCTTTGTAGCATTTCTTTCACCTTGATGCAGACAAATGAAAAACTCCAGTCTTGAGGACTGTCTCGCATCACTTTTTGGAGATAAAAACAAGGAGAAGGCAGCTCCCCAAAATAAACATCAAACTGCTGAATGAAGCTTACCACCACCTTGCACTCCTTCACTCAACGAGATGTGTGAACCTGACAGATCAGTGAACATGTTGGAACAAGAGCTACTTTAATTCTCAGAAGCTTGGTGATTTTCTTCCTGTCTTCCCTTTTCACACACAGTGTCAGACATTGCAGAGCCAGCTTTTCCCACGTCAGCTGCCTGAGCTGTAATAAAGCAAGGAATGCAGATAATTTCAGCAATTAGTGATGGGTGGATTGGGAGGTGTATTAGTGTCACTGTGGAAACAGGCACAAGAAAACCTGCCAGAAAGAAAAGTAAAAACCATAATTTTGAAAAAGCAGAATTAAGTCACTTTACCTTTCCGCTTTTCTTAAGGGAATCCTGTTGCAAAGAATGACATTTCAGAAGTCTGTCATTACTGATGATATGACAGATTGAGATGCAGTCATTGGAGGAATATGATTTTATTCTGCATTCAAAAACAATGTGTAAATTTCCTTTAAAAGAGAAATTGGCTTTGTCTTGTGATTAATGACCTGCCAGTCACCAGAAGCTAACCAATCTCCAAGGCATGGTATCCAACAGAAAATTAATCAGTTAGTGAGAATGGGTGTGACCAAAACCAGAGAAGAAACCTCCTAAAACCTTTCAGCAGAGTAATGAGTTGAAATCAATCATATGGTATCTTCAGCTCTTACTGATAGTGTGCAAACAGCATTGTTCTTCAGTGCAGTTCAGGTAGGGAGATGGTCTCCAAGGTCATTTGCTTTTGCTGAAATCCTACAGAAACCACCTAAGAAATACAGTATTTGTCAATGAATACCTGGTACCACTGAACTCATTGGGCTCAAGGGCTGTGAGTTCATACACCATGAGCTGCTGCTGCTGCTGTCTGGAGGTGAGATCAGGACTCTTGAGTCGAAAAAAGAATTACTCAGTTTAAAATGCATGCAAGAGATGTGGTAAAAATGACAGTTTATATAAAATAAATAATGTATGGGGCTAATTATGTAGGTAGGATATGGGTATTATTTGGGTTCCTTGGATGTGGGATTCAGGATATCTGGATCTCTGTGTGCATTGCTGGCAATTGATGCATGGTATCAGTCTTAGTTCCTGCCATTTACAGAAGCAGCAGATACAAATTTGAACTGGTCTCTGGTTCAAAGCAGCGGAGAGATTTGGGGTTTCAGTCAGTGTGATTCTGTAGCATTTATATATATATAAAATAGCTCTTCTTGCTAAGCCCCTCATGGAATAAATGAGTCAAAGTCATTGGATTTCTACCTGTAGCCAGTGGACGAGGGAAATCAGAAAGGAAAAGGTGTTAACAGTTACAATTTAGTTGTCCTTGATAATAAAAAAATAAAAATATTTTACTCGGGTTTGTTTTGTTTATCTGTTTGTTTCATAACACAAGAAACACTTTGATGGTGTTTTCTCTCTAGAAATGACTTGCAGACCATTTGGAGCAGAGACCCTTCTCTTGACCCTTAGGCCAAGGCAGATCTAAGGACTGGATCTGTCCTAGAGAACAATTTTATGCCTTTTTTTGAACAGCTATTTTCTGTGTGGGCAGAAGCATAGGTGCCTGTGATCTCAGTTTACTGAGGAGGAAGGAGAATGCCCATTGCAATCAACAGTTCAGAGACTGTGTTGAGGAGGTGAAAATGCCCCTATTTCTAACAGCTGTCAGTGCACTGTCCTCTGCAGGGTGCTGACTGGCTTACCTCAGATTCACTGCTGTGAACAGAATGCATTAAGAGTGTTTTGTTGCTGTCTCTTACCATTAGGGATTTAAAGCTTATGCCCTTCCCAGCCAAAATCTTGTGGATGATCTTTAGATTACAAGTCAGTTACAGTTTACTGAAAAGATGACAATAAATACAATTATACAGAGGAAAAAATGGTTTTAACCCACAGAAAACAGATGTATAACCCAGCACCCTGGGGCGCAAACAGAATGGAGCTCGTTAACCCCTGTGCTGAGTGCCACGTACTCCCCCTGAGTGCAAGTAAAAGGAAAGAAAAACCTGTTGGTGAGGATGATGGTCACAGTCTGGTCAAGAGTGGCAGTCACAGTCCTGTTGAGGTTCTGGTCCCTCTCTGGATCCAACAAGTGGTACCAGAAGTTCCAAAACCCCGAGTTTATATATGCTAAGGTTCAGATGGGAATGCCCAATACCTTCCCCAGGTCGAGGAGTTTCACAATGCATGATTTACTCTGTGAGTCGTGGGATATTTTTGGAATCTTTGATGGCCCATTAGCAGACATGAACCCTCAGGCTGGGCGTGTTAATGCCTCCCCAGAGGGGAGTTATCATGGCTGAGTCATTGGTGTGAAGGCAGGAATACTTCCCTATCTCACAGGGTTCTTTAACACTCAGCTTGTAGCCTGAGGGGTCAGGTGTGTGCTGGGCAGCTGCTACAAATGATCCATTACTAACAGTTCATGAGAAATAACATAGAGGGTGTAGATTATCCAGTTTTGGTTACACCCATCAGTGACAAACTGGTCCCGGCCACTGTGACTAGTACAGCAGACTAAGCAAATCTCTGTCTGGTGCGTAAGGACTCCCAAAGGGGGATCTGCTATATTTCCACAAGACATTTTCTTCTAATCAGCAAATAGGCACATGATAAACTGCATTCATCCCAATTCTTAAGTCAAAAATGGGCTGGGGTGTGGATTTCACACACAACTTTAATTTTACCCTCTTCTGCATTCTGAACATTTACTAGCAATTCTAATACACTGCAGACATGGTGGTTGTACATTTCTTGCTCTGCTTTTATTTTCCAGGGGATGAATAGGAAAGCAGGGTTTTTTTGAAGATATCTATTAATTTTCAAATGCACCACTATCTTCCTGTAAAGTGAGAAGTAATGGATAGGAACTCCAATAGGCTATTAGCAGACTGATGCTGAGAATAAAACGGGATGGATAAAGCCTTGATGGAGTCCTGATAGCACCTGTAACCATCTGAAGCTTAGCATTATACCTGCAGATTGTTCAGATCTCTCTGAATATGTTACAGTACGTATCATGACCCCTACCACTGCATCAGGCTTCCTTACCGGCAAGCAAGATTTTGCAGTAAAGAAACAAGTCTGTCTCTCATTGGAGTCACTCAGAGTTTGACTATTCCATGGCCAGTGGTATTTAAATTCTTCATGTGCTGAAAGGAATGGTTCTGGCATCCTTTTGTAGTGCCAGTGGCCCTTGGGATGAGGGGAGGAACACAAAGGTCTCTGTAACACAACACAAATAATACAAGACATGAAGAGTAGGGACTAGTTATAACCAGAGCTTGAGAGCTTGCTCTTATTTTCTTGTTATGGAAATTCTTATTGTGTTATTCACTCACAGGCAGACAGCTACTATGTTCTGGAGTTACTCTTCTGCCCTTGCTGGATAGGTAAACAGGCACATCTTCTGCAAAGGAGACAGACTCACAAGACAGATGCTCTGCATGCGTTAGTGGCTCCCATACCTGAGGTCTGTCCTGGTACAGAGAAGAAGGTGATGGGCACAGAGAAATCCTTGTGATAGGGAGCCAGATGTGGGTCGGTAGTGGTTTAATCACCCATACAAGGACAAGAGAATATCTTCCTAGACTTTCCCCTGCTTGATCCTACAGCAGTGGCACTGTTGTCCTGCCTTTTTGGTGTATGCAGTAGCCTGTTCTGGGGTAAGAACACACTATTTAGAGATGGATCAGCAGGACAAGTCTGTCCCTCTTCCCATTCTCCCTGTCTGCCTGCAGTCCCATGGTTGTGTCAGGGAACAGCATAGCACTGGAAACTCATGGTCTGGAGCCAGAGGGACCCTGTCTGTCCTTGGGGAGTGAGAAACTAGGCCCTGAGGAGAGGGAAATGAGCTGTTAAGTTACATGCAGCACACTTGCAACTGCTCTCTATATTCCATACCCCAGTGCTTTATCCAAAGTAATTTAAATGTCTCAAGCTCTGGTGCCCCCATCGATTTTCCTGGCACATGGTTTTGCAGGCTAACTCATCTCACCAATTGCATTTTTCCACATGAAATTAAGAAGAAATTTCCCCTCCCTTTCAATCCCTTAATTTCACTGAATACTTTGCTGCATACTCTCTTTTTCTTCCAATATCTCCTGCCTCTCCCCCTGGCTCCTCTCCTGCTCCTTTATATCTTCCAAACAGGACATGACACCTAGAGCGTTCAAAATGCTGAAGTAAAGATAGGGTGGATTATTTAATTAAAATTAGGTCTTGGTGACATTTTAATGGCTAGTACACAGATACAGGATAGAAGGCCACAAACGGTTCTGCCACTCTAGAGACTTCCTACATCTCACTATTCACTTCCCTGTTTCTTAACACCTTTATAATCCATATAGTATTTCAGAAGAGAATTGGGGATGCCATTCACACCATTTAGCACACTGTGTGGGACCAAGAACCTCTGTTCTCTTTTTATCTAGAAAGATATCCTAGATATCACCATTTTTGTACACATAATAAATGATTTTTTTTGTGTCTCATTCAATCGTTAGAGAAGCTACTGTTTACATGGGATTTGGATGAATCTTTTAAAGCAAAAATCAACACAGAAAGCATGTCCAGGTGGTTTTGGTATGCAAATTTTTAGAAGACCAAAGGAAACAATCAAAGCAATTCTTAGAATTTATGGAAATGTTGTTGGGCAACAGAGATTATTGATTTCAATACTGTTTTATGGAAATGAGAAAGGCCTGTATGCAACTAGCAACAACCAAACAAATTAGTGTTATTTACAAACTGTAATGGTATCCAAATGTTAGAAGCTTTTTTTATTAGGATCTCTTGAAACAGAGATTGCCATGGGTTTAGGACTATGAACATTTTAGGCATGCTATAACCTATGGGTTTAATAACAATAAGTTGTTTTCTCTGGCTGATTTAAAACATACTTGTCCCATAAACGTATGGTGGATGGTTTTAATTAACACTTCAACAAAAGCAATTTTTCAGATGGGGGTTTGAAGCGTGGGCTGCATTTAAAATTATATTTGGCGAAAGGAAATCTTTTTTATACTTGTTCTTCTGGAACATAATTTGTTACCAGAACTCACTGTCACTAGACATCACCCACAAGAAGAATTTGGTAGGAAGGACAGGAGTATTTTGACAACTTATAGACCTTGCATTGCACATCTATAGCATGGGAAAAGGTGTTAGTATATCAATCCTCCTGTTTTAGGGCATAACACCTTAATGAAGGCTTGGCCAGAAGTTGCCTGTACATTCTAGTTTTATTATATTGGGCTTCAAGGAACTTCTTTTGAATCTTCCCTTGAAGTGTTTCAGAGATAGGAACCCATATGACAAGGAAGCTTACCGTGAGCCAGATATCCAGTTACATTTGGGGGAACTTCCATTTCTTTTGGGAAAAATATAAAGAAGTTAGGATTGTTGTGGTATTCCATATGATGCAACCTAGCCTAGCCTACGGCCAGTGCTGTGGCATCCACTGAACATGTACACCCCACTGAGAGACACAGTCTTGAGGAATGGGTGTTTGAAATGAGTTTCTTATTTCTGAAATGACTCCAGGAAAGCATGTACCATATGGAGGCCTGGAAATATCTAAAATGAGTTTCTTGATATATTCAAGAACCAGATGAAAGATTTTCCCTGATATATTTTCTTGTCCCCCTCCTCAAGTTAGTTCTAAACTTTTTCTTTTCTTGTCCTTGTGAAAGTGTGTTGCAGAACATGACCAATTTTTAGAACTTCCATCTAATTTATTGCCTTTTTTTTTCTTTTGCCTGTGACGAATGTTGTCCTGTATCATAAATAGCTCTTTTCTTTGCATTCTCAATTTTCTGGAAAAAATCTGTAATGAGCAAGCATTTTTTTCTTGGCCTTCACATTGCTTGGTCAAACAAGTCAAATTTCACAAAAGATGTAGACTTCATAGGTCTCAGGAACCTGTGTTTCAGACATGTTTCTGAGTCACTGTTTTGAACATGCTCAGGGGACATAGTGATCCTTCTATTTCAGGCATCTCCCTATTATCATTGGCTATTAAAATCCAACTCAAACTCAGTCATATTTGCAAGTCATAAGAGAAATGGAACTAATTACTCACAGTGAGAAAACTCTTGTTGAACACTTTGTTTTGTTGCTAGACCCTCCTGTGGTGCCTAGTGAAACCATGTATGTCAAGTTGAAGAGAGAAGTGAAGCAAATGCAAACCATCTGTCTGGAGAGTTTATAAATGATTACTTGCTCTTGATAAATCAAGCAAACAAAATTGTCGTCTCTATCAGCATCTTAAAAACAAACAAACAACAACAAAAAAGAAAATATGAAAGATTTTACTCATAGCAGTCTCTGCAGTTAGAGTTTTGAATACTATTGGGATGCTCTAATGATACCCAGAAACAGGATAGACACAAATGGAATCACTTCAAGAAACAAGGAAAAGGAAATGTTCTTTGTATTTATAGATATTCTCTTTCCTGACACTTGTTTTATCTGTTACCCTAATGCAGACAACTGTACCAGTTGAGAAAGGGGAGGCAATTTGGGTGAGTACGGGAAATGCTGAAGGCAAAGCAGGTGAACAGACCTCCACAGATCCGCGAGGTCATTTGAAATTTCTGGTAGTTCAGAACAGGATGTAGAGCAAAGAATGACAGATGGATGGATAGATACATGTTAACATCTGCAAATGCAAATTGAACAGGAAACTCTAATTACATTTAAAAACAACAAGAAGGGAGTCTATTGATCTGAAATCAGAACTTCTGCCTTTGTCTTTCAACTTGTTTATTGCCAGCTTCCCATAACGGAGCAGTTCAGTGTAGCTGTGGCACTCAGAGGAGTTCAGTTCATAGCTGACTCTCATTTCTGTAGTTTGGTCCATTTACTTTTTATTTTCTTGTTATGGAGATAATACCAACACTTCCTCTGTCTTTCCCTTTTAGATGGCAATTCTTTGTGTGTGTTCTATATCTTATTATTTCTCTGCTTAGAGAAGGGTCTGATTTGGTTAGGACAAAGATTGTCTCCTTTATCAGTTTCTTGAACAAGTACTGCTTTGGAATGTCACGCTAAAAACATAGTGTTATGATATTGTTTTTAAATTAATTTAACTTAACACTTATTAGTGAAAACATAGCTTCATTTCTTTGTGTATCTGTACATCTCAATTTAAAATAAGCTTCCTTTAAATTACAGCTGTATCATGCCAAGGAAGACAATATGATTTCTCTCCAATCAGACCCATTTGCTTTATATAGTGTTTCACCCTTTTCCAGGGACAAAGTAGGCGTAGATGTGTCAAAGTTAACATGGAGTTATTGGTTCCAGGCACATCCAACGAGCAGGCAGAAGTGAAGGAAAACTGTTCAGTGAAAATTGTGAAGAGAATTTATGCAGGAATGCACAGGATATACTGCACTGGTTTAAAGGTAAACCGGCAGGAGAAATGAACCTAAGTCGAGAGATTACAAGTCAGAGTTACAATTTATTGAAAAGATGACAATAAATGCAATGTTACAGAGAAAAAATGGTTTTAACCCACAAAAAACAGATGTATAACCCAGCACCCTGGGGAATGAAGAGAATTGTGTTTTGTTAGCCCCTGTGCTGAGCACCATGTGATCCCCCTGAGCGCAAAGTAAAAGGAAAGAAAAACCTGTTGGTGAGGACGATGGTCACAGTCTTGTCAAGAGTGCCAGTCACAGTCCTGTTGAGGTTCTGGTCCTCCTCTGGATCTGACAACTGATACCAGAAGTTCCAAAACCGCGAGATTATATATGCTAAGGTTCAGGTGGGAATGCCCTGTACCTTCCCCAGGCTGGGGAGTTTCACAATGGGTGATTTAACTGTGAATCATGAGATATTTTTGGAATCTTTGACAGTCTGGGTCATTGCAAGTGCCTATTGTGCCAATCCCTAATGGCCCATTAGCAGACATGGCCCCTCAGGCTGCGTGTGAAGGTGCTGATGCCTCCCCAGAGGGGAGTTATCATGGCTGAGGCATTGTTGTGAAGACAGAAGCATTCCAGTACCCTGCAGGGTTCTTTAACACCCAGCTTGTAGCTTGAGGAGTCAAGTGTGCCCTGGGCAGCTGCTGTAAATGATCCATTATTAACAGTCCATGAGAAATGACATAGAGGGTGTAGAATACACAGTTTTGGTTACATCCACACAGTGACAAACTGGTCCCGGCTGCTGTAACTGGGACATATACATATGCCAACTTGCAAAAATAACTCTGCAGGAATCATAATGACCACCAGTTGTCAAGACCATGGGTTTACGAGCCATATCTCCATTTTATTTCAGGGTGAACAGTGATTCAACTTGTATCCAATTGCAAGTTGTTGTTTTCAGAAATTTCCAACTGAGAACAATGTGGGTATATATTGTATGTGCATGCCAATAAAACCTATTTAGAATACAGTTTCGTTTCCTTACTGCCACCTACTAGGAAATAACTACCAGGTATGAAGTTTAACAGCTGTCCCCATGATCAGAAAGTGATTTTCATAAGGTTTTAAAGAAACATGCAGAGAAAACATTGATTCATGTTCAGCCTTGTAGCAAGCATACAGGGAACCTAGATTGATAAGGACCTTAGACTGGTAAATCATAATGTAAATAAAAGCACTATTTTTCATGTAGTTTATTTACAATGGCTTTAGTATGCTACATTTCCAGGGAAATATATGTTCTTGTCAGGAAACTTCAGGGGAAGTAAATGACTTTGAATCACATGAATAGGTTTAAATGCCATGGCTGAAATTTAGTAAACTATTTTGCACTATCTCTTCTTTTTCATTAAAAGTGGAACATTTTTCTCTGTCTCTTAATATACTTAATAATAAGGCTGGATTACCCAGTGGGACACTGGGAAAGAGCAGCATCCTTTAGCTTTTCTGAAAAATCTCACACTTTAGCATTAATTCCTCATCATGAGTCAGAATCTGACTCTGAAACAATATATAATGGAGTCTGGATCCATGAATATTCTTGCTGTTTTCTTTTTATCTGTGCATCACTTAGTTTGGGACCCAATTATCAATGTAGAATCTGAACAGTTTCCATAAAAAAAAAATTAAAAACATGAATATATATATATATATATGCTGCCTGTGAAGTTTTCAACTTTCTCTCAGCTTGGGGTCCAAATTTTGCATTTGAGAAGAAAATATTGGCAAGAATTTGGGAATGGCAAAAGACATTTGCTTTTTGACCCGAAAGGGCGAATGTTAAGGTTTCACAGGGATAGTGTGCTTATACATTCCTGATTTTTTACTGTCACACTGTAGTGAGAGGGTTATAGGATGGTATGGGAGACAGGACTATAACTGCATTTCTGGCTTTTCATGGCATTTGAGACATGTGCAGCTGGATGCAAGCTGCAAGTCATCACATTCTTCTGGCTGCAAGACAGTAGAATAAACTACACTTAGATTATCATCTGAGAGCAATTTACACAAGTTATTAAATACTTTTCAACAAAGAAATCTAACAACTTTCCTAAGGAAAAGTGAACATCTTCCCTGATATGCACTTCAAAGGGGCTCTTCTTTTGGAAACATTTCTTGAATTTTGGTGCAACACAATTCCTTCATAAGCTACCAGAATCTGAGAACCACAGGACCTTGATCATCAGTTCTATACTGTATTCATATTGTCAAAATCCACGCTCAGCATTAATGTAATGAATAAATACAGGGAGCAGATGTCTATGGGAGAAACCTCTCTAGGTCTTAAAGATAAAACAATACATAGCAGCTGGTAAATGAGATAAAATGAACAAGGTAATGCTTCTTTTTCATAAAAGAAGTACAAATATTGGGGACAGTCCTTTAGATTTCAGATCAGGAAAACCTGTTATGTCCTTGCCAAATATACAGATCAGCTGAATCTAGTAAATTTGGAAATCTTTATTTTTCTGATAAAACCTTTCTACCTGTGCAGGAATGACTCTAATACTCCTTGCCACAAGACTATCTCAGATACGCTAAAGACCTGAAGTTAGTAAATGAGATAAAGAAACCAAATCAGATGTGAAACATTCTTAATTCATTGTGAAGACATATTGTGCATGTACCATACAATTCATGATTGCCAATTAACTTTATGTGGAAGGTACTAGGATTTTATGAAGATCAATAACATAATAAAATCCATACTGTAACTGAGGATGGGTGGATGGTTTCTGAGTCTTGAATAGACTCAAGTGATAACTGAGTCTGACTAGCTGTACAATTACTCACCAAACATTGTCACCTACAATTTTCAGCAAGGAATCACTGTGGATTCAGTTATATGAATTTTTTCTTTTAACTGATAATATTTGCACAGTCTGTTTCATTTTCCAGGCTGTTTTATTTTCCTAAAACTTGTGGGCAACACAGACAGAGGCGTTCCTTGTCACTTACAGGAGATGGAAGAGGGTCAGAGAGACGCTAAGGGAGCACACTGGAAATGAGAGATGCAGAGAAAAGTAGGGGTGTAATGATCTTTCTTTTGTATATTTCTGGTAAGACTGAATGCCTTTCTCAAATTGTGTTTAAATTGGCCAAGAAGTGAAAAGTTCTTTGGGAAACAGGATACCTATCAACACAGATGCACAACAACACATCCCCATCCAATATAACTGCATAAGCCTTTTTACCTAGAAGACTTTCCTGATAAGAAAGAGGCTAAAGGGAAGTACAGAAAGAGACATTCCTGAATTATCACCATTCTCAGCAGCCAATAGCTTCACCATTCTTTGAAGCTGAAGCTATACTTGTTACATATTTAGTCTTTCTCCCAGAGGCATCCTTCTCTATGAGAACCCACTTCCACCTATGGATGAATAAATATTTCACTACACAGGAACCCAAGAAATGTGTACATATTCCTATCTAGAGGTAAAAAAAAAAGAGGCGGTATTTTCAGGTGAGTGATTAGAAAGACTGGGAGGTAATGGCTGTCAGAACAACTAGTCCCTCTCTGCCTTAGTTGAAAGACATCAATCTCATTTGTAAATGATAAAAAATTATGACTTTTTTACTGGCTCTGGGGTGAAGCAAATACTAGAGAGTTCAAGTAATCTTTCACAGAGTCATAATTTTTCAAGACTGGGTACAAATTAAGATATAAAATGCAGGTTGAAATCAGCCTTTCTTCAGATGATCAAAAATGGGGACCTGTAGGATGGTATAAGGTGAGGTTCACCTAGCTTTGATGCCATTTTAGTTGACCCTTCACAAAGGGCTGTGAAGTCCATTGCTGAGGGTTCTGCATGTGAAAATGAGGTGAAAAATGAGCGTCTCTTGTTTAAGAATGAGAAAGTGGAAGGACACACGCAATGAAGGTGTTGTAGGGAAGTGAAAAGAAAAACGGTCTTTGCCTGGGGTAAGAACTTTTTATTCTGATTTATATAAATATAATTATAATGAGGTGTTGACTTATGCCAGAGTTGTCTTGGTTATTCCAAAACAAACAAGCAAAGTTAGTCCTTTAAGGGGGGAAAAAAAAAGGAATTACTATTTCCAATGCACATAATAAACCTATGCAACTCATTGCTTCAAGATATACTAACATAGTTTCCAGTGCAAATGAAAAACATATAAGTCCTTTACATAGTTTTCAAAATTATATAAATTGATGCATAGAAGTGAAAAATAAGTAGGAAAATTTATGAATCATGATGTAAGTCTGCATTTAATGGGTAGGATTTAGATAAGGTAATGCATAATTGTCATTTGTGAATTCCCTTACATTTTCCTCCTGAGAATTTGGTAACAGATTTTGTGCCATGGACAGGATATTGTACTAAATCATCCATAATTTTCTCCAGCAAGATGATTTCCATGTTTCCAGTGATGTCTGTCAATGAACAAAAAGCATGTCTCTCTAAATCTTGCATGAAGTGGGAACTGGCTGCTTGCTGGAGTAAAATCTAACTGCAGCACAAAATAGTTCAGTTTCCAAAATGCACAATATATAATAAGCAGTGTGATGCAGAATGCAATAACTATTAATAAAGCCACTCCACTGAATTGATTTTAGCACGATTAAACTTTTCTTTACTTTATTTCACAGTCCATTTAAAATGTTCTATTTTTCCTTTAATGGCAAAGGAAAATCTGAGCTTTAACAAAACACAGGAGCATAAATTCAAGGCAGCATATGGCACAGATGAACAGAAAGCTTTATCAGAAAAAAGGCAACAGCCCCAAAATCAGAAATCCAAGCTGTGACACCATGTAATTGATTTAGGTAGAAGAACATCTGTACTCAGTGAGGAATGCAAAACTGTCAGCAATAGGCCAAGTTACAGTTTTTCAAGTTTTGGAGAATATAGTCATGCAATAAATGCATCTTAGTGGGAGGTAGGAAGAGAAGAAGAAAGCTTGCAAGAGGTTTGCATCTGCTGGAGCAGTAGCTGGTATGTTCAGCTTTGGTCTTTTTCTTTGTGGGTAAGAACCAGATCAGTTCAATATTCTTCCTTCTTCATCCACCATGGAAACTTCCTTGTTTCAGGAGAAACACCTCACTAAATGCAGACCAAGTCTTACAGTATTATTACTCAGGGTAGGTGTTGCCCATTTGCTGAAAACGCTGCCAGGGCCAGAACTGCATAGCTGTATTTTTCAGGGCAGCATTACAGACCTAGAAAACCATAGTGGCAGAGAACGGACAGTGGATGACAACTCTTTGTCGGTAAAAAGCAGATAGAGATTTTTAATCTAAGATTCAGTTTAGAAGACCACCTTCCTTCATACAGGAGCCTTCTTCCTCCCTCCCATGAGCTGAAGAATTGTAGCACTTGCCAGATAAGTGAGAGCTGTGGGCATGAGTTTTCTCTGCATGACCTGAGGAAACCCTTGAGATTTTGCTTGAGATAGGAACCTCTCTGTTAGACTTTTGCAAAAGAATATAAGCTGTACCAGAATGTTGTGCATGCTGGTCCAAGATCATCTGTATGTGATGCAGTTAATGCCCTCTGCCATTGGTACCCATGACAATGTATCACCACCCATGTGTCAACTTTAGACTTCTGCTCCAACGACTGTGTTGAAAACTGCATAGACAGTGCTGTCTAAAAACTTCAATATTAATGAATTAATAGTGCTCAGATTGTAGTGCAAGGTGAAAGTGTGTGATACACAGGCTTAATTGTCTCTGAAGAGGGGTGGTTTTGTAGGTGTTGGATCTGATCTCTTTTGGAAATGAAAATTATCAACTATAGGGTACAATAACTTTGATAAATGATAGATGGTCTGAAATTGAGGACAAAAGTACATGATGGAAGGCATTTACTGTGCTGCAATGTATCAAGTCCTTGTCTATCTGCAGACCCAGTGTGACTGATCAAGCACACATTCACACTTGGGTGTAAAATGTAACATATTAACTTAAACCACCACGGTTTATGTTCCATTTTCCTTTCTAATGGGGGCAGGTTAGGAGTGTTCGCAAGGTCACTCCTGGTGACTCAACGTCTTCACTGACAGATGGCAACTCGATGAGCTGTAGTATTGCCATCATTTCCACTCATGTGCCTGTATCCCGAGGAGTCCTGAGCATTTGCAGCTCAATAAAATCCAGGATCTTACTGTGTCTCAAGAGAAACAATTATAAAAGACACCACTTCCCACCCCATGGGACCGCAGTGAGCAGGCTGCAGAAGTTCCCTGAGTTTTCCAGTGCACCAGAATCCCTTTTGCAATTCATTGCCATTGATGTTTTCAAACTGGTCTGTCTGACAGCCCCTGTTACAGCAGACAGACTGTCTGGGAGGTGACAGCTGTATCTGTATCTCTTTCACACCTCTTTAGGGATAATTTTTGATGTGAGGTAGGTTTTGATCAACTGCCTCCTCTCTCATATGCTCAGCTAAACAAGCTATTTGACTATTTTTTATATTGTGATGGGTAAATATGTCACTCATGTTGTTGAACATGCTGGCAACAGGAGATGTAAATATGTCATTTCTGATGGTTACATGCCTCAGTGATCACACTGGGCTTGAATTAAGGGTTATTTTTGTACTCCCTTTGCAGATACTGGCAGCCAGTTCTTCTGCCTTTGAAATCCAAGGAAAAGCTTTGGGATCACATGAAATGAGCCGCTTTCCACAAATGTAAAACACACTGGTATTTTCCACATTCATGTTTATTTTTGTTCTTGGAAATAAATAGGGTCAGAGAGAAGCAAGTAAGAATAACTCTTTCATATGATTCTTGAATCAGCCAAGAGAAAAGGGGCTATGGAAATTTTGCTACAGGTTCTTGTCATAAACCCTCCTCTACTGTCACTTGGCAACCCAAGTAGTCCTGCAGGACTCAACAACAGAACGTGTTTTTCCCAAGAGTTGTGTTTAATGAATAAACAGTTCTTATGCTCCTGTCCTTTGTTCACAGGGGTGTGTATCTGTAGACAGTATGGTCACAGACCTCACCCTTAAATGTCACAGGGACGAGGGAAACATAAAGTTGCTATGTTGAATCAGATTTTCTCCTATGCACAGGCCTCTTGTAGCCTATGGCTTGCCCAGAAGTCTTTGGGTCCTTCTGCCTCTTCAGGACTATAGGTTACAAATTCTGCATTTTACCTTCTTCCACCTCTCCATCACCATCCTACACTATGAGCATGATACACCAAGTCCTTCATGTCTTGGTCTATTCCTTGCCACATACAACATAGTCCCAACTAAACTGCATAACTGTAAAACTATGGTTAACAAGTGTCTGTCTCTATCTGACTCCAGTGAACCTTTCATTTTATTTCAAGATCAAAACTATGGAAATTGGACTTAATCCTTATTCCTTCTTCCACTGAAGTGAATCTAAGAACTGCTCCTACAGAGTTTTCTGCTTTGATTTATTTTACGTATTTTTCCCTTTCCACCTTTTATTTATTTTTTTTTTTAATGTTTTTGGTAATAAAGTAGTGGTTTAAAATCCATGTGCAAGTGAATGTCAAGAATCAAGATTTACAGTCTGTTAATGTTCCTTCAAAATGTCTACTGATGTAAGAAATGGAAAAACAACTCTATCTTTTCAAGCTGATCACCAGCCTTTGTTCCGGCCAGCCAGTTTCCTTGCTGATAGGGTTATGTTTTGTGGCCATGTAAACTCCATATGCGTGTGTTTTTAACAAGCTGTCAGGACTAACCATCTGGAGTGATATCTTGGCATATTTTTATTCACACTTAAAACACCAACCAGAGACAAACAATGTAATCATCTTGTAAAGTGATGTTTTAGAATCATATCAGCAGGGAAATGAATGTGCTAAGAATGTTGTTAAGCATGTTTCCAAGGCGTAGAATAATTGAAGGTGTTTATTGGGGATTTGTCATGAAAACAATAACTGACTTAAAACAATGTTGCTCTGAGAATGAGAAAGTTTCAAACTTCATTAGGGTAAATTTTTTGGACCTGGCAGAATTAGTTTGAGTTCTTTTCTAAAATTAAAAAACTAGTATGGCTTTTTCTATGACCATGAAATATTCCTGAGAAAGTCAAATACAGATTTCTTCTAAAGGGGTACGAAAGTATACAGTACTGGATATTTCCCTCACAAGTCTCTCTGCAAGAATGTAATATTATTAGTTAGTTGATTGCTTTTTAGTTGTTGGTTTTGTTTTGTTTTGTTTTGTGGGTTTTTTTTGTTTGGTTTGGTTTTTTTGTTTGGGTTTTTTTTCTCTTCAGTACTGGTTACCACCAGTCTGGGGATACTTTCCTCACTAAACTGTAGCTTTAGGTGCCTTTGTGGATGGACTGTTACTTGTAAATGCTCAACAAGCAGTGGCAGCAAAGAATACCCATTTTTGTCTGAGGCTGTCCAAAGACCCATGATTTGTCTAATAGTAAATTTTAATTAATGAATGCTACTGCACTAACTCATTGGCCATTGCACTATCAAGATCCATGTCAGTGAATTCCTGTCTTCACTGAAGAATAATAAGTTTTTGACACGGGGACTCATTGTTCTAACTTTGTGTTTGTTTAGCATCTATCACAACAAGGTCTTGATTTCAATTTGTGGTCCATTACTGTGACGTAAGTATAACAATAAAAATAAGAGCACTATAATTAATTGCCACCATAATTTTCTGTGAATGTCTTTGTTGCTTTTACCAAAGCGACTTTGTAGTATGTATCAAAGAAATAAAAAAAACCTATATTTTTTTCCCCACAGTTTTTGGAAATTGTCCCCTAAAATACAGCTGTTTAACATCTGACATTCAGTCTCTGTTTAGCCTATGAAAACCCCTCAGAGAAAGGGGCTGAGCAGTTGAGATATGCCAAAGCAAGGGTACTGTGGGAATTATTTACCTTCATGATTAATTCCCCTCCCAAAGGCTGAATGAACACATACTTTTTCAGCAGACGTCTGCTACAAGCTTGGGATATTCAGTTCCTTGTAGGATTAATTGAAAAATTCACAAAGTTGGGCTAAAAATTAGTCAAAAAGAGGAGTCCTGAGATTAGACCAGAGCAGAAGCCTGCATTCTGGGAGATCTCCATCTGCATCCTTGAAGGGCAGTGAATTCTGAGGACTGGCAATAAGCCCTAGGATTGGCATGTGGGTTTGACCAGACAGCCAAGTTCCTCACAGCATCTTCTACAGGTGTTTCTGAATGGAGATACGTTATAGCTCCTGCTGTGCTCATACCTGAGTGTGCCTTCCCAGTGATACTGCAATCCCACAAGCCCTTCCATGGATCAGAATAAAGGACCTTGCAGCCCTTTTGCAGTTTAGGTTGCAAACCACAGAAGCAATTAATTGAACGTATCTCAGATAAGTGTTTGTAGCAGAGATCTCTCCTCAGTATCTATAGCTCTGTTGGCTATTTTGTTTATGCATTGTGCATCTTATTTAAACAATCTTATTTTTACAGCACATTTTTTTGTCCCCTGTACCCTGGTTTATTCCATATGCTACAAGCTTTTATGTTGTGCTTTACTAGTAGATCTGAACTCTGAAATTGTTGAAACTAAAGCCCTATTGCCATAGTTTATATTTCCAATTTCTTGTATTTGTTTTCATTAATCATGGTTTTCTTCACAGGTGGTTTCCTTTATTACCTTGTTATTGATGTGAGAAAAACACTGGGTTTTTTTTCCCTCTTGTATATTTTCTTTCCCCATTTGAATTATATCTGTTGCATTTATAAATGACCATGCCTGCAAGGCATTTGGGCACTTAGATGAGAAATGCTGATGCTGAAGCCAGAGCTTTGAGACCCTTGTGTCCATTTGCAGTTAATTTAGGCAGCATCCACAGCTCATGGACTTCTATGTATCTGCATCCAAAGCTCTGGGTAGTTCTGTTCTGCTTCTTGCATTGCAAATAGATAAAAAAATTAAAAAAAAGAAAAATAATAGAAAAGAGAGTAATATACAAGAGTATCATAAGAAAACAACTGAAGGGTCAAAATGTTCTAGACAACACTTTTTTCTCTGTATGCTGAAAGAACTATGTCTGTTCAACTTTGGGAGAAGATATATTAGAAGCCTTTGATAAATGGATATAAAATAAGGTACGTATATAGAAGGCAAAACTGGCATTTATTCTTGGTATTTTTTTACTTTTTTAGAGAAATGTTTAAAAATGTGATTTCTTTTGCCCACCCCCAAGGGTGTAATAACGAAACTCATTGTCTTGTCTTCCAGATTTCAGACATACAAGAGGCTTTTAAAGGCACCTATTTAGATATTGCACTAATGAGAATTATAACACTAATAAAATATGTAACAAAACAACCTCCCAAACTCAGAATTTCACTATGCAGTGCTCTAACTTCTACTTTGTTCTCTTGATGTTGAGCAAAAAGTATAGAAAAACACAAGGGGATGGTGGCTCTTACTGTGCTTTAACAAAACTCATCTAGAAGGATTCTTCTAATCAGCTTTGTGATAGGGGCAAAAAAGGACACACTGGATCACAGAAGGAAAAAAGGGTTGTGCTTACAGCATCAGGGCTCACAGCCTGAACTCCAGCTCATGGTTTCTGCAAACTGCCTGAAGTCCTTCAACTAAGCTTGCTGGGAGCTGAGAATTTTTTCATTAATAATACTCTTGTAGTGCCTTAAATGTCTAAGAGTCAAAATATAAATGAAGATAACACACTATCTTCAAAACTCAGATCCCCTATACAGAGCTCCTCTTACAGCCCCTGTGACAAATTAGTGATCTGCATGTCCTTCATCTTTCATTCCCAGATACCTGCTCCATTTGTTTCAGTCACCTATAGACATTGTTCCACTCCTCCTGTTACAACTGAATTCTGGTTTTGAGCTGTTAAAACTGAAATAAATTATCTTTTTTTTTTTTTTAAGCAGGTTTGGATCAGTGTCTCTGAGATGAGAGTGGCAGTTTAGTGGGAGTCTTTAGCTTGGGAAACAAAGAAGAGAAAAACACAGCTGCCAATAAACCTGGACTTTCTCAACTGATGGCTATTGTTGAAGTGTATATAGGGCCCCTTGCTGTCACTGTCTCCTTCCTTTTTCCTCTCCAGTCTAATTTGAGAAAAGTAGACATTTTTCTCTTAATTCAGGAAGTGGCCCATTTTTCACCTTGAAGCAGCTTACAAAGCAAAACCATTAAAACATCCAAAGTCCATTGAAAGGCAGCATGGCAGGACCATAAAAATGAGTCCACCTCTGCCCGGGAAATGCCCCAGTTCTATTTTCCCCCTGCCATGTTGCCATAACAAATAGGAACACCTTTGACCACATCTGTGGACCTCTGTGAAGGGCACCCCTTATTTCTCCACCCAGGTTCAGCACAAAAATTAAGCTCAGCCTCTGTGCAGTCCCTTTCAGCCTCCTTGTCCATTATTAATCTGGAGATTTACTATTGCTTGAGTTGCGTTTTTACTGCATTAGCTACTCAGGGTCAGCTCTCAGCTTGCAGAGCCTGTAGTAAAGCACCTGACTTGTCTGCTAGAGGGAAAAATCTGATGAATAAACATATTTACTCCACTCCTAATTCTTACTGTATTTATCACAAACAATTTCATGAATGCTGGAGGATATAAAATTGCCATGAGACCAGTCAGAAACTGGGTTTTTGTAGATACAAATTTCAATTCCTAACCATACTTTCTTCATATTTCTTCAGTTGAAGAAAAGTATGAGTGTTAACATATTGTTAAAGTGCAATCCCATGTGCAAGGCACACAATGCTTTACTGAGCTATATCACTTAGAAAGAAATGTATTCAACATGAATAATACAAATGCCATCTCAAATGAACAGTTAAAAACTTTGCATGGGCATTTTGCTGGCATTCTCATCTGCATTGAAGCAAGCTGGGCTGTATCCTGCCATTGCTCCAGGGTGACCTGAAGGCACTCTGTGTCCTTTTCCTCTCCTGGCTTTTTGCTACTTCCATTTGTATTCATGCTGAGATGCGATGGGACTCTGATTAGGCTCTGCGGCAATAGAAATAGCAGGCTGATTTCAAAAAAAAAAAACAACTTTTCTTTGCTTTACCTGAGGAACCTTGTAATGCTTATGACTGTGGAGAAAAGTTTAAAAGTCCTTGAGCCCCAAACCTAACATTCAGGAGTCAAATCAAGCAAACTTGTCCTCACTTCCCTTTTGAAGCCAGTCCTATGGTTCAGGGAGCCTTGATTCTCAGTTTTACTGAAACTGCAGTCCTAGAAGGTGAAGTGAAAAACCATTTATAATTTAGCTTAAAGAAAGACTGGTCTATACATGTAAATAAGTCCAGACATCTCTGTCCTCTTCTGCAAAGCCTGGACAGCCAAGAGGTTGGCTTTGCACTGCCCACTCTGTTTTGGATAAAACTTCCCATCTACTGGGCATGCAACTGAAAACCAATTTGGGAAGGGTGTCTCTCCATCCAGGAGATATGCCAACAACCAGGCTGACATGGTCAGCCTTACCAGAGCTGCCAATATGCAGAAGTGGGAAGGGGATGCATTTGGCTGGAGATTGAGCTTCCCAAACTCCTCGGGTGCACTGATGATTTATGCCAGTGGCATATCGGCCTTTGTAGAGGAAAACCCCTCTAGGCTATCTCTTAGCATTTCAAAGAGCACAGGATTATTCTGCAATTCTACAGTTTGTGTGAGAAATCTCAGCATAGGGGTGGCTCTCTGTTGCTGGCAGAGGCAAGTGTTGTATCTCCCACAGGCGATCCACATGAGCCCTGCTGCAAACAGCTGCCTCCGCCCTGCCCTTCCCCTGGCCAAGCAAAAGGTTGGCTGCAACTAGAGACTAGGTCCTGTTTTATGGTTCTCCAGTCAGCCTGGAAAGACCTGATGCAACACAGTTGTCAGCCAGATTGTCCCTGACAAGTATCATATGCTTTCCTACACCCGTTAACAGCCTGCTTTTCTCACCAGCCTGGCTGTCATTCAGCCTGAGGAGCAGGTGCATTAGCTCTCTGTATAACTGCCTAAGAGGCAATAAACAGTCAGATTTGCCAGGTATAATTGTCATTCAGCAAAGCCAGGGAGAGACTGCCTTGCCTTTACACAGCTGAAGATTGGCTCTGCCCTTTCTCTCCTTTGCACAGCCTGTCCCCAATGTGTCATACAATGGCTATTGAGCACTTCTTTTAAATAATTTCCCTGAAGTTGGAAGATGCCCCAGTGCTCACATTACTCACACTTGTCAAAACTGAGTAAAGATGGTAAAACATCCCTCTGCTATCCTGAGGCTTTCCACACACTGTACTTGGCTTAAAGTACTCTCTGACCCTGGGTTTCAGGATGAAGAGCATGTTCACATGCCTGAGTGAGGAATACTGTCTAGGCAGGATTTCTGAGCCCTATTCCTGCTCCTCCAAGCTGCAATGGACTTTTAGGATAGATCAAATTAGCTTTTTGCCTACCAGTTAACACCAGTCTGTGATACTGACTTTACATTACTGACCTAGTTTACCCTGGAGCTCACTTGGAATCTACTCTCTAGTGTAATATCATTACATAGGACAACTTTCCATTTCTTTAATTTATCAAAGTATAGGTATTCAGGTATTTGGAGTCTTACCTTGTGTACATGGAAGCCAAAGGCAATTGCTGGGTGCCTGTGTTGAATTAGGAGCCTAAATAGTTTGAAGGCATCTAAGATGTAAGCTTGTTCACATAAAAACATGCCCCTAAACTATATAATTCCACAGCATCTGTTCCAATGTAGCCCTGATCACAAATAGCCTTGCAAAAGAATGCATGGGTATCACCCTTGTTATTGTCTTTGTTATTGTTATTGCCAGTCACACTGTGTAATTAATAAATACCCTTTCCCTCACAAGTTTATAAAGTAGCTGTTTCTGCTGAGTCTGATCCTGAGTCGGGACATGCAATTTAAGGGTAAAGTGCTATTATTGCTAAACATTAATGTAAAGATTACCTTTCCAAAAACTAATCTCACCTCTGCCCCCAGTAAGGAATCTCAGTAAAGTACTGCACGTCGCTCATCAAACTGGTCTACCCCATGGCGAGGTGCTTTGTTTACCCTGCTGCCCTTGCTGGTTTTATTCTGAAATAACTCTCATACAGCTCAGCCTTATCTCAGGTGATGTGTGAATTACACTTAATGTACTGTTGAAGCACAGGTTCGGTCTGACTCCTTCAGCTCACCCAGACACCTTTTTCAGAGTAACAATACCTCTTGTGAGAGCACAAATCAGGTCCCCACATCTACTGGGCAGGAACACGAGAGCCCTGTGTGACAGTCGGGCAGTGCTCTGAGTCAAACACTCCATCTAGCTAGAGGAGCAATAATCACTCAAAGGGGAAATGCCTCATCACAGAACTGGTGGTCTGTAGTAAAAGGGCATGGTTCAATCTCTTTGTGCCTAAATTGGTGCAAGAAATTAACACTTCACTACTATCTGTTTCTCGTGATAAGATTTCATCTACATGACACGAAGTCTGCAGGGTCTCTGCCACTTTCCCACATGAGGACAGTGATGTTTACAGCTCTAGCAATTTCAGTGAGTGTTCCTGCTTCACTGTCTCATAATGACAGACCCAGTTCTTTGGCTCTGCAATCCTACCACAGTGCCGAGAAAAAGACATGGGATTTTTTTACCAGCACATCAGCGGGACTGACCAGCTGCTTTCTGTTAATCTTCCTGTGATCCTGGGGAAAGCACTAGTTAAATCCAAAGTAATGCCATTATTTATGGTAACTTTTTTAAAGTCAGAGTAACTTTCCCTCTAATGTAAAGTATCCTGATGACTAAATTAGATATTCAAGATGGAAAAGCTCAGTACTACAGCAATCAGCGAGATATCTCTTAGCTGGGCAAACATCTCTGCTACTGGCTGCCTTCAGAGGATGCTGTAATACCCACTGTAGAGATCTTTGGCTCAGGTGATGGTATTGGAGACATATACATTGGAGACATCCAGGTTAATATGATGGGAGGTTGACACGTTGCTGGTGTTGGGCAGAAACACTGTGTTGGGTTCCTTATGAAAGTTGAGACTGACATTGTGTTTGTGGAGCTGGGGTTGCTCTGAGCCATGGGCAGCGCCTCCTGTCACTGGCAAGATTGCTCAGGCAGGAGAGGTCTTTTGGCAGGGCTTATGTGGGGTGGTGCCTGCAGACACACCTACTTCCCTTGCATTGCTCCGGTGTGTGCACCATGGTGGGTCCAAAGACTGTTGGTTCTGGTTTTCCCAAGGACTATTTGGTGCATGTTTTTCTACAGCAACATGCTAAAGTGCCGCAGATAAAGCAGAGAGGGCATGTTTTATTCACATTCATTTGTAGGTATTCCAGCAACCAGCTCTGCACCATATCAGTCCACAGCACCGGTTACTCCTAAGTAGGGAAAACTAAACTCCAAGATCACCTTCAGCATTAAAAGAAAGTTTTCCAAGTTGGAAAAAATGAGGCTAGGAGTTTCTTCCAAATTCGTGTATGTGAATATCCACCAGCAAGGAACAGACCATAGAAATGGGGTGTATCAGAGGTGGAAACAGAAGTTCATCAACATCTACATCTTTTTAGTGTGTGTAAAGCCTATGTGAGGTTGGTAAAATTGTCCATCACTGTGGCAGTGTGGGGCTTTGCATGTAGTTTGCTAGAGTGATGCTGCTGGGAAATTCCCTGTTGACTCCAGCAAGCTCCAGGTGTTACTCTGTGGCATATAATTCCATCCCCTTTCCTACCTCTCTGGTAGTCATTTCTTCCCCTACACACTGCAGTGAAATTCACAGCCTCCTTGTGTGTTATCACAACCCTCCTTTCCTCCTCCCTGTGTATCTTCATAAATGTCTTGCTTATGAGGTAACGAGGACAATATAATTCAGACACAAATAGAAGGAGGATGAGGGTTGACTTGAACAAATATTCCCAGGAAGATTCCTAGGAACATCTGTGTGCTGGTGTCTAGGTGCAGTAGGGTGAGGAGAGGAACGAGTGGAAGAAGACAAGGAAAAAAAGCCAAGAGAGACCAGACCATGCTTGAGTGCCATTCTTAGTTCCTAAACTAGCTATGGAGAGGTGAGTTTGGCCTTTCACTATGTTCTTGTATCGTGTTACACTTCTGTTGCCTGAAACAGTATACTTTAGTAATCAACAAATGTGATTTCTGGGCACTACCACAGAAGAAATGGTAATAACTGAAAGGGTGAGACTTCAGATCTGATCAGCTTAAAATTGCTAGTGCCTAACACTGAGTAAAAAAAACCCCAAGCCCTTGCTGCCAGGAAGGATTTGTTTGGGTGGATAATCCACCTATGGCATTCCACTGATGGCTGCCTTGTTCCAGCTGTGTACCTGCAGCTAAGAAGCTGTAAATTATTTATGAAGGCAGCAAATTAATACGAAGCAACAGCACCTTAGTGCTCAGTATGGCATACATAAAACATGCTTCTTTCTGTGAGGGTAGGGTGTGTTGGTGGAGAGCAGGCTGAGTAGGGAAGAACTGAGGGAGATGAGGAGTTGGGATGACAGGGGAGCAAATCTTTAAGAGATCTGAATAAGAGGAGGGGGTAGAGTGATTTCAAGTCAAGCTTGCCAGGTGTTGTGTAAGGTAATATGATGGTAAGGAAAGGGAAAGTGTACGAAAAGAAGTAGCATCCCTTTTAAGACTTGGCAGGGAGTATTGGAGGTGACTTTGGAGAGAATGGCTTAATTTATTGCTCTCTCCCAGATATGTTCTTATGCATATGGAGCATGATTGTAAAAGTTTTCGCTTTTCTAAAAAAGCCCAGCTGGAGCGTTAAGTTGCCCCGACCCTGGAGTGGAATGTGTTCCCAGATCCACAGCTTCCTGTCGTGCTTGCCTCTCTCTGAAGACTCTGGTTTCAAATGTGCTGAGCTCTAAAGTACTTTTGCTCTAAAAGCAGTCACCTCGCACAGCAGTTCCCAGCTGTACTGGGAAATCCCTGAAGGTCTGGCAGTTCCCTAGTGAAACTCCCCTCAGGGCAAATAACATGAAGATTTTAGTCTTTTTGGACTGCCAAAGCCTGAAGGTGTTGCAGGCTTTTTAAAATCCTGTAGCCTGGAAGAAGTCACTGCATCCTTGGCTGAGTTTGGAGAGAGAAGCAACTCATGAAATTATCTACTGACATGAGAAGTTTCATATTATTAAGGTTTCTCCTAATCCTCAGGCTTTCATGAAGAATAATATTTTATGAAAGGTCTTTCTAGATAAATCTTAGTGCTGCGCAGATGTTGGAACAAAGAATGGAAGGCACCTTGAAAGACAGCAAAACATTTCTGTTAGACATGTAGCACGTTGTGGATCAGCATGAAAGGTCTGGTTTAACAGTGCAGGGGAGAGCAATTTATCTGTGCCATTAATGGGTTGCCTTGTGGCTAGTTCAGTGTTGCCCTAGGGTTTATTGTCCTATCCCTTTGTTCAGGGAGGATTACCTGTAACAAGAATCTAAAAGCCCACAGCAGTGTGTAAGCACCTAAGAGTTAGGTACTTGCTCTGTGGTCTCCAAGTGCAGGTACCAGTCTCTGACTGAGGCAACCAGACCCCTTCCACCTCCATGGTCCTCACTCAGAATAATTTCCATATTGTGGACATTGACAGCAGTTGAGGAAGACAGTTCCCTGCAGTGTACGCATGTTGTGTACAACTGTGTGACAGTAATCTATAAAGAGCTTTCTAAGGGCCTGGAGGCATCCCACAGATATGGGAAAAGATTTCACAGAGAGGAAAAGAATAGAGAAACACTTCTAATGGCAAAAGGAGTATAGAGGAGACTTCTACCAAACTCTGCATGTCCAGAGCAGTTTAGAGATATATTTTCTGTGAGCCAATTCTGAAATACTATAGTCAGTGCACCTTAGTTAGGGGTTGGGGGCCCATTTTAATTTGCCATCAAACCAAGCCCTTGCAGGGAATACTTGAGCATTAAATAGTTAATTAAATCTGACTCTGTCGTCACAGATAGAACTAGAAGGATAACACTTCAGAGTCCTAGTCTGCAGTTGATGTTTGCGTGGGCAGTTAATTTCTCTTGCCCTGCCCTCACGTGATTTTCAAGAAGTTCTCTCTGAGTTGTAATGCGGTTGATTGCTAGTGCCTTTGCCCATTTAATAAATTAGTGATAATAACAAATATCTATGCATCTTTCATTAGATGATGTGGAAATGACTTTACTCTGAAGCTGGGATTGCTGGAGCATGGCAGCATTGCTGGATGGGTGGACATGGGGGTTAGTTACTCAGTTTATTATGGGTACAGTACAGAAATTTTCCTCTTGCTTCTGGAGTTCTCAACCTTGTGAATATTCCCAGCTAACTTTCCCTAGGAAAAAAACAGAAAAAAATTAAGTTTCAATGAAACAAAAAATAGCTTTTACATTGGAAGAGAGTGAGATAATGTCACAGAATTACAGAATCTGCTGAGTTGGAGGGAACCCACAAGTATCATCTCATCCAACCCTTAGCCCTGCACAGGCCCATCCCCAAGAGTCACCCCATGTGCCCGAGAGTATCATCCAAACGCTTCTTGAACTCTGTCAGGCCTGGTGCTGTGACCGCTTCCCTGGGGAGCCTGTTCCAGTGCCCCACCACACTCTGAGGGAAGAACCTTTTTCTAATATCCAACCTAAACTTCCCCTGACACAACTTCAGGCCATTCCCTTGGGTCCTGTCACTGTTCACCACAGAGAAGAGATCAGTGCCTGCTCCTCCTCTTCCCTTCATGTGGAAGTTGTAACTGCAGTGAGATCTCCCCTCCATCTCCTCTTCTTGAGGCTGACCAGATCAAGTGCCCTCAGCCACTCCTCATACAGCTTCCCCTCAAGGCCCTTCACTGTCTTCATTGCCCTCCTTTGGACACTCTCTAAGAGCTTAATGTCTTTCTTATATTGTGGTGCCCAAAACTGCACCCAATAGTCAAGGTGAGGCAGTCCCAGTGCAGTGCAGAGTGGGACAATCCCCTCCCTCAACTGGCTGATGTTTTGCCTGATGCCCCCCAGGACACGGTTGGCCCTCCTGGCTGCCAGGACAGTGCTGACTCATATTCAACTTGCATTAAACCAGCACCCCCAGGTCCCTTTCTTTGGCACTGCTTTACAGCATCTCATTCTGCAGTTTTTCCATACATCCAGGGTTGCCCCATGCCACATGCAGAATCCAGCATTTCCCCTTGTTGAACATCCAATGGTTGGTGATTGCCCAGTCCCCTAATTTGTACAGGTCTCTCTGCAAGGCCTTCCTGCCTTCAAAAGGGGCCAACAGCTCCTCCCAGTTTTGTGTCATTTGCAAACTTGCTCAGTATCCCTTCCAGTTCTGCATCTAAATAATTTATGAAGATGTTGAAGAACACAGGGCCAAAGGTGGAGCCCTATGGGACCCCACTAGTGACAGGTCTCCAGTCTGATATCACCCCATTCACTATTACCCTCTGTGCTTGATCTGTGAGCCAATTGCTCACCTCATGATGTGTTTATCCAGCTGTGGGCTGTACATTTTGTCCAGAAGGATACTCTAGGAGACAGCATGCATAGCTTTACTGAAATCCAAAATGATTATGTCAACTGGCTTTCCGTGATCAACTAGGTGGGTTACCTTGTCATAGATGAAAATCAGATTTGATAAGCAAGACTTGTCTCTCATGAGGCTGTGCTGGTTCTGACTAATGATGGCATTGTCTTTCAATACTTCACAGAGTAATCTCCTCCATAACTTTACTAGGCACTGAAATGAGACTGGCAGACCTGTAGTTTCTGGGATCCTCCTTCTTGAAAATTGGGACAACATTCACCAGCTTCCAGTCATCTGGGACCTCTCCAGATTTCCAAGACCACTCAAAAACCATTAGAGATGTTTTGCGATGACATCAGCCAGCTCTTTGAGGATTCTGGAATGAATTCGATCAGGACCCATAGTTTTGTAGGGATCCAGCTTGAGCAGCTGTTCCTGTACAATTTCAGGATTGGCTAGGATTGTTTTCACCCTCGTAGGATCAAAGGAAACACAGAAACCTGTTCACTGACACTTACTGCCGCGTGCTGCAGGGGAGGACAAAGGGACGGTCCATAGCCGATGTGGTGGGTGAAGCTGAAACAAACTTTATTCGGGGTACATGAGAGTCTTATAGGGTTTGGGGGAGGGGTTTGGGAACTGGGAGGAGTTGGGGCGGGGCATGGCAAATATGGGGAAGGAGGGGAGGGAAGGAGAGGAGGGGGAAATACAATTATGGGAAAAGGGGCGTGGCTAGGTTTACATCATGATGCTGGGTTTGCATCACTGGCCAGCCAATGAAAAAATAGGGAATAAATAACCAATAGGGACAGGTTACCTGGTAACCATAGCCAATGGGGGTAAAACGCACAAACACAGGAGAAATAACTATCTGTCTAATACAATAAGTCACTATCTATGCTATAGAGAACCTATTAAAACGTAAACTTCCGAGGTTTGAGGTAGTTGTCCATTTCTGGTGTTGATTACTTGATAGCTAGCTCTATCCACTTGTGAAACTGTCCATCCTGGTTGTTTTGGCAGTCCCTGAAGCAGGGTTCCCTGACAATCACCGGTACTACTAACCAAGCAGTGATAGAAGAAAAGCACCACCCCAGGAACAGTGCCCACCATGCATTTGTATACAATATGGCTTTAATTGCACTCAAGGATTCTAGTGACAAATTAGGGCCTAGTCAGTGTCCTTTGAAGTCAACAGGAAGATTCATGTTGACTTGAGAGGGCATTGGCTGAGGACCACAAGCTGCAGGAGAAAATCTGAATCACTGTGATCCCAATCAGGACTCTGTGATAGTTTTGCCTCCATGAGAAGCCATTGGTGACAGAACCAGCAGAACTGAGAATCCATAGCTGCCAAAATCAGAAGTATGGATTTGGCAAAATCTTCATGCTCTGGGTTTCCCATTCACTTCTGATTTGTAAAGGAGTTGCACGCTGGTCCATAACTCTCACCAGTTATCCCCACACTATCCTCTTCCATTCCTAGGGATTCACCCTTCTAGTACTACTATTTTCTTAGTTGTAAAATAGGATAAAGTCATCAACTCAGGCACCAGCTTAGAATCTGGCCTTTTTTATTCCCCCTGCCCCTTCATCTAGAAGAAATTGCATTTCACACTAATTTTTAAAACCGGCAAAACTATCAGATCAGATTCAATTAGTCTCTTTCCACCTCTTGCACATGCCTGAAATAAAGCTTCTGTTATTGGAGTTTAGCTGACAATGTTTTTGTGCTAGAAAGGAAAGGCTCCAGTTAGTTTTTCTGTAACTGAAGCCATATGGAATTGAAACTTGTTGAATCAATAATGAAGCATGTCTGTGTCACAGAGCGGTTTTGATTCCAAGACATACAATGGACTGTTTGCAAAGTCATGTTGCTGGTTAAAATTACATATTTTAAAATCGACAAATAATTTAGGGACTCAGCTGCTTAGGAGGATATGGTCTAGTTAGTTTTAAAAAATTCCCAACCAGCCTGAGGTTCTCTGTTGACTCATTTTCATAATATGTTTAAGTACTGTGGCAAATGCTTGCCAGCCATTTAGGCAAGTTGCTTAAGACACATCAAGAAACATGAAGACTAAAAATGATTTCAATGTCCTAGTTTCCCACCCATCCTTCCCAACACATGCACGGTGGCTGCACAGAGAAGCAGGTGAGTTGCTAATGCAGATTATGTTGTCCTTTGAGAAGCTACTGTAATTAATCCACCCAGTACCCCCCGAACAAAGAAATACTTCCATGACACATCAGTGTTTCCGGATTTGGAAAGGATTTGACAGATGCCAAACTGAGCTTGCACAGCAAGTGATCTGTGGTGGAGAAAAGAGTGTGCAGTCTCCAGAGAAGAGCATGGAATATCTAAGAGGGTAAATAACCTACTTGCTCAATTGGTAATGATTATTTTCTTTTCCTTAGATGCTTGACAGTAAAGAAGGGGGTTGGAGGATGTCAGAGGTGATTCAGAAAAGCTTGCTGGTGACTAGAATTTTCTTCACTTTCTGTTAGCATGCATGCAGCATGCCCATAGCCACCTGAAGTCCAGCTGTATTACAGTATGAGGTATTCACCCTTGTTTTGGTTCTTGCCCTCAGTGTCACACAGTTTTGCAATGTGAATGCAAAGTAGCATTTTGTGGAACTCTAAAAGCTTTGGTAATTATTTTTAAACCTCTGAGCTTTTCTGGCAGTGCTGGGATAGGTCTGCCCTGACAATATCTAATTTCATAATCTCTTGCTTCCTACTGTCTCTGGGTATAAGACAAGCATAAGACCCCTGTGCTCTCTGAGCAGGATGACCACTGTGATAGTGGACTCCAGGCTGGCAGCTCAGGTTTCCTCCTCAGGGACTCGGGGAACAGATGCCTGGGGCTCTGTTCTTCCTGGGTTTTCTTTCTTTCCTCTCTGAATCAGTGTTGGGTAATTAAGGACTGAAAGGTTGCCTTAAGTGCAGCCTTGGGAATTATACTCTACTGCAGACAGCGTTCCCTGTTAATTGTAATAGGGCCTAAAAATCTGATGCAGATATGGTCCTTTCTTGGAAAGGTTTAGTATCAAAACACAATAACCATGGAGACAAATAAGAAGATACCTGCAATTAAAGGCACTGTAACTGGAGGTAACTTGAGCCAGCATGTGCTGGAAAGCGGCAGGCACTGGTGGCAATTCACTCAAATCCCAGTTCAGCGCCTCCAGTGCAGAATTTGAGTTCTGTGTCAAGGAAATCAAAACATCATATGAGACAAAATCATTACTAACCAAAATAGCTGACATCATCCGTGGTTGTATGGGAACCTGCCTGTTGGTAGGGGGGTGTATATATATATATGTATATGTATATATATATATATATATATAAAAGTTTCCTGGTGTGGATTTCCCATAGCAATTTATCACTTCGGCAAAAATAAAAACCTCAACAAAACCCAAACAAATGAAGTGAAAAACCCAAAAGAGCGCAATGTCTCATAATAAGCTCTTTCTGTTGTGGCAGCAGCTGCAGTTTCTCCTCTCAGATTTCTTTTCTGTTATTACTCCAAAAGAATCAGCAGCTGCTTAGGAAATATTCCAGAAAGGTTCACTGAGAAGTTCCTGGCTATTTTTCACATACTATTCTGACAGAAGTAACATCTTCAAGGAAAGGACTAACTCTCCTGGTTTTCATCTGCTCCTCATAAATCAGTAGCTTCTCATAACATGGTTATCTAAAAGAAAATAACAGCAGCAAAAATAAAGAAATAACATACCCAGGTAATGGGAGACAAGTAGTGTTTTTTTTGTCACAGAGGGCATGTGGGAGTTGCTTAGATTATTTTAATGGTCAGGTTTGCATCTCTTCAAAAACTTTTGCTCTACCAAACTGCTTTCCAAATGGGTGTATCTGGAGGCAACACCCATAAAAAGGGATCATTTAAAAGAGACATACCACGGGCTCCTCTAAAAGTAGGATACCTTCGGGCCACGTTAACTTTGGAGTTATTCTGGTGCTATCATTGTGTTCTGTGCTCTAGGGCTGGAGCGTGCATCCATCAGAGTCTGGATGGAGTAGCTGTTGGGGTCCAGATCTGTTCCTCTGAGCAGGCACTCCCAGGGATGAACTTTGCTGTTATTTCTTGCATGCTGTCTTTTACCTGGGATGCCTCCTCAACATGAGCATTTCTCCCCATAATGTGGATGCCTAACAGGAGGCAGAGCTGATGCCTGACACCAGTCAGGGATCTTGCAATCTGTGCTTGTTAAACAGGTCAGGGGGTAGAGGTGAATAATCATGCCAAGGCTCAGAGTTCCCTCAAACCATGACTGGGAGCTGTCACCCTGAGCCTTTCCCCTGCCATTGGCCCTTGGATGTAAGACAAATCACATTCCCATTCCCAGGTCGCTGGTGTGTGAGGGCACAATTCAAATGTCATCTTTTGAATGATGTATGCCCATCATTCAACATCAAAGCATGTCTGCCCTACCCCTGTCCTTCTGTGTCACAGGCAGCTCTGCCTCTGAGCGCACTCCAGGCAAAAATCCAAAGCTCATGTTGGCATCCAGAAGCAGAGATATGGGCCTTCACACATCAGTGTGGAGTCTCCAAAGCTCTCAAGATCATTAATCTTGCTGCATGAAGAATGAAATGCAGAAGTCGCTTCTTCCTCTTCTACTCTCAGTAGTGGGTAGGAGGAAAAAAAAATCCCTAAAAACCCCAGAAAGCAGTGATTCTTCCCACAGGAAGTCTGAGTAAAAGCAGTTTGTGTCTGTGATGTCCAGTGCTGTGAAACACTGTCCACTGAAGTACACAAGCTTTTGGGAATGTGGAAGAGATAATTGGAGGTTAATAGAGCTTTTACTGCTGACTGCCTGGCCAATTATTTCTATGGAAAAATCCTGACTCTTTCCCTTTATTGAAGTGAGTTCATGATCATCTATATTAAAGAAAGCTGTATTCTGAGAACACATATGCATTTGCATACGGATGGTGTTCTCTTGAAAATTATTTGAATAAAAATAAAAGAAGAATGAAAACAGGAGTTTTCACTCAAGGGAAAAGTTAATGAACTCACTTCTCTTTCTTTCACTCCCTGATTAAATATTATGTTACCATTTTATCTTTGTGCATGAAGACTAAAGCTCCATTCTGTATTTTGCCAGTTTCATTCATGAAGCTTTGTATTATTTTTACTGCAATAAAAAACTAAAAATTACTCTCTCCACATGAGAAGCAGAATGGAGAAGAGCAGTAATTCCCTGCAGTATGGAGGAAGGAGAAAGTGAAAGATGAGACATCCTCTTTTGTTTGTTTGAATAGGCATGAAATGTACTCCAGCATGTGCTGGCAGGAGCAGTCGGAGAAGACCAGCTACAGAAGCTCATCAAGAAATGCAAAAGGCATTGCTTGCTATGTAAGATATTAGTGAGACCTCCCTTTCTGAAAAGGGTTTTTTCCTTTAGTGCTTATTATTTCTGAGAGCCTGTGGGCTTGGTAGCAGGTTGTACCGATGTTTTAAAATTGACTGCTTGATCGTTCTAATTAGGATCCTGTGGATTTTCAGTGTTGGTAGCTAAGTGAATTTCAGTGCATTTTCAGTTAGACCAGCTAAGTATCCCTGGACTTCTTGGTCTGCAGTGGTCAGGTGGCTCAGCTGAGCTAGCGTTACTCATATGAGGCACCACCTTCTTTTAGCTGGCAGCAGAAGCATTGGGCAACATTCAGATTAATAAGACCATATTCATACGCCATAATATGATTCCAGAATTGGCTTGGCATTTTATTAGCATCTCAGAAGGCTATTGCCATGGATTTGTCAGTCTCTGGATATATGGAATTTGCTAGGAATTCCTGTCTGATGCAGCACCTGAAAACTACCTCTGTGTCAAAGCAACTGCATGGGGAGTGCCCATCACCTGCTAAACCAGGCTGGTTTTTGAATATTCTTGAGAATGAACAATGCTGCTTTTAATCTAGAAATGGATGCAGAGTTTTATAGAGGCTTAGTGCCTGAATGGCTTGCAGCCTTGCTTGATCGGTGTTGAGATGTAAGCAGAAGCTACATGAAATCACAGAAGAGATATTCACATGCAAACCCTGCAAAACACAGTGGGTTTTTTGGGTGGGAGGGGCAGGAATGTGAATTCCAAGTGTGTGAAAATGAAAACCAAACAAACATGTGGAAAGGAGATTTAAAATTTAGAAGTGGACCCCTCTGTCCAGGGATTTCATCTGTGCTGCTGTTACTGGCCTATTGCTCTAGGTAGTAGGTGCAAGGCTTCTAGCTGCCAGTAAACCATTTTCTTTTGTTAATTATTCACATTGCTGTAGAAATGGAAATTATCTCTATTTTGTCACTTCCCAATTGAAAACTGTAATTGCAGCTGCTCCCTCCTCCTTGTTTGGAAGTTTTACATGCAGAGAGTCATCAGCCAGGCTTGCCTTAAATTAAATTTTCCCATGTAGCCTGGATTATAATCTAGTGAACACAGCAGCTGCCTAGCCTCAGCAAGGAGAAAAGCAGCACATTTCTCCAGCCATTGGTAGGAAATTCTTTCTAGAAGAAAAGGGCTATGCTTTGTCTGATGCCTTTATGAAAACGTAAAGGAGTCAGTTTCCTGAGGGCTTTCACAGATATTGCTAATCATCTTAAATTGGAACAGGGCTTCCAAAACCAGCATATAAATCCCCGTAACACACCTTCAATTTCTGTCTCCAAGGCTACTCAGCTGCCCTGATCCTCTGTGACAAGCTCTGGAAATGCTGTGATACTTCTTTGCAGTAGTCCTTCCCTGCTCTTCAATCCCCCTTGCTCCTGGGTCGTCTTGCTTGCATGAAACACCATTCCACAGCATTGTTGTCATGGTGGTAGGTGAAGAGCTGGCCCAAAAATCTGAGTTGGAGGGAATGCACAGGCATTCCTTTCACCAGCAGAGAAATGCTGCTTCCCTCAGGGATACAAGAAAATAGCCAGAGCCCCCACACAGACTTGCCCAGTTTTGCTCACTCATCTGTGCAAATGTTGGATTGGAGGTCTTCTTAAAATAATGCTAATAGTATTTATTCATACTGCTTTTAACAAACCTTCTTATTCTGCTATAAGACATGGAATTCATGAATAACTGTCACTACTCTCCAGTCACAGAAGTGTATTTTGAGGGATACAGTATATGTAGCCTTACTGGACATTTTCCAGTGACTTTATATGCAGACACTGCTTTTCTCATAGAGAGACAAAATCTGCCCTCTCCAGAAGTCTCTTGGGTCTAAATTAGTGAGACTTTTATATATCGTGATTTGAATCTGAATGTGTTTCCTTGCTTGCAGTCCCTGTGGTCACAGAGTAGGCAAGGAGACTTTGCTGTAATTTACCTTGTGACCTTTTTATTTTTTGGTCTGTCTGTCCTGGGGAACCACATATTCAGCAGACACATTCCCTGTGTTGCTCTTAGAAAAATTGCTTTTATTAAAGTTAGAAAAAAACAAAAGTCTGTGAAACAAAGGAATATAACGAAAAGAAAAATATAGTTACAACACGTGTTGGGTGTCCTGGTCACACAGTATCCCCAGGAGCACACCTTCCAATTCAAAAACCCCGCTTTTAAACCTTCTCAGCGTCCAACCCCATTTTGCAATGTGGGGGGAGGGGCATTTCTTCTCCTCGGATTGGCTCTTCTGTGCCCCCCTCCATGCCAGGGGTGGAGTTTCAGGCAACATGTCAGCCTCCATCTGGCCACATAGTGAACCACGTGACCTGAAATTGTATCAGCTTTATTCTTGATTAATATGCCCTTTTCCTGAACAGTTAATCCCTGGCATACATTCCAAAACTGGACTGGATGCCTTACAACTTCTGCGAAATGCCTATAGGTTAGTAACAATCAAAACCAAAAATAAGCTTTAGGTTAGTAACTCTTGTTCAGTTTATTTGCTTGTAATAAAACCAGTTTTTCTACTTCTCATATTGCCAATACAGGAGCATCTTCTGAAACTGAACATCTTCAAGGATGCAGGATTTGCCAAGGCACAGATGTATGGAGCAGTGTTGTAGTGGAGAACAGGAGCCTTCAGTTGATGGCTCAGCTGAAGGTCTGCATTGAGATACAGCTTCTCTGAGTTGCTCCTCTGTCCATTATCCAAGACTCACAGAAGATGTGCTGGATGAGCTGCTGAGCCTTTTGTACCGCAAATCCCCTCAAAATGCTGCAGGGTCAACTGCAAAAGTGCCAAACTAGAATCAATGAGGCCTTACTGTAGACACTCAAGAATAACAAGTCAACCAGTGGATTTGCAGGCAGACTGCAACAGCTTGTTATCTGATGTCCCCTGGGCACAAACACTGAGACATCTGCAGTTTTTGATCTGTCTTTTTTTTTTCCTCTCTGCTGGCTCAATAGCTAGTTAGCTGGTCATTCAAAGTGAAAGCAAAGCATAGGAAGGGAGACAGCAAATTGCAATAGGCAGGAGAGGCTGGACTATTAGGATGCCGAAAGGACTGGAAATAAATAAGTACACAAGTAGCTTTGCTCTCTTCTATTATTTGTGCATCAAGCTCTCTAAGTTTCTGGAGCTCTGTTAAATGCAGTGTTTTCAATATGCCAGTTGTCACTGAACTTTTATGTTGTTTTATTTTGCATGTATTTTGCATCTCTAATCTCTTTGCTTGGCACTGCAAGTTAGAAATTAACCTGAAAAACACACATTGAGACTTCACTAACTTTTCTTTTTCTTTTTTTTTTTAATGTCTGAGAACACAAATCTCATTTCATAGCCTCTCTTCTAGTCCTGTGAAGAGGAGGGAAAACCCCCACAAGGCTAACTTCTGGATCATCCCTTGTACTGAGATCTCAGCTCCTTGGGATGCAGTGACTGTACTAGCTTACATGTATGGGGGGGGTGGAGCCTCTTTCCTGTTTTTAGGCTCTTGTTAATAAAGAGTGTGTCCAGATTCCCAGACAGGGTCCTAATCCTCAGCCCTAGCCTAATCTCTTAATTAACTTCTATTAATGTAAATGCACTCAAAATGATTCTTTTAGATGCAGTGTTCAAGAAACTAAAAGTCCCTTCTTGAAGAGACAGTGTATTTATTCTTTCAAGGGTTGGTATAGTGACAACACTGTCTTGCTATATGAGAAGGATTTGCCACATCCTATGGAACTCACTTCTCATCCCTGGATTATAGATTATTTTAAATCAACTCAGGATAATAGGTGACAGCTCAGTGTATATTATATGTGTAGCATTTCAGTCTTGCGTAGTCAGAGACCTCCTGGCTTCTCGTTTCCATAATTTCTGTGTCTCAGAATGGCCTAAAGTCAAGACTTGTGTAATAGAAGGTAACAATATTTGAGGTTCTGGGACCTGCCAGAGAAATGCATGGTTACTGCTTCTGATTTAATCTGATTTATTCTCATCACATGTATGTCCTACCCATTGCAATCAAGGTCAAAAAAAGATTTAAGCCTGTTTCTGATGTGGGAAGACAACAGTTGCACAGGTGAAAAACACAAAGAAGAGCTAAGCTCAGACTGACCTTACAGAAAAAAGCAAGCTCCCAAAATGGAGTGTAACTGAACAGTATCAAGAGAGTGAATTTGGAAGAGAGTAAGAATTGTACCTGCTCAGGTTACAAGCAGAGACTCCCCTCTCCCGTGACTTCAGTTTTGCCTAGGAGAATCCATATAAAAACAAAAAAATGCCGAGAGAAATGTTTCTATTGTTTTCCTTATCTGTTTCTAATGAAATCTGTTCCTTTAAAACAGAGCAATATCCTCCCCTATGATTTTTGCAGTCACATCACAGAAAGAGAGAAAACCTGAAAGCAAAATTGACTCCTTTTGATTTTTCCTAGTTCAGGAGAGGAGACATGCCAGTGGGAAGGAGAACAAAAATCATACTGAGTAAATCTGGATTTTAAACTGCCTCTAATGATCAACAGCAATCATACAAATATTTATTTCTGGGTTTATGGTTTATTTGTATTTAAGTTCACAGCAGATCTTTAATTTGATATTCAGCCTTCCTTACATAAAAATATGCATCTTTTACATTGATTATTTAATTATTCACTTCTGTAAGAGTTCAGAGAGCAAGTTGTTGGGAGATAATTTTGTCGTATACTGCCTTAGCATGTATTTTCTGTTCACTGATTCTTTGGTTGCCAATACTCAATTTGGTGCTAGAAATCATATCCTGTCTGCCCTCAAGTTGACAAGAAAATGCCCAATAGTTAGAATAGGGTGTTGATTTTATCCTTACTGTTCATACCGTAGTGGGAGCTGCCATAACATCTAACATCAGATCTTCAGTATCTCTCTAGTGCTTTGAAGTGCAGCCCTTCATATTTCATTCACAATTTCAACTAAAACACAACGGAGGGATGCAGCCCTGCTGCTGGAAGTGCAAAAGGGAGGCAAGAAGTAGGAGGATGTCTCATTTATTGCATAACAGGTTGGATAACCTTTTTGCATGTGGTTTGCTCATGTGGCGTCAGTGACATGGATGTGCAACCCACAGCCACAGACACAACCTGCCTGTTTCGCAGCTATTATGGCTCTAATGTGTAGACCATCATGCAGGAAAGCACCTAGATATATGCAGCTAAATCCATATGAATGGCATGGAAATACTATGATACATGGAGCTTTCTCCTCATGTGTTTAGTACTCCAAAATTCCATCAAATTCAGAAAGAGTTCAGCATGTAATGTGTTTATGAGTGCTTAAGTAGTTAGGAACCAAACTTCAGACAGTCAGATTTGAAAAATGTACTCAGTCTTTAAATTATGTGCTCTATGGAAAGGGGTCTAGTCTGAAATCATTCATAAAGTTTGAGAGTTTATGATGTAAAGAAACCTGTAGCGTGTGGTGTATGCTTTTCACTTTTCCTGGATTTCATTACGCCTTCCTGCCTCGCAGAACAGCTGTAACATTAAACCCACTGAAATTTGTAAAGTGCTTAGAGATCCACTGAAGGAAGGCTGTAGAGGAGTAAAAGGTACTCAATTTTCATTGCTGTTCTATCAGGTAAGAGAGTTTTCAGAGTGTCTTAATAATAAATAAGAATAAATAACTGCAAATGTAGAATCTGTTCTGTGCTCATTAATAGGTACCTTTGGGGCTGTGGTTGAGGAGAATCTCTTTTAAGGAGAAGGTGAGTATAGATTCGAAGATTTAAATTCATGTTTCAATACCTTTCTTAGGGCCATGGCTTGAAGCATCAGGGCATGCTTTAGTAGTGTGTGAACACCATTCAGGTCTACCAGCATTTGAATAATAGTGGTAGATTGTTTGACTGCTTTCTCCTGTCAGATTTCAACTAGATTTTCAAATAAATCATTCACCAATATTTTTTCCTCATGGTTTGGTTAGCTCAACAGCCAGGTGAACAATATTCATCAAATAAATTACTCTATTTTTCCCCATCAATCTGCAAATAATTTATTCACAAATACTTTTACATGAGGCAGCCAGTTCTAGCCTGGACAAATCAAGGTAATTTCCTACTCTTTTGATCACATGCCAGTAGGACTTTATCTTGGACAGCTCAATAGAGACAGGTTTTAATGCATAATACATAATGGGTAAGCTGAGTTTTTCACAGTTCTTTGTGAGCTCTCTGCTATTGCCCACATTTCTGTTCAGCTACTAAAGAGGAATGACAGAGGGGCATATATTTTCCATCCAGATACTTTCAGAAACATTTCACAAAACCAAACGTGCAGCTTTGAGGGTGTAGGGCTCATGTCAGCCACGACTGTGAGGGGGCAGCTCCTTGGCTGGAACATGCAATCTGTTCAGTAGAGCAAGGCGAAATTTAACAAGAGTTGAGAAGAGGAAATGAAGACAAGTATTGTGCCTGCTCAGAAACACAAAGGGAACCTAGAGGCAGAATGAAATCAAGCAATGTGGAATTTCACCAGCATGCTGGGGATAAAGTCACTAGCTCTTGAAAAAAGGCTCTTTAATGAGTAGCCAAGACACAAGAGTGCATCCCCATGTAGGTGTCTCCATGACAATATTTGTGCTGTGGTTCCCTTTCCGTAGGGTTCTCATGCAAGTAGTTTGGAAGCTGCCAACAGCCCCCTTCCTGCCCTTAGAGGCTGTTGTATTGCTGACAGGGCAGTTGAGTGTGGCCTTACCTGTCTCTCTGCCTACCCCTCTCTTTTGTTGTGGAGAGCTCGGGGCTGCCACACACCAGCAGCAAAGGGCCTCGCGTAGCTCAGGCAAAGGCACCAAAAGATTTCTCTGCTGCTTAAGGTTTGCACCCAGCAACCTGCACTGCATGTGAGCAGCACTTTTGCAGCCTCTGCTCTTAAGCTGGGTGCTGGGTCCTCATCAGGGTAGGTCCTTCTGCTGTTGGTTGATGTACAACCCTTCTGAATGCTGTCTACTCATGCACTCCATGCTGGATGTGGGCCTCACATACAGAGGTCTCGCATCTGTCCCCTGCTGCTCACACAACAAAGTGGGGAAAACAAGAGTTGTTTACCTATGTTTGCCCAGAGAGAAACTTTGCAATAGCTAGCAAGTGTATGTTGGAGCAGTGGTGCAAGTAGGGAGTGGTTGCATGTGGGTTTCTTTAGGATCAGGGGGTGTTCATGTTTCATGCACATGTGCATACATAATAATGTATTTAACACTCTAATCTCAATCCTTCCCTAAAATTCTGCTGGCTAGTCTAGTTACCCCCAAATGAGAGATGCCTTTAGTCTATACATTATGCAGAAATCCAGGTCTGAAGAAATATAGGCAAACATTTCTGCAGCATCATCAATAAATGAGTATGTGGCATCTACTCAAATCAACACCATGCTAAACACTGAAAGTCAAATGGGATGCCTTCCTGAGAAACAAACAACTGACCACATACTTACTCTGCATCTCATGAATAAACATGGCAAGTGCACAAAAACAGAGGAAGATATTTGTCTCAACTTTATACTTGGAGAAAGCTTCTGGCTCAGACTGGTTCTCATAGCTGAACTATACAAAATGGAATTGGCAAGGGGGAAAAATGACATAATCACATACATGTAACAATCCATTGAAAGTAGGACACACAAAAAGGAGAAGAAAACAGGCTTTGAAGGAGAAGGTAGACTAACACAGCAGTCAGCTTCAGACCTGCTCTGTCATCTGTGCTGGCGATTTATCAGCCTTAGAGAAACGGTTCTCAAATTGAATGAGGGATCTCAGACACCTGCTTAAATTGTCACAACGTTATGGAATGTATTTTAACACACCCTGCTGCAAGGCCATGTACTGAGGAAGGAATGAACATAGTGATGAAAGGCAGGATAAAGATGCTCTCAGGAAAAAACAGATGCAGAAAGAAACTTGGGGATTCAACAAGGGTAATGAACTTTACAAGCTTTTTGTGCAGTGTAGAAAGTTAATGGCCTAATTCCATTTTTAGTTATGAGAGAAGAGGAAAACTAAACAACGACTGAGCAATGATTTTTATTCTGTGCACCGCATGTGTGTATAGACCACAATGACAGACCACAATGATAGACCACAATGACATTGTGCCCAGTGTGGGCGCCTGCGAGTCAAAAAGCACTTAGAAACATTGGAGAGCCTGAAAAATGCTCCAGAAGCTGAAACTGAATCTTACGTGAGGCTTCAAAGAAAACAATCCATTCAGTTAAACAAGAAGTGATAGGAGCACCGTGTATAGTTACTTACCCATGGCAATGGGATGGGTGTGCATTTTTGTAGGCAAAGACATAACAAGTCCTGATGTCTCGAATTTGAAATTAGACAAATTCAACCCTGAAAGAAGCAATTTCCTAGCAGCAAGGGTAATTAAACATTGGAATAAATTAGGAGGTGGAAGAAAGCACTTGCCATTACCTGGAGTCTTTAAGACAAGGAGTGCTGCCTTTCAAACTCACTTGTATCCTGCTGCTGGAAAAAAAAATCTGTGACTTTCATACATGGGTCAGATTAATGGGTTACAGTGGCCTCTTCTGTCTGGAAGTCTATATGGGAAGGAAAGTGTTTTTTTACTGAAATAAAAGAGTGAGATAACACTTGTTGAGAATACCACACACAGCTCAGGATAGCAGGAATTTCAAGATTAGAGTTTGATGAAGGATCAGCAATTTAACCAGACTGATGAAAGCGGACTGCTAAGGGTGAGAGATCTTCTAACCTGTTTTATGAATTTGACATAGGGATGTATCTTGGTTTACAGGAGTGATGTTTTCCAGGGGAAAAAAAGTATATTTGAATGCTGGCCAAAGGAGGTAGAGTGGAATGACTGGAAACAGGCAGTAAGAACAAGCAGGGATATTATGGTATTGTAAACCTAGGTGAAGACTGCCATGTTTTGTTTGGACAGCCTTTTCTCAGTCACACTTGTGGATTCAACCTCATTTGCAGTCTGGGAGCTCAGAGAACTTCAGCATGGACAGGACGAAGTGTCCCCCAGGTGCCTCATGGCTGCAGCTCTGCAAAGAGATCTACTGTGTTCAGGAGCTCAGGTAACTGGCTGGAGCATGCAAGTTCTCCTCATCAAACGAGGGTCTTCTTTCATTCCTGTCAGGCAACACCCTCTATACTGTATAGCATAACAGAAAGAATAACAAAGTCCAACCTAAAATCCATTCTGATAACCATGCTCAGTTAAGAACACAGCATACACTTCCTGCTTAGTGGGAGCAAACAACCTCGCCCAGGCCAAGGCATGCTCAAGACCAAGGTGTGCTGGGGACACCAGAATAAAGCCTAAACCAGCCATTTTGTGTGGGACCAGCTGCCCAAAACCATGCACAGACTCCAGAGATTCCCCACACAGGGAAATGCCAGGGAGCCCGAGCACCAAACAGCAAAACCTGCCCACGGAGAACACAGATTTCAGGGCGAATGTGGCAAGGGGACAGAAGCTGCAAATAACTGTCCAAGTTACTAGAGAGCCACCCAGCGCCTCAGCTCTTTGTTTTCACAAACAGGAAATTAAATCCCCCAGCAAACAAAAATCCCCAGGCAGGCTGGGAAGGAAAGCAGTGGAGCCGTGGCACGAATACCATGGTGCAGCATCCCCCTTCCTGAGTTCACTGGGATGCCCAGGCAGGGGAAAAGAACCCAAGTTCCCAAAACAGGGCAGTGCTGCTTGTGGGGCCAGCCTTGGGTGGGTGTCTGTGCTCTGCCTCTCCCTCCCCAGGCCATGAGCAAGGATCGCTCTGGGGTCCCGTGGGAGGGCAGGGGGCATGAGGGGGCCCAGCCAGCGGTGGTTTTTAAGATCACATGGATGGGGGGAGCATGAGAGAGGCGTGAGGGAGTGCTTGTGGGGGGTGTGGGTGCTGTGTGAGGGGACAGGGGTGGCTGTGACCCCCTGCCTGTGTATGTGGAGTGGGTCTGTGGGTAGAAGGGGCTGGAGTGGGTGTGTGGGCAGAGAGAAGGGGCTGGAGTGGGTGTGTGGGCAAAGAGAAGGGGCTGGAGTGGGTGTGTGGGCAAAGAGAAGGGGCTGGAGTGGGTCTGTGGGCATGGGGTGGGTCTGTGGGCACGGAGAGCGGGTCTGAGAGGGAACACCACACCCCACCCCACCGAGGCGCGGCCGCCCTGTCCCCGCAGCCGGGGCAGGGCCGAGTCGCCACACGGCTCCCCAGCCCCGAGGGACACGCCAACAGGGCCAACCCTGCGGCTTTCCCGGGCCACGTGTGCTCGGCGGGGGCAGCGCTGCCCCCCCTTCGCCCC
>JAWWMP010000171.1:14133274-14144087 GCA_035047865.1 Dendrocincla tyrannina | reverse complement strand
TGATAGCTAGCTCTATCCACTCGTGAAACTGTCCATCCTGGTTGTTTTGGCAGTCCCTGAAGCAGGGTTCCCCGACAACTTACTTCTTTTTTTTAGGAATGCAATTTGTTATCTCCAGTATAAGCATTTGGTGGGGTGATGGCTGGAGACTTATTTAATCGAGCAATTGCTAGGGAAATCTCAGAGGATCTATAAGACCTTCATTATTCAAATCCAGCAGGTAGGTACAACCCTGACTTTTTTTGAAAGGTAATAGAGGAAAACAAGAAAGAATAATGAGGATTTTGAATTCTCTTTTATTGATAATTTGGCACTAGAATCTTTTGGGCTGTTCAGTACCTTATGAGGAACAGGCTTCCGATATCTTTCTCTACAGCTGCAGGTATCCCAGATTTGTGCAACTGAAGATACCACATTCAACTGAATACCGTATTCTGAGAGACCACCTGGACTAAACAGGGATTGCCATTTGTGATTGCTGGGTGTTTTCATTTCTGCCCCCAAATCTTCTAGGTCAAAACTCAATGGAAAAAAAAAAAAAAAAGAAAAAAAGGAATTGAGAATTCTAATATTCCTGTTTACACCTCTGTACTAACACCTTTTCCTTCCTATAATTTTGTGCAGTGAACTTACCTATACTCCAAGTAGAATGCCTCCCATCTTCAGACCTGAGTCCGAGTTACCTCCAGGAGACTATCTAATACTCGATCTGACACAGAGGTGTAGGCAGGATTTCAGTCTTCACAAGTTTTTTTTGTGCTCTTAAAGAAATACTCTCCTGAAGTATTTGATGTCCTTAGAATTATTCCAGACTTAAATAGCTGAGGCTGTAAGCTAAGGTTGGCATTGGGTTATGTTCACCACGAGTGCTTTTTGGCTGCAGAAATGCAAAGCTAGCAGAGTCCATGAAAGATCACTGACTGCAAAATACCTTGATATACTCCATACTTGAGTTTTATCCCTTTCTGATGTTTGAGTTCTCTGTCCTGTAATACAACTTGTGTACTGGATCACCTGACTGACACTATAACATCCATAAATAGGTACCGTACTGGGGATATACCAAACAAGCAGATGTAAAATCCATCTTGACTATTGCCTTATCTGTCCTGCACCGATTGATATTTGGCAGTAACTTGTGACAGTCAATCTAATGACACCCTACTCACTGCTAGCCTTTGCACTGTAGCAAAAGAGGATTGCGAGATAAATACGGCACCAAGATTTAACCATTGTATTTAAAATCAAGTTAATAGTGTTGTTGTGTTGCTTTTTGCTTACTGTTTAGTGACATGGGCACTAAGTTGTCTTTTCATCTCTTTTTCATTTTGGAGACCAAGGGTACACAGGGAAGTTCTGAAATATTTTGAGGAGGGCAGAGAAGGGCTCCTAGAGCTGCACTGCTCTCCTTCTTCTGATATAAAAATACTCTTTGCCCTGTTGTAATCTTGTTGTCCAGTCTAGGTCTTCTGTTGTACTTTTATGAGCTGGAAGAACTATAGTTTTGTTTGATAGACCATTATTTCCAGTGGTTCCTTCCATTTTCAAGCCAATATATTTGCTCTGTAAATGCAGTTGCTGACTGAATGGCCAGGCATTAAGCTCTGTGTTGGTCCTTTGCTAGAAGGAAACAGATCCTTAAGAAAATATGAAATCAACCTGATTGTTTCTTCTCTTTGTCCTTATTACAGGAAATTAGACATGAAATACAGAAAAGCCATGGAAGGATAGTAAAAGTGTTCTGTCTTGAGGAATATCCTTAGTTCTAAGTCTGCAGAAAGCCTGAGATCTAGCCAGGAGGACAATGAAGAAGCTGAATCTTCAATCTGTTCCTTTTATATTCTATTCTCACTAGTCTGCTTTCAATCACACAGACCTTTAGCAATGTCTTTTTTAAGACCTGGTTAGCAAACACACGGGAAAGAAGAGCTGCAGCATTGATGGGTTTCACACGGACAAATGTGTCTTTTCTCCTGCCTAGCTGAGAAATTAAAATGGTCCTTTTGCCCTGCTCTCAATTTTATGGTGTGTTGCTCCATCATAAAAAAAATCAATTAAATTGCAGCTGATGGATGCTGACCTGGAGAGTTGTCTTTATTTGTGTCACCCCAGGCAGGTACTGGCAGCAGTGCCAGAATGCAGGAGGGCCATGGAGCTCAGCCAACTCTCAAATGGGATATTCTACTAAAGGAACCCAGCCTATTGCATGACAGCAGCTCTGCTTTCCCGGGGGACCCCTTAAGGCTGTGACTCTGCTCTATCCTAATCAGTCCAGAGGAGGGATTGTCTGGTTTTATTATCTCCAAAAATGAGTGACCATAACCTTGTTGTGGCTGCTATTCTGCTCAGAGGACAGAAATAGTGTCAACATTGGCAGCTAAAACTGAGAGAACACCAAGAATCCTGTGCATTTTAACATTCAGTCACTCTCTAAGGCTGAGATATTTGAGGTAGATGGGGGTGCAGCATTTTGTGTCTGCTTTCTCCTTGTGTCTGTGGCATGAATTAAATTAATGTATTCTTTGATTTTCATAGTAGCTGTCCAATACTGTGTTCTTTCTCCTTATAAGCCTACATTATTAGAGAATATGAAATAATAAAGACTTAGAGTGGCAGTATAGTTTGTTTTAAACAAACCATTCTGGGAGTCATTTCCTTCTATTAAAAATGTTTTCAGCACTTTTACAAGGAAGTTTTTGTAGGGCTACTTCATTGCTCCCTTTAATTTTTTTCTAGGGTTTATTGCAATTCCTGGAAATCCTTTGAAATCTGGGATGGGCTATTGCATGAATGAAAGAGACACGTTAGGGAGAAGATACTATGTGAAACACAAAATACAGTCTTTCCTACTGATGCATTACTTATTAACCTTATTATCTCAACCCAGGAGTTTTCTCCCTTTTACTGTTTTGATCCTCTGCCCTATCCTGCTGGGGCAGAATGAGTGGTTGTGTGTAGCTGAATTTCTGGCTGGTGAGAAGTGATGACAATGCAGCATGATACAGAAACAGGATCCAAGTGAATGCTTTACACTCATGTGCTTGCTGTGAAGTGGTTGACATGTTGTGGGGGTTTTCTGCTGTTGTAGCCTTCTCATTAGTTTTTGCCCCCAAAAGGCATTCAGTGGAGCACTTTGGTCAGACAGCTTTTTAAATTGCATGGAGTCCATCTTTTTTCTGCTGAAGTGATTAATACCTTCCCCCCCCCACTCCCCTCCTTGGCAACATTTGTTTGTTTGACATCAATTTTTTTAGGTTTTAGGAGCCACAGATTGCCACCCCATACATGTTTTCAACATGAGCACTGTATTTAAAGATTAATGTTTGAAGCCCAGCTTTTCAATACCATAATTTTCTGAACCTAACTCAAGGGAGATGATGGTTAGTTTAAGTGTTAACCGTTCTCCAGAACCATTCCTCAAGTATGTTGTGTACTGCTATTACAGCCTCTTGAATCTTCCCCAAGCTTGCTGGTCAACAAACAAATCCATTCCAGCTTTATCTAAAGAAGCTTTTAATGTCACCCTTGACAGGTATCTCTGACAAAGCTACCATTACAGATTCATAATTCATTTGCCTCAGTAAACTTGAGGCTGAGTCTTCCAAAACTTTTGCTTCCTTTTCATTCTGGGGATAGATGTGCAATCTGGTGAAGAAGATACTTTTCTGACACAAAATGGTAAGGAAAACCCTTGTCTTCAATTTCTTCTCTATTAGGTATTTTACTATTTAGCCTGAATCTTATTCTTGTGAACCAGGTCCACTTCTTTTTGAAAATGCAGGACGCTGTTTAATCACACCAAGAAAAAAAGCTGTTGGATTTTTCTTAAGAATTGTTAATGAATGCAAATAACTGATCTTATATTGAGTGTCTAATCAATCTGAGGTTAGGGCTTTGTTTCTTGCTACATTCCATAATGAGGGCATGAGTATTTAAACCAATTTAAGTGGCTGATGTGGAGAAGCAGGTTAGGATGCACTGAATACGTATTTCTTTCAGCACTCTGCCTTTCTCTCTGTTCACATATTTTGAGTCATAAGTTAACAATACTTGCAATGCAAATATGAAGTTGTTCTAAGAATTGATAAGGGACTGTTTTTAAATTCAATAATACAGTTGATATTTATGGGACCACAATGTACAGGTCAGCAAACAGAGAGAGTGACAAACTGGAGAAATAGGAGCAGAATCTAGGAGAGAGGAATGGGACAGGATAGGATCACCCTGTGCTTCTCTGTAGAGTTGGCATCTTATGAAACTACAACCTGGAGAAACAGTGCAAGGTAAATTAAAATCACCACAGTCCCCAGGGTATACCCTGACATGGTTGCTTTGAAGCTTGCTGTACTTTTGAGCTGACACTTCTTCCTGTCAGAAGTTTGGCGTATCTGAAGATGAAGAAAGGCAAAGAACTTGCAGTTGGCCTCAAACGCAGACACAGAGATCTGAAGGGATGTTACAACAGTGTTAGCTCTGCTGCTGCTTCTGAGTTTGGTATTTTTCCCCTCATTAGGAGCAAGAGTAGAGACGACGCACCTACGATAAACAGAAATAAATCAGAAAAGGATGTTATAGGTCACTTTTCAGCTATTGCAAAAAGTGCTTTTGTCATTTTGAGTAGTTGCAGAAAAGCTGACATCATACGATACCTTTTTTCTTACTACTAGTAATTTAATTAGTCTCAAGCAGTTTCAGTAAACATTGATTTTAAATTTTAAAAACTCCACATCCTGTTTTAAATATTGATCCTTCACTTTTTCCATGTGGGAGGTAAAAAAAGATTTGCTGCAGAGGCTCTGAAACACTCTTATTGGTTTTCCTTCCAACTTAGCTAGTAACAAAATCCATATTTATATACCAAGAAAGCAAAGTTAAAAAAAAAAAAAGAATAAAAGTCATGGAAGAAATGCTCTAACCTTTGTATTACACTGATTATAGTTAACTACTGCTTGCTACTGCAGTTGCTTTGAGATTTCCATTTTAAGTCCACGGACAAAACAAAAGTTAGTGAGACTGTGGGTTGGTAAGTACACCAAGGATCAAGCCACTGACAAGAGAAGTGACATTTTTACTGCTGTGATTAGCAGGAGCAACAAAAGAATATGTCCAAGATCTGAGCTAACAGGATTCCTCTGTGACAGCCACTAGCTATGCACATGATGGGAAACAATTCCTTTCCAAGTGAGTTTGAAATAAAAATAGCTAAGATGAACAGAGTGAACTCATTTGTAGGCAAGATGAACCAAGGCAGAGAATAATTGAGTTGATGGAGATTGGGTTTCCTGCTTCACAGGGAATCTATAGTTTTGTGTTTTTATTGTGAATCCTGCTCATTTGTTTCAGCCATGAGAGGTTCCCTTTCTCAACTGGAAATGGCATAGGTGGGTGCCATTCTGAACAGTCCAGCACCTGGCATCTCAGTTCAACCACACCGTGCTACAAGTTCAGCTTAATGGGAAAGAGCACTTTTAAGATCAGGCAGAGAATCTAAGATGTTGTAGGCTTCCTGACCAGAACTATTTTATGAGGCTGCTCTTTCTTCCTTGTGGTAATTTTGTTTAAAAAATACACCAATCAGTGTCAGGCCTCCAGACATCAGACAACTCACCCAAAGCAGAAATGCAGACCAGCCTATTTGTAGCAAACAGGCCATTTTCTGTAGAAGCAGAAAAAAAAAATCAGTGTCTTTCAAAAGCAGTGAACTGACAGCATCTGAGATAATTTTCATAGCCAGTTTGATACGACTGAGGTGGCCTAGGATGACTCAGGTATATGAGATCATGTGAAAATATCTTTAAACATTGACACCTGTGAGTGCAGGTCTGCTCTACAACCTATCTCTTTCTATTTACAAAAACATGGAAGATTAGGCCCCTAGGAAAGAAGAGGTCTGTTAAAAGGTTACCACCATCAGAACAATTTATTCAACCCATGTGTCTTTCTAAAAAAGTCTCCAGGAATGGAACCTTGAGGAACTGTCCTTGACTTGCACAAAGTTTGCAGGTTAAAGAATGAGAATCTGGCCTTTACAGAATAGTCCTGAATTCTCTTAGGTTTTTTGGTTCCATGTGCAGAAAAAAATTCCAAACTCTTTTCCATGAGTTCTGAAAAGCAGGAGTATCTTCTCAGCCTTTTTTTTTCTTTCTTTTTTTTTTTTTTTTCTTTTCTTTGTTTTTTTTTTTTTTTCCTTTCTTTTTCTCCCTAGGCTGTAGTATTATTCCAAGAGAATGGATGGCATTTGCTTTAGAAGCAGTTTGGTACATATTGTTTCTAAAGCCCCAGAACTGTGGAGAAAACTTACACTGCAGCATTTTTGATTGGAGCTGGCAGACTGTGCCAGCAGAATTAATTAAGGGTGTTAATTTCCTGTATTAGTCCTTGGCTTCTGTGGCTTCTCTTCACCTGTACTAACTGTAATTTGTGCAACTTCCTTTAGCTTTGCTTTAAAAGCTATTTAAGCCCTGAACATCTCAGGAACCTGCTGCAGAATATAGATATACTTTGTGGAATTGTTATCCTGTCTCCCAGTAAGAGAGCTTTGTGCTGTTAATTACAGCCTGAAGCTATTGAACGCTACTGCTGTGTTAAAGTAAGTGGAAGAAATGCTCTATGTCTCTGAACATAGGCCACTGAGCATGATGGGCTCTTTATAATCTTGGTAATTCTTTTTTTGGGGGGGATGATAATTTCACAATTCTTAAGAAACATTTTGTGGTATTAAATGATGTGGTTGAAAGTTCTGCTTAATTATTGATGCACAGAGAGCACCAGTATGGATCTAACCTGCTATCAGATGGTGACTTTTTTCCTGCACAGTGAGAGTTTAAACTTCAGGAATGGCGTGTTGATGAATTGATGCAGGGTTCATTGCCAACATTCTTTTGCATATTTTATAAGGCAAGAATATGATGGGAAAGACGGCTGATTTTCCTCCTGGAAGTTTCACCTTTTAACAGAGACTGAGGCTAAAGGCAAGCTCTCTTATCCCTGAGAGAAAGTTTTCATGTAAAGATCAGTTATTTTACTCTACCCTGTGTGACATTTAGCTTTGAGAGAATGAATCTGTCCTTTTCAAAGAATATGTCTGACTATTTTCTTAACTTTGTGAAAGGTGTGATGACTGACAATCTTGATCCCTATTCTCCTCTGCTCTGGCATATAACAAGAACTGATATTTTTCCAGAGCTTTTCATGGCATACCTGCTTGCTGAACTAAGTCATGCTGAATATGGTCTGATCTCACTATAAGCAAGGCTTGAAAGATAAATGGATGGATATCCAAAATTATCATCTTCCAGTTTGGTGCACAGAAAGATAATTTTAGGGCTTTGGAAGACAGTCTTCCCCTGGGCCAGTGGAGCTTTAAGACAGTGAAGAAAACTGGAAATGCTTTGAGAAACTGAGGAGCTTCTCCCACAAGGTATGCTGTACCTTGATAATTACATTACCCTTTTCCTACAGGCAGCAAAGAATTTGATACCAAAACTCAGAGTAATGGATTCTTTAGTTGGGGCCATCCCCTAAAATCTGAGCATTAAAACATTCATTGTGTAAGAACGATTTTATTTACCTGGACCTCAGTTTTCCGTTTCCATTTCCTTTCCATGCATGTGGGCAGTGGGTCTGGCCACTTGGTGAGTGTGCTATTGTTTATTTCCATAGGATAATTTAGAAATTATGTTGCTCTGCAGGCTGCAGTAAATGAAGGCATTTCCTTCAGAGGAGTCCCTCAGAGGTCAGAGGAGCTGTGACAGCTAGGTGGCTGTCAGTGACATCATCTAAGGCTTTCTTTAGCAGACACTGCACCATGAAGCAATAGCAGCCCTTGCCTTTAGTCTTGGCATGGTGTCCTATGATCTGTTCCTTGGATGGCATCATGAAGCCCAGTAGCTGACAACAGTATATTTTTCCTTTGTCTAACAGTCTGGACATTTTCATATTGATACCTACTCTGAGAAAAAAGCACTGAAGATGAGATTATTTATCCTCATGTACTCATAGTGGCAGAAGGGCAGCACAAATCCCCTCTGTTATAACCTGCTTCTCTTGAACCTGGTAACAAAGCCTATAAGCCTGGAACAGCTTCCAGTGAATATGTTATTAAATTATCAACAGTCACAAGAAAGACTTACAGAGCCTCCCTGTCATCTATAGCCAGGTAGTTGTCTGTGTTAGATCAGGGCAGATTCATTCATGCACCGCCCAGTGTTATTTTAACTTGGTTTTGTGCTAGATCTAGCTTGTGACATAGAATGTCAAAACTCTACTTGATCCAAAATATCCAGTATAGATGCATCTGATAAGAAGTCTGAGCTCTCCACCAAATGTGCAGACCAGAACTACGGAAAATTACAGTAATTTGCAAATTGAGAGGTGCTTCTGTATACTAAGTCACACAGCACCGTTCCAAGAACACTATCATAAGAAAAAAAGCCCCAAACACAAAAGTATCCATCATTTGGAATAATATCATCCTCCAATTTGGACATGAAAATCTTTCTCACTATCTACCCCCTCACCTCAGTACTGCTGGTGAGGAGGTTATCTGGAAATGTGAGAGAACAAAAAGGTTCAGGGATCACAGTAAGCACATGCTTGTGGTCTGTTGAGGCTGTTCACAGTCAAATTGGGTAATAAGCTTTGCATTACATTTTAAAAATATTTTAACCCATTCCATATATCAAATATTATAACATACGATTCAAGTCCAATTCACACTCAGAGTGGCTACAGATTTTCATTTCCCTTTAAACCTGGGTTATGATTGTAATATATTCAACACTCTGCCTTATTGGATTTATAGATAAATGCTGCTATATTTTTTTATTAATAATTTAACTTGAATCCCTCTGTTTGCTGTTCCTTTGTAGAGACAATATTGTATCTCTCCACATTTTCATTGTGACAAACTTGATTTAGAAATCAGGAAAGGAAACACTTGCAGGATATTTATTCTACCACGGAGTGTAAACACAGGTCTGCTTCTTCAAGTTCATTTAAATATTTTTTTTCATACTGAGAAGGCCAAATCTGAGCTTGGACTTTGTGCACCCACACTTTTGATTCTTGTAGTTCATAAGGGTAATTATTTTGTGAAAAGTCTATTTTCCCTTCAGTACACCTTCTGCACTTCAGCTTGCCAGCCTAAGTCTGGAAGGTGTAAACAGGATAAAATGATCAGAAAAGTAGTTCAAAGCTTTTATTTCCTCTAGTCATTGTACAATGAATCAGTTTTGAAGGAAAAGCGTATAAACCTTAATGGAAGAGAAAACACAGCTAAGCTAAGCAGCTCACCTATCCTATGCTCAATGTGCACTGTTAGAAGTTTAGGCAGCTTGGGGAGGGTCAAAAAAGTCATGAAGCTTAAGTGATTTCTGTTTATGAGTTTTTCAGCTTGTGTGGCCCCAAAAGAGCAAGTGTAGGGCAAGAAGGTCATCTCACGATGTGTTTGGCATCATCCTCATGTTCAGACCTTAATGTCATATCCTGAAGTTGGAACTGGAGATGGCAACACAGGGATAGTTACAGTGGCTAAGATGGAAGTAAAAAGAATGCTGACTAGACTGGACCTCTTCCTCACCATCTGCACAAGGCTTTGTGCCTGAGAAAAGGCATAGCTGCAGTTTTGAAAATGGTGGGATCTGAAGCTTAACAGTATATGGGGTTGAGGGGGTAGGGAAGGCAAATGCAGGCAAATTTGGACTAGATGATCACTGTAGGTCCCTTTCAACTGAAATACTCTATTCTACACTACTGGTAACAAGCAGTAGATTTTGCATTCTCCATCTGGTTCTTCATGCCACCTCCCTTCATAGCCAAACAGTGAGGATACTGACCTACTTTGGAGTCCAACATGAAAAACTCTTTCTTGAGCACTATTATATATGTATCTATAAAAATTTAAACAAGAAAAATGAGTGCTTCGAAGTAACGTGTTTGATTATATTTAAATTCAATCTCTGTCTAAAGGAGGCCCTTTCAAAGGAAGAAAAACAAATATCCTCACAGAATAACTGCAGGAATCTGGGTGTCTGAGATTCCCAATAAATGAAATTATATTTTCATTTGATAGATCTCTTCCGGGACTGCCCCCTGTCAGGAGTCTGACTTGACTTGAAGCAGAAATTTTCCAGTGCCATAACCTTAAAACCATCAGACACTTTGATGGGCCTCAAATGGATGGGTAAGAACAAACAACCAGAGTATAAAATATCCTTCACTACTCACTGCAGGAGTGAAACCTTTGTGTGTATGGAGCAACCAAGGGCAACAGAGTCATCGTGAGACTGGGGTGTGGGAGTATCACTCTTGCTGCTGCTACTAGAGCCACCTCCATTTCTGAAGGACGTTTCTTTTGAGCATATGTGCTTTAGATAGTTAAATGGACTGTTTTTTCAAACTAACTAGTCTAATGCTCTGCTACAGCTTGGCACATCACGTGCTGATAGCTCCAAATGACTGCTTTCAGCTGGCAGTGATTTTGCTCTCCCTGTCACTCGTGCAACAGCAACAAGTGAATATTAACCTTTCAAGAACAGGCTTAGTGCTGGAACATGAAACTCTTCAGCATCTGTCTATAGATATCTATCTATCTATCTATCTATCTATCTATCTATCTATCTATCTATCTATCTATCTATCTATCTATCGCTATCTATCTATATCTATATCTATATCATCTATATCTATATCTATATCTATATCTATATCTATACCTATATCTATATCTATCTATCTATCTATATCTATATCTATATCTATATCTATATCATCTATATCTATATCTATATCTATATCTATATCTATCTATATC
>JAWWMP010000171.1:14095570-14133174 GCA_035047865.1 Dendrocincla tyrannina | reverse complement strand
CTATATCTATATCTATATCTATATCTATATCTATATCTATATCTATATCTATATCTATATCTATATCTATATCTATCTATATCTATATCTATATCTATATCTATATCTATATCTATATCTATATCTATCTATGTATGTATAACAGTAGATTGTAGTCTAGCAGTCTGTGTTAGGATATCTTTGTCTAGGAATTTGTTTTTCTGTTTGATTCCCAGTAGTGTGAATGACATGATCCTTAAAGCATTGTCTTTATCAGTTCACTTTAAAAAGAAAGAGAAAAGGGAGAAAAAAGAAAATAAAGAGAATGTAGAATTCACTTCTATCAGCTTCTTTTGATATTAAGAAGCTATTCTGACTTGTACTTCTACTGGTTAGCCCAGGTACTCCTTTTATTTATTTATTTATTTTTTATTATTACTTTTAAGTCATACTGCAAGTGCCTAAAATAGATAGACAGGTTTTCTTTTTTTTTTTTTTCCCTCAGTATGGTATTAATCTAAATAATAGTTGAACTGTCACCAATATAAGTGCATGTGAATCTGGATTAAAAATACTATGAATATATTTCAAAGGATGGTGTTGAAGTTGTTATAGGAATGTGTATGGCAAAGTATCATATGTCAATATTGTCTTTAACAAAACGTGTGAAATATAAAGACAATAGAATATTTATGTAAAGTACTTAAACTGCTTATATCCATTCTTTTTCATTATCCAGTTTTTCTAAGTGCTCCGTCTTTTTCATGTTGGAGTTTTTTTTCTTGTGTAAGGATGACATTGCTTAAAACTTCAGCTAACTGTAAATTAACAATGTCATTTGTAGGGGAATTTAGATAAGCTTTCCAGAGTCTGAAGGTTTAGCTGATCCTTTTTGGTTTAGAAACTGGGCTGGGTATCTGATGTGATTAACTTTTTTTAAGGAGATGTCTGCAAAGAAGGCACTATGGGAAGAAAGATTAAATTGTTAAATGTGAAGATGGATGTTTATTGCCTACTTTCTTGTGTTTTAAACACATGATAATGAAATATCGTGGAAGGTTAAAATAGAGAGCTTCATTCAACATTTATTATGAAGATTCATTATAGTCAAAACCCATTTTAGTTAAAATTATTTCCAATTTGCAGAAGTTACAGTGTTTCCTCTATTAAAAACCAATAAAATATCCTAACCTTTGAAAGTTTTTAAAAGGCTAATTCTGCTTGTACGTGGGCTACAAATTGTATAATCTTTTTCAATTTTTAAAAAACTATTATGATTAATTTTATTATTTCTGTGTGTTTCCATCACCTACCTTGCTGTGGGTGAAAACATTTCGCCCAGACAATATGTGCAGGATTAGAACACTGCAGCTGAGCTTGTATTGCTCCTCATTAACTCCTTTCCCTTAATTTTAAAGGAATGTATATATAAAATTAATGCCAGAGACAAGCATTTGTAGCTGAAAAACCACCAGACTTCTGCTGAAATAGGAGACTATTACCAAGAGAGGGGCCCATTTCTTTGATAACTAGTTGGCAAGATTGGTAGCAAACATAGGTTCAAACATTAGTTTGCAGAAAAGAAGGTTATAGACCTCCTGTCAATAGCAATAGCTGTGTGCATTTCATCTTCAAACAAAGAGTACTTTTTAAAGTTCAAATATCCTACCAAAAAATGAGAAACCAAAGCATGATATAAACTACATCAATAATTAGAGAAGTGATGGGAAACCATCACTTCTTATGATCACTTTTATTGCTAAGCCTGCCTGCCTGCTTGTCTGCTTAAAACCAGGGAAATTGAAGCTGGAGTCAAACACTTTAGTGAAGTTAAAAATGGGGCCTAGACTGTGCTTTTCTGCCCCTTTGTTGGTTAATTACAGCCGGGAATTCACCTGTTGAGGCACCGTGCTTTCCTCTGGTTTATGTGTTTGGAGTGACAGCTCTGAGCCCTGTGGGGTGCAGGGACACAGGGCTCTGGGGTGCAACATCCTCATCTTGCTCCTTGGAATGAGCACCCAAGGGCAGTGTTTACCCCTTATGGATTGAACCTGGGGAGTGAACTAACAGATATGCTGCAGTAACGCCAGATATACTGAGGCCCTGGGGAGGAACAGTATGCTGATCAAATTGCTGGTATTAATGCTCTTTGAGAGCAGAAGGGACCACAAATTACCACTGATTTTTGAAAAGGATCTCGTGAATTCATCCAGGGGAAGGGGGAGGGGTTGTTGGCATCCACATGGTTGTGTGTGCATGTTGCTAACAGTGTATGGAGACCTCTTGAACTCTGGAGTTCAGTTTATAGTTTTTGAAATTCACTGACTGCATGTTCCTAGGTAAGTGGCTTCACCTTTGAGCCTTGGGCTGTCTGCTAAAATACGTTGTAAGACTAAAGCTGTAAATGTAATTCTGCAACCAGAATGTGCTTTGAAATCCACAGAGGATAAATGCCGTAGTTGCAGAAAGTGCTACAAGGTGTAGGAAACTCAGCTCCTCTTTTTGGTGTAGCTCTTTCCAGGTGAGCTTGATCCTGGCATAGATCTATGGGCATTTTTTACTTTTTTTTTTTTGGTTAGTTGTTTCTTTTATCTGCTTTTCCACCTCAGACCTAGAATTTGTTAGATTAGTCAGCTGATTTCACCTTTCCTTTTCTGCATTCTTTTAAGGAACCTGAGTGTCTTTGGGGCACTGTGACATGTGGAGTTAAAAATTACTATAATTACCATGATCCCTGTGGAATGTGAAGTGTGCATAGTTAATGCCTCAAGGGGCTAGAATCCTTGGAGAGCCTATTTTCTGGGACAGCAAGAGCTGTGAAATATACTACTCTTGATTTACACTCAAGATCAGAATCTGATTTGTATGGTTAAATAAAAAAATGCTGATTTATACAATTGGTTCCTGGGTCATAATTATGGTCTAGAATTAATTGAATAGCCTGGAGGTTTCACTACTGTACATGGTAATGATTACTAAAAATTGATTCTCTCCTATATTTCTTTATTAACTTATCTGAAAATGACATATCGTGAAGAACAGCTTTAAATATTGCTGTGCTTTGCAACTTTGTAAATTGCTATTCAAGCTGTTCATGTTGCTGGGGTTTTTTTTCCCCTTCATTGACTTTTTTAGGTGATTTATTATTCTAGAAGTGCCTGAGCACATATGTTTAACTGGAAACACATTGTGGGGTGTGTTCATGTTTCTGACATAGGCCATTGCTCTGTTAGCCTTCAGGAACAAGAAGTACAAGTCTTCCAGAGAGACAAGCTGGATTACAGCCTCAAGACATGAGGATCTGGCACCCCAATGGGTTACTGTGCCACTCAGCATGCCTGGGTTCTCAAACATGGACTGTGTACACACGAGAACAGCTGAGCTTCAACCCACCTTTGGCCTCTTTGAAGCTGGATTTTTCATTATATTTGGTCTCTACTTGGAGTGAATTTAATGCATAACTACAGAAACTGTTTCTTTTTAACCATTGTTAATTTGTATTATTGGTTATTATTACCTCAATGTAGTTCTCTGGTCAGGCTCTGAAATATGGTCTCTATATTTGTCTGGTGCAATCACTTAACAGGCAGTTCTGCAAATGATATCGCCTGTCTGTTCATTGAAGTGGTCCCATTGGGAAAATACAGGAGGGTTTGACTCCTGTTGATTAAATAATGTGAAGGATTTGAAAATCTCTGAAAGAGGCAGAATGACTCTGTGGCTGAGGCGATTACATGGAAATTCTCTTCTGGAAGAAAAAAAATGGTTGCGAGGGTAAAACCAGTTCCTCTGAAATTATAAAGCAAACAGTAAAGATGGAAGTAATGTTACTACTATCCTTTTGTTACTATTCTCATATGTGTAAGTTTTGTTGCTGACATTATAGATATTTTTCTCATGCTCTGAAAAATGTATTCTTAAAAGGTTTCACTCCAAGTTTGTCCAAATGTTTAATTTAGATAACAGTTGACCATGGCAAAAAGATAGTATTGTAGTATTATTGCCCTATCTTCAATAGTACTGTTTCAAGGATCTCTATAACTTTTGGATGGATGGAAAATGAGTCATTTTACCTTACTTAGGCAAAATTTCTCCCACGAAACTTCTCACTAAAGTTATTAGTATAAAATTTTACATTTCATCAGATCAGCACTTTCCAGCAGACTATTGTTTCACTGGGAAGTTTCCACCCAGATCTTCATTTGCATTGAGTATTGTGAGTCTAATTCCTAAGAAAAAAATAAAACATTTGAATTGTGCATCTCAGAAAAAGATGAGAAATGAGGGCAATAGTCTGTTTTTTTCTTATGCACTGGAATAACAATTATACTTAATTGATTTAAGTGCATTTCTTCTGAGTTCTCTTGGTCTAACAATGAAAAAAACACTGCATGTGACCTCAGTGGCGTTTGCTTTGGCTGCCTCTCAAAGGTGATGAACTTGTTGCCTTCTTCACCTCCAAAAGCCACTAAGCCTTGGCACTTGCTGGTGTCAGAAGACCTGATTTTACTTTACATCTTGACGGCAGTCTCACCGCCTGTGCGTTGCTCACCATATGGCACTTGCAGACTAGTGCTTCCTTAGCTTTGTGAGTTGGATCTACTCATGAATGGCACTATTTTTTTTTCTTTGGGTAGGCTATTCTGAAAAGCAATGAGCTGGGTCAGAGTTAGAGTTGCTGACCACCCCTATTGCAAGTGTTGACTTTCACCAAAGTAATTTGCAATTGCCTTGGAGAGAAAGGGCCAAAAGTTGAGGATCATGTATGTAAAGAGAGTATGGATGTCTTCACCAGGGGTTGCAGGCACCTGGCAATATTCTTCTAACTGCTTAGGAGGAGAGGCAGGAACAGAGTGTGGTGCACATTGTTGTAAATTCCAACCTCCCCTTTGTATTCTCAGCCTTGCAAAATGCCTTGATGGAGATGTGAGAAACCTTCCCTCTCTTTTACAGCAGAAAAGGAGGAACATGGCAGAGTACCCATTTTTGCATGGCTGAAATAAAATGCGACTCAATTCCTCTTGGGATCATCACAGAAAATTACCTCAGTTTGTCTTTCTGACATGAAATCTTCACACCAATTACTTATGCTTCCCCACATCAGTGCCACCTCTTCTTTTTCCTCTTTCTAACCCCCATTAACTCCGCTGCAGATTTCCTGGCTCTGGAGATCCACAGGAGAATCATAGCAATAGAATATTTTTTTTCTTCTGTTATTTTTTCCTATGTTTTGTTGTATATAAATGTACAGGGATGTCTGACTGTTTATCGTGTAAGTGCTCTGGGCAATACTAACATTTAAGCTATCAAACTGTTAAGGGTCTGATTCTGCGGAATATCTTCTAAGAGATGTTGAGATATTTCTGTATTTCTTGATGGACTTGGGTGGATGTGGAGGACATTCATTCCTTCAGGCAGAGCTGAGGATCAGGTCCTAATTGGTGTTAAATTTAGGACAAACATCCACCAGTGTTTAACAAGGATATGTGTTTGCTGGAGAAGGAGCTTCATGCTGTGTTGATTGATGCTGATTTCCATTCCATTATTTCAGGATGTGCACGACATGCTACCAAGAGGCCAATTATCAAAGGTTGTTTAAAAGACACATATCTGAGTACTGGGATTTATCATTAATTCAGGGGTTTATGCTTCTGCCTTTCCTGAGTTCTCTATTCAACCTACAACGAAAGCACTTTTTAAACATGTATTTCTAAGTTTCCAACTCTGAATATTGTGCTTGGCTTCCTGTGGAACTTGGTTCTGTGTTCTGTGAAGAATCACAATGTGTTTGGAAGAGTTTTGTCCTATGCAATATCACTGGTTCCAGAATATCAGGCCAGTCAAAGGGGTAGCAGAAAAACAACAGCTCATTCCAGTAGTTTATACAGCAGGTAACTCTCCCAGAGGAAATACAGTGAGTACAAACCTTTGGTTCAGTTCAAATTTTAAAAGACCTTACTAGCAGAAAAGCCACCCAAAAAACAACAAGTGGGGGAAAGGGGAAAGCCAGTGATCCCAAGGGAGACAACAAAAGGTTTGTGATTCAAAGATGCAAACATTTGCCACAATTCCACTCATGACATTCCACCGATTTCCTTTAACTGGCATAGAAAGTATGCTGACTATCTGATTTAATCATACACTTTCCAAATGCTGTGTGGAATCAAATCCTACTTTTAATCCCTGTGAACATCTGGCAGCAAGAAATTTAGCAAGAGAATAATATGGGGTGATGGGGTAATAAGAGTAGTTGATGCTGATGTTGCTCCAAACTGTACTCTTCCTTGTGGAAGAAACAGAGATCAACCTTTTGCCAGAGACAAGTCACATCAGCTAGGGAGGCCAGAGGTATCATGAATCAGATGTCCAAACAACCAGGGTGCCCACATTGACAGCTAGAGATGCCGGCTGGAGAGGTGTGAGGAGGGCCAGTGCCATTGGCATCATCCTGTGCTAGGCACATGGGATCAGTAAGCCTTGCTCTTCCACCCTCTGCCCAGACCTGCTGCATTACCCACTCATCAAGACCTGATTAAAACTTACATTTATCCAGGTCTCTGCACATGCAAACTAATTAATAGTCACAAAACCATGGTGAGGAACATGAAAGCAATATTATTATCCTAATTTTACACATGGGGGCACAGAAACAGAGGGGAATGCTGAGCTAGTACTAAATGAGTCAAGCTCCCACACTCACAATCTGCCCTTGCTGTACTCTTTATTACATGATATGGATGTATATATATAGTGAGCTATCCATGAGATTTTCAAGACTCTGAGTTTGCTGTAAGCCTTGGTTACAGTCCACAAATGTGGAAGTGTTCACTTAGTCTGAGAATAACTCCATCTTTTCAAATTCCAGCCTATTCGTAGCGTATCCTTTTTCATTCCATTTCACCCAGGTAACTTCATTATGCTTTAAAATGCAATTCTATCAGTGTGTGGCCAAAATCCATTCAGATTCCTTCTGAGAAAATCCCTGGGTCTAATCTGAATCTGAATTTTGTGTCATGGAAGAGATGTTAAATCAGTTGAAGCAAACTCCCTCTAAAGGTACTTCTAATATGATTGGGAGACAGGAATTTTAAAGCCTATTTAATAAAATGTTACTAGAAATAAATTAATTCTGTTTTATTCTGTAGGATTATATAAAGCAAACTGTAAAAAATAGCACATTTTCTAATAATTTTTTGTATTGACAGAACTTGCTCTGTATCAGTCTGTCTTTCCCATTGTCCCTGTCACTCTGAATAGAATTTGCCCTATGCTTCTGTTGCAATCAATAGACAGAAATAAACATTTTTAGAGCAAAAATAATTCCATACAAATATGTCAGGTGAATTACAATTAAAGAGTCCTATTTTCATTTGTCAGCAAAGGGATAGGAGTTCAGCTAGATCTGTCTGCATTACAGATGTAGAAAATTAGATTAGATGAAACCTACCCTCTCTTCCCCTTTTCTCTCTGTATTACACTGTGTTGCCAATTTCCTGTGTAATGTCAGGGATTAACCCAGTCAGTGTCAATCCTTCCATGGACTCTGCACCAGGTGCTCTAGATCCCCTTGAAAACCCTATCACACACATTAGATGTAGGCTTTATCCTTCCTCTTTCAAAAGATCTGTTCCCATGCAGGAATATTCCCACAATCAGTTTCCTATTTTCCTCTCTGTATTGCTACACTTATAAAATGTTGAGGTATCCTCAGGGTTCACAGTTCTGACAGCACAGGGATGTGATCCTTGTGATAGCACTGCTGGGAGGTTCTGAGCAGCTAATGGTCACATCCTACGGAGAGATTGCAGGCTCACCCGGGCTTTCTGATGGCACTGTATAAGTCTCCAGTAATCGTCTCATAGCCAAATAAATAAGAATCCTCTAAGATTTGAGAGTGCAGAGGGCATTGCCATGTTAGGTCTCCAAGGCTTTACAATGCAGTTTTATCAGCTTGCTAAATATAGCTGCTTGCTTCTTATTTGCCCAAGAGAATTAGCATATTATTTAAGGGGTATTTTTTTTCTTTGCCAGACAGCCTGTATGTGTGTGTATGAGTGTATGTTTATGTTTATACAGTATATTGAGCAATTTTGGTGGCTACTTGCCAAAACAGATAATGTTGTAGTTTTAGCAAGTGTTTATTTCTCCTATCTCTTCTCCAAGCCTGTCTCTCGCCTCCCTATTGATTTAGTGTAGCCAGTGAAGTTTTACAGCCTGCATTTAAGGAGGCTGCTGTTTGAAATCCATGAGGGGCTGCTAATCAGAACTAACTGCAAGCATCAGGTGCAGTCGGTGACTCTGTCCTGGCCTATTGGCTTAAGAGAGCATGAAGGGCTAATTTCATGGCTGATAAAGCTTTCTGTCAAGGAGGCTTCCCAAACAAATGAACATTGACTTTTCTTTACAATGGAAATAAAAATGGTCTTTTATCACAACTGCCCACTTGAGCAATGTAAGAAGTCACATCTCTGTGGGCTATCCCTGGCTATCTGGGCTTATGTGGGAGCTTGCTAAGTTACCCAGACAAGATTTCCAAATGAATTTTGGAACCTAATTTCTCTTAGGTCACTTTACCCCTTTGATTTCATGGGCTTTTTTTTGATTTTCGGTGATAAAAACCAGTGTCAGGTCTTCTGCAGGCTTTGCAACACTTCCTTAGACATCTCCTAGGACTGGGTATCTAAATCCCCTTAAGAATCTGGATTTTTATTGCTTCTCCTCTTTTGGTTTGCCAGTTTAGTGCCCCCTCTCTGTTTCATTTGACTGGTTTCTTGATACTGCTTACACTCATAGGAGAACTCTTCTGTTTTCCTGGTCTGCCAGGGATATGGGATTTGATTTCTGCTTGAAGGGAACACCCATTTCCTGAGCTTCTAAAGAAAATAGTATAGATTATTCGAAAGCACATGGCTCAGAAGCCTTTCTGTGAGAGGGAATGAGGCCAGTTGGATATCATCCAGGTGTCCTTCTTCCATTCATTAAGAGTTTTCACAAAAGGAAGCTTCTTTTTCTATTCTATTTTTAATTATTGCATTTATTCTTTTTCTACTTCTGTTTCTTAGAACTATGATGTAGCAAATAATTGTGTGCAGGTAGAGGCTGATACTTTCAAGAAAATCACTTACTTCATGAAGTTAAAAAAGCCTTCACATACTTCATGGAACATGGTCCATGAAGCTTTCAAAAATAATATCATTTTTCTTTCATTCTTTCATGCTTTGATGAAATATGATTTCATCCAGAAATGCAGGCATTTCAAGGACACAATCCCTGCCTTTAATACTAAGATCACAGGGTTTCCTTCTAAGTTCCCCAGAGAGAAAATTGCCCTCCAAATCTGGGCCTGATCTCTGCTAATCTTAAATTCATCATTCTTTTATGAGTGTTTTTTTATGATCCTTTTAGGTCTGGTTTGCACTACAAAGGTTACTCTGGGAGAGAGATGTTGGCTAAGGTCCCTAGTGTAGGTCTGATTCATTTTAGTAACAGTACTTTTGCATTTATAAATTACTTGTTTAAAAGACAGACACTTTACCATAAAAAATATTTATTTTTGCCAGTGTAACTTCATTTACACAAAGGAGGTTTGCCAAAAGAATGATATCTATACATGTTGCAATTTTCTCTTTCCTGCAATTCCTCAGTACACCTGAACACTATAACATGGACTTGGCTTTCAAATTAAGCTGTTGAACAGCTCAACCAGGCAGATGTAAATGGTTTAATTCTTTTACTTTAAGTCCACATTTTACTCTGGTCTTGTACTTAAGGCAGTCTCTCTGGTAGATTCAGCTACACACCGGTTTGTTCTGGGACGGCAATCAAAGATGCTGCATGTGACACAGACGGGTATATATCATTGGCATTAGAAACTGGTGTGCTATGCCTTCACCTTGACAGCCTTTGAGTCACCTGGCACAAGCTGGAGCTGGTACCTAATTGTCTATATGTTATTTTTCTTGCCATCCTTCTTGAATGGCAAGTTTAGATTGAAATGTTTTCCCCAGTGCTGTCTGCATACAGGTGGTGATGTTTTCATACCTGTTTCTCAACACAGACTGAGAAAAATTCATGTCACAGAGGCAGACAGTTCTCTCCAGACTAGATGCAGGCTTTGGCAAGATCTTTGGGATGATGTGGAAGAATAGGTAACAAAGCATTTAAAATATCACATATTCAAGATTTATGACTATTATATATATTTAAGAAAAATGGTGCTCAAACAAGCTTGGACTTCTGCGTTACATGTTATTATTAATGGGGGATACAGGCACAGGTAGTAATTATAGTGTGTTCTATCAAACAGGGCTGACTTCAGACAGAATTCTGCCCCAAGGTTTTCATTGTTCCACCCACGCCCTGTCCAAAGACCTTATTTGCAGGTTTTTTGCACTATAGCACAACTCTTTCCTTTGTGATACACATTTGTTTTCCAGTTAAAGCAACAAACTTCCCACTTAGGCAAAAGACATTCTTTTGTTGGTGGGCTGTTTACTGCCTCCCTTGCTTTATGTTATGCCTGAGAATTGAAGGCTGCCCTGCAGCCAGGCAGATCAACATAGCTCTGCTGAAATAAATGAGTCTTTGGAGGACAATCAATGGTAATAACGTGCCTGGATAACTACAGTGACACCTCTAAAAATGTCAGATAGAGATACTGGTCCTTTGCAGACGTGATCTGCCGAATGGACAACTTTAATACAGGGTTTGGCATTTCCATTTTAACCACTGGGTTCAAACATATTTACAAGTTTCCCCTCTTTTCACCACCTTTATGACTTTATTTTTTTTTTCTTTAAGCCTTTGCAAAATCATAAAACTGGTTGAAGAGTAAAATGCTTCATGGTGAGAAGACAGATGTGATTACAAATAAGAACACACCATCCCCCAAGGAAGCCCTAGTTTCCTCTTTCATCATGATTAAAGAACACTATGTATGAGAATATTTATGTCAGAGTTTATGTTATGTGTATTTTTTATGAATATGTAACGTACACTTACATTATCTGGAGAAATACACTGTGTCCTTTTTGCATCTTCACTTTCTCCTCTGTTTCCTGTAATACGCTATTGCAAGGTTACTCTTAGGACTTGATTTGAAAGAAGAATAACATATTTTGGTAAGAAAACCAAACAAAAAACTACCTTTGACTTTAAGAAAAATGATAGGGAAAGCAATTTGGAAGATTAATTAGTTCTAATAGATAATTTTTATTTAAAGTCCATTCTACAAAAATGTACTCTGTGAGGCTGGAGGCTGTACAATTCACATAACATAATTTTACAGATTTTGTTTTCTCACTTGAATATGATTTTGTGAGTGCTGCAATCATTCTTATTTCCTGTTATTTGTTCTGGAATCTGCAGAGACAATGTGGGACTTACAGCACATTTCCTTCCTAGGCTAATGAATATGCACTAGAGTGGGATGGAAAAGAATGATAGTTCCTATAGCACCCAGGCCCTACACTTGCCTAGGATGGACACCAGACTCAAGAGTTTAAATTTAAGAGTCACAACAGATTTAGAGCACCTGGGCTGCAGGACAGTTAGACACTGGCTCCCAGGACAGTCAACAGAGAAAAGTCGGTGTAAGCTGACAGGTACTGAAGAGGAAGGACGGACGGATGCAGCACCAAGTGGGACACGTGATTTGGCAGCCTTAGCAATTAGTGAATCATTCATCACTTCCTCTAATGGAAGGGCCCGACTCTTTCTAAAGTGCTGTAAAAGATGGTGATGTGGTGTGAATAGGGTCCTTGCTCCCTGCAGCTTGTGGTAACCTAACAGCACTGACTTCACAACCCCACTGACAAAAGAATGAGTTATTGCACCTACTCAGCATCCCATTTCAGACTTCAGTCCTGCTTAAGTCCCCATGTGCTTAAGTACCTTGATGAATTAGGGTTTTAGGCAGCAGTTTTGAGAATAGGTTCATTGGTGTTTTCTGTGCTGAAAGACAGAGCTGAGCTCTACTGCCCGGATGAAAACAGACAAATGAGTACTTACTCTTCTCTGGACCTTAAACTTCTGCGTGATGAAGAGTCTAGGAACCATGAGCTAGTCAACAAGGTCTTTTAAGAATATGCCAAGCAAGAACTACAAGATGAACGTGAATTCAAGTGTAGGCTGCTCAACTTTTATCTGAGTCCTGCTCAAACAGGCAGCAAATGCAGTGTCTAGGGCTCTTGAAAGGCAAATGAATCCACCTGGTGTGCTCTCGCTGATTTTGGTACATCACTACAGCATTTTGTGCAACAACCAAGAAAATGATAAGAAGGCATTTGGATTTCTTGACAATTGTCACCTGCCATACACCAAACTTAAAAACATGCTTTTGTGGGTTATATGCGCTGTCTCCTCTTCTTGACAATCATAGCCTTTTAATGTTTTGAGACTTTCCCACTTCCCACCTTCTGGATTTACTCCTTTTCCCAATGAAAATGCATTTTAGCTGACTGGCAGCTCCTGCAATTTGGTTGTGCAGTGTGGAGGTCAGCAAGAGAGAGCAGCAATCCTCTGCGGTGCCTCAAGGTTCTCTCTCTCTCCAGGGGACAAATGCAAAGCGATACAAATCCAGACCTTTCTCAGCAACATCTGTAAACTGCAAATATACTCAGTCCAATCTATTTCCAAGCGCTCCTCTGGGATTCCCAACTTTTACATTGTTCATGTGTCACTTAAATGTGATTGGATAAAAAGAAACAGCTTGGTAATACCTAAATGGTTATTTTCCAGCACACAGCAGTGACCAGCCAGGTGCACACTGAAAAGAATATTTTATTCTCTTTGTTCTGGCTGCTGGGATACCCTGACTGGGACACAGTTGAATTGTTTAAATGCAAGGGCCTAAGTTTTGCTTTTAAAAGAATTTAGCAAAGACTAGAATGAATTACTGGTCTATTTGTCATCCTGGCATAGAAAGCGTTTTCCATCTCTCCACCTGAAGATGTTCCACTTAATATAAATGATGAAATATTCAGTGAGCCACAGAAGAAGACTGGCTTTTTAGCCTGGGGGCTCCACTGAGTATGAGAAATGAAGGTGAGTAGCTTTATCGTAGGTGTATTGGCTATACTGGCTATGATCTGAGAAAATTGTCATAAAACATTTTGGCTTTGATCCAGTCAGCCTTTTGTAATGGAAAGAAAGAAATATTGTGGAAATTTTTCCATCAGCTCTATTAGAGATGTGTAATAGAAGTAAGAAAATTGTAAGGAAATGGGAATTAGAAGAAAGCACTCTGAGTGCTAACACCTTGCACAACGTACCTCTCATTAAGCTGGGCATTGCTAGGGGAAAAGGAGTCTAGAAATTTACTCTGAACTGTAACAGACAGAGGATTTTCTGAACTGGAAAGGGGTCCAGGACACTCCCAAGCCTGTAAACCATTATATGCCAGAGCAGCTTACACCACTATCAGCCAGAAAGGGAAACTGCATATAAATGAAAACGGAGGTAGACTAGTTTGATGCTACTCTCCTGAAATTTAGCAAGTACAAAATGGAAAGTCCTACATAGGATGAAAACTCTTCATTCAAAATATGTATTTTTATATGTAATATTACCTTTATTACTTTTTATAGCTAATTAATTTTTTTAAAAGAACAAAATGCCTAAAGAAAAATTATAATATGCCAAAATTACTCTGTTCCTAAAACTGCATAAATCAGATTGTCATCATAACCTTTACAGATTTTCTGCAGGCCAACACATAGCCCTGTATCTTCAATTGTAGTAAATCTTAAATTAATGTGAGGTCAGAGATTCTGGAATAAGAGAAGAAGTTGAAGAATTTTCTATTAGTCTGGGCTTAATGAGAGACATATCTCACCAGTTAAGGCATTTGTACTTTCTTTGCAATTATCATTACAGCTAATTAACAGCAAATGCTCACATTCACCAGCTATACTTAAGAGGTGATGATATCAAGGAGGAGTGGAGAGGAAGAGAGATGTAAATTTTTAATACCTTATTTACCTTAAGTCCACATGGGAACCATGAATAATTGATGGTAATGGTGGTTAACCCTGGGCCCATCAAAAGGATCTTTACATGTTATCCATTCCCCAGCCTCCTTCATAACAGCTCTCCCTGACACAGAAGGTGGCTTTTTGAGGCACTAAGCTCTGATGAAAGCTGTTACTACCAATTAAGGACATTGATTGACAGCTGCTCTCTATACAGAGGCTTCTGCAAAATGCTGTGGCTCCCACTCTTTTTCCAGCTTCTTGTCACAAAGGCTGGAGGTTGGTGAACCCTCAGATTTGCCACCTGATCTGCTCAGGGGAAGGCTGTAGCTTGCTTCAGTCACAATCAACCAGATGAACTTACCTGGTGTCAGTTCCTGGTCTTTGTCATCCTTGATCACTGTAACTGGAGCAGGTTAGGCATTGATGGCACAGGCTGCTCAGCTCGCTGGTGATCTGCATAAGGATGGCCAGATGTTTCTTCCAACTGGACAAAGATATGTGAATGAAGACATTGCCCAGAATCTAGTGAAGCCAGCTGGACTCTCAAGTTACATTTGAACAAAAATGAAATGAGAAAGGAACAGTTCTCTTGCCCTAGGGGCAAAGTGCCAAACCTTCTTCTCTTCCCTCCAAATTGGTGTTTATCCACTGAGCTTAATGAGCAGTTTCTGTCCAGTCTGCTTCATAAGCTATAACAGAAGCTCATTGGCACATGCCAGAACTATGCTACAGAACATGGTGAAAAAACAAACCAGATTAGTCTACCATTAGTCTTGCTCAATCTGCTGATACCGGGATAGACACTGTGGCACCTCAGCTGGCTAATGCATTGCTGATAGAAGTGGTCCTGTTTGTCTGTACTGTATCCTACCAGAGGATATTGGACTAGGGTAGATCACCAGTCACATAGTTTAACAACCTTGTTCAATTTTTTCTGAACATCATGGGGTGTCCTGGAACTATCAGGGAGCTCCCAGAGTTTGATATCAGAACTAGGTCAGATTTGCCTTTTTTACTGCTGAGTTGTGGACCTATGGTAACCTCATGGTTTAGAAAAGTCAAAGGCTGGGACACTACCTTTTTAGAATTGCTTTCATAACTGCAGGTACAGCCGCAGCACTTTCTGCTCCTTTTGCATGAACCCCAAGTTGTGCCTATTTTGTGCACTGTTTTCCAACAGTGTGAGATTTGGGGCTGATCAAGAGCCTCTGGTGAAACATTTTTCTCTGAAACACGTAGTGTAGCCTGGCTTTATGGAGCATTTCTGCTCAACACTGTGGAGGAGTGGCTGACCCTCACAGCATCAGTTGGCCAAACATGGAGCTGTTGAAACAGAAGGGCAGGTTCACCCTCTATGAGGTGTCTCCTGTCCTTATCTGCCCTTACTGGGGGACAGTGACCACAGGAAAATGGTAGGCAAAACTCACTGCTAGTGTTTGCTGTTCTCTCTGGGAAGATGGGGAATAGAGGTAAGACCTTCATTGCTGGCATTTGCTCCCAGGAAATTTGGATGCATGGGCACCTTTTTGGATCAGCTAACCTCACTCAATTTTAACCCTCTTCTGGCTTATGAAAGCCCCTAAAAGGAGCAATGTATAACTCAAATCTCTGTGTTATACCCTTGCTCTTTGTCTATGCAGCTTTTGCTCTCTGGAAAACTGACAGAGCCTGTCATTGCTGACATGTATATTGGCCCCTGTGGCAGCTCTAGCCCAGCACTCTGCTGGAGGCTGGTACTTTGAAGTGAAGACACAAATGAAGAGGCCTGATTCAAAGAAGTCAGTGGGATAAATCTCCTTCCTGCATCCCACAAAACAGATAAGCAGCATCCTGGTGAGATGGGCAGAAGAAGATGGAGAAAATGTGACAAGCGAAATTAAATAGCAGACCTCTCTACTCCAATACCCAACTGTCTTTGTACAAACAGGGTTTTTTAAATTTCTGTTGCTTCATGTGGAGAAGGGCTTTTTTCTGCAAGTTACTGAGATAAAGCACAATTATTTTCCTTTTCATCTGTGTTTTTCCTCTTGCAGGGCTTCTTGCCAAACTGGGAATAGAGGAAAACCCATATACATACAATCAGGAAAAAGGATGTGGATTCAATAATATTTGTTCAACCCAAAGTCCTGGATGCAAAAGTTCAAGTTTCCAGGGCTAATCTGGGAGAAACACATTTCTCCTTCTTGAGAGACATTGGTTTGGAAACTCTTACTGGGATGGCTCCATTTTCAGATCTCTTCCTATGTGACAGTGTCATTCACTGCTCAGACCAGAGGGTATTGAGGGCATGGGCAGGTAGGGATGGATGTGGGGCTTTTCTTATGCCTCCAAGGAGTTGATTGCTTCCTTTTCAGTTTCTGAAATAACAATCTTGCTACCCAGAACAAAGCTGAGGGGTTACAGGAAGGCTATCAGGGATGGGTGGATGGTAGAAAAACACCCCTGAGACCCATACTGCCTGCTAGCATTAGTCTTATTTAAACTGTTTTTGCTTTGAATTTGGGTTTGCATCAGTGGAGCTGCTGGAGAAGAAAGCTGTCATTGGTGAACACAAATCCTGCTGTATTTGAGGAAGAATTTACTGGCTTAGGTGATAGGTGAGCACTCCAGTGGGAAAAAAGTCCCAGTTGCAGTTTACAGTCCCCCCTTGGCACAGGGTCCACGGAAAAGGAGAACTTCCCACCTCTTTTCTAGACCCACGCTTGGAAGGACCTGTTGTGCTTTGGGCTGTGCAAACTGACTGCCAGTCAGGCCAGAAGTTACTGAGGGGAAAGAATAGAGAAGGTTTCCCTTTCACTCCTGCACACCAGCATGGCTGTTGCAGAATCTGCTCTCCAGCACAGACACAAGGGAGGCTTTCACCTTGCAGCTGCGCCAGTATCTGAGAGAAACCTCTGTGTCTGGAGAAGTTTACTTGTCAGCAGAAAAAACAGCAGGTAGGAGAGAAAAGAAAGGTTGAAGGAAATACTGTGTCTAATTTGGCATCCTCTGCAGCACAGTGATGATAAACCTTTCTTCTGCTCCATCTTAATATCACTGTAATTGGCAGTCGCTTTCTAGTGACTGTTTTTTGATTTCCCATGTGTGCCAGGAGATACTCCCCCTCTTTCTTTGAGGACTGGGTTTCACCTCAGTTTTATTTGGTGCGAGGCAACTGATCTTTCGCACATACTGATTGCATAGCCTGCAGCGGTTTGGGTTGTAATGTGGGGGCTGCAGCAATTTGCTGAGCTAGGTGGATCAGCTTTCCTGTTCAGAGCTTTGATGAAGACAGGCTGATAAGGTACCAAGGGACCCATCTGCACAAGTGGGAGGGATGCAGGATGGAGCTGGGCAGTTGTTGAAACTGATGTAAAGTCACCCCCACTGTGGTTAGAAAAAGGGAGAATTTTCCTCTCTGGTGGTGTTAAAGCGAATGCTAATCAAAAGGTTGGACCAGTTGGAGAGAAGGTTTGCATTGGACTGATCTGCTGAACAGGAATTAGAGTTTGCCTTAGAGGCACGGCCCAAGGAATATGCAATGCTTTTAGTAATTTCTGGGACTATGAGGAAAATCTATGTGAGAAATAAATTCAGGGGAAAATCGTTGCCAAGAAGTGCGCAGCAAATGCAAGGGCTGCATAATTTCAGTGGTCATGGTCATTAGAGTCAAGTATACACTTACTTTCGAGGACCCATCAAAGTTTTTTTTCAAGAACTCTAACACATCCCTGCTACTGCTCAGGCACCTTGGTTTTCAGTTGTGTGTTAACCTTCTGTCACCTCCATCTCTTTGGTGGACGTTTCTGGGAGAGGTGGAGTTGACCTTACTTCCTTTGCAGAAAATTCATGACAGCATTCATCTTGCTTTTTCTCCAGAACTTTGTCTCCAGAGTGTCTGGAGCCATGTGGAGAGCATGCTACAGCCTATGGTGAGATGCCTGAGTTAGATTTAAACTACCTGGATTGTGGTCTGCAAAAAGCTCAAACAAATTACAAATTCTAGGTAAGGATTTATCAGGCCTTTTTCATTATCCTCTCTTAAGTGGATTAGACGATACTGGCAGAAAGAGAACAGTCATGGAATGAGTATAAACCCATGCCAGATCAGAATATATTTGTCAAGTTATTATACACAGAGCAATAAGAGGCAGCAGGATTCCAGTAATAGTCAACTTAATGTGTTGTTAGTTTCAAGCGATTGTACATCTCTTCCCTGCAGAAGAATTGTTTGCTACACAAGCACATTACATTTAGAAATAAATAAAAGCACACTCTAAATCATAGCATTAGTGTGGCCTCATTTTCTGTCTCCTGGGGCAGCACAGATCCAGTGAACTGATTCTGGATGAACTCTGCTTCACTGGGACACTGTATGCAGTCCAGGAGCATCTACAAACCTTTCATAATGCATTAAACATAGTTAACAAAGATCTATGCCTATCATGGGTAGCTTTACTCTAAAAAGATAGTAATTTATTTGCCAGCTTTCTATTGCAGACTCCATTTTCTCTTTCCCATTTCAGGAGATACACTTAAAAAAATCCCTGTGACCTCCTGTCTAAAGGCAAAGGCTCATGTTGTGCAGAAGATCACATGCTAAAACCTGAACTGTTTTGAGACTACTATTTACGAACTGTGAATCATAGGAATAAAATTAAGAAGAGCATGAACAAGAAGAAAGGTACTGATGACTCTGAATATTTTGGGAACATCTTCCAGAGGTTCATCTCCAAAGCAACTTGCCTTAGAGACTCTATGTGAAGTTGATAATGAGATGCACTATGTTCCCTAGGAAAGGAATCAGCTTTGCTAATCAGTATATGGAGTTTACTGTTCTAACAGCGAAAGGATCATTAGACAAGTTGCTTCCCAATGATCTGCACCCCCTAAAGGACCCATCATAGAGTATGAGAGTTGTGTAAACACCTCAAATAACAATTTAAAGCCTTCCTTTTTATTAACAATAGAAAAAAAAAATTCTGTCCTTTTCCCTTATGGAAATTGCCTTAAAATATTAGCTTATTGCTGCGACTGACAAGTCTCTGAGTTAAAATAAATAGGTAAAATCACAGCTTGCCTGAAACCTCACCAGCTGTGCTGCCGCCTGATGCCTCCCCAGCTACCACACAACAACTCCTAAGTCAATTAGGCTCCTGGCAGAGTTGTGCGTGCAGTTGATGGGAGCTGCCACTTTTTTGGAAATTTGGGCTCTTTTTTTATATATTAAGCTTCACTTTGAATTCCTTGGGGCTCTGATGAATGTTTGTAGAAATAACCACGGTCTCTTGAATGGTGTTATCTATAAGGAAGGAAGCAAAAGATTTGAAAAATATAGCAGACCTTCTCAGCCTGAATTGAGTGCTCTACCAGTGTTTCTTTATATGCCTGTGTGTTTTTCCTCTTTCGTCTGCTTAGACCCATAATGTGGAGTTGGCAGGTTCTTGAAGGTTTACAAAGCCACTTTCCTCCTATCCATGTATGTTTGTTCTGGAAGACACAAGGAAGGGACTGGAAACTAGTGAATAAATAGCAAGGAACTTCTTAAAATAGAGTAAAATAGAAATACACATCTGAAAAAAAGTCTGTAAATTCAAACCCAGAACCTCATCAAATTGTTTTAAAGCCCAAGTTCTGCAATAGGCTTCCCACTAGGATTATGACACATAGCTTAGCCTGTCCCACATAGCTGTAAGCCCTCAGCATGTGTGTTAGGAAATACCTTTAGCCTTGATTTCAGCTATGAAAATGTCTCAGCATATCTATAGAATCACTGAAGTCAACAGGATCAAGAACACATTTTAAGCTAAAAAAAGCATTTAAGTAAGCTGAGAAGCAGTACTTCTCAACATGGAGAGCCTTACCTCTTTGGTAGACTATCCTTCTACCTGGAGACATTCCAGAGCTCCCGGGAACTAAGATGTCCTCACTTTCAAGTTTGTACCCTGTCAGGAAAGATAATCTACATTTTCTGTTTTCTTTATAATTAGCAAAGTAGATTTTTTTTCTCTGTTTACCTCACCCTTTAAATTGTTGGCATCTATATTAAGTATTTCAATAGATATATATTTACAATTAAAAATTAAAACATAACCCTCATCTTATTTTACAAGCGTGTTTCATGATCTTTCCTTAATCATTTAGTTCTACTGATTTAGATACTTTCCTTTGTTTTTCATAATTAGCCCTGCAAATTAAGAGCATGACAATTTGCACAAAGACATATTAATTATTGGCAATAATTGTCAGCAGCAGAACTGCAGATGCTCTTAGTCTAGCTATATGGGAGAAAGAAAGATGGAAGGATTGGCTGATTTTTCTCCCTCTCCTTGTCCCAATCTGATATACCCTGTAATCTGAAACATTTATCAACAGCTTAGTTTTCATGAGAACCCTCAGTGTACTCTCCTTCACTATAACTTTCTTCTAATCTCTAATTAGCTGCAAGCAGTTACCTCCTCTTTGTAATCTTGTGCTTAGCTTCCTTTCACAGATTTTCATTTTGTTATGGCAATTTGGCCCCTCCATAAACATTTTCTCTTAAACTCCTTTCTTGGGGTTTCTTGTCTATCATTTAAATGGAAGAAATCCCATCAATGCCTTGTCTGAGACCTAGAACTCCAGCAATGGACCTGTATTTTGATGGCACATCAAACAGTGTCACTGATAGACCTCGCAAGCAAGAGAGTCAGAGGAGCCTGTACTGGCCACAAAGCTTTGAGGAAGGGCTTTAATCACTTCTTCACCTGTGTTAGGTCCTTTCCAAGGCTGGTGTGTGTAGATATATTCTGTTTCATAAAAAATCATGTAAGGATGGCAGGAAGGAGCTTTACAGGACATGACATTCTGGGAGATGAAGTGTGAAGTCCTCAGAAATAAAGTGAAGACTCATTTTACATGAAGCAAAAAAGCCACACTTGCAGAAAAATATGCTTCAGACTCCCCTTGAGATAAATGTAGTTAAAGATAATATATCCCAAGAAGTGAGGTAAAGAACATCCAGGAAACCATTTTTCATGCAGAACAATAACACCTCATTTTAATTGGCCTCACAAAACCCAGTAACAAGGCAATGCATTTTTGACATCCATCTACTGACACCTTCTTAATCAGTCAGCTGTTTGAATATGTGCAGATATCATTCTCAAACAATGGGAACTAGGTGTACCTAGGCGTTTACTAGGTGTACCTGAAGGCGTTATTTTAAGAGGGAAAGCCTCTTTCCCCTGGTGTGAAGGCTGTGGCAAAACATTCTCTGAAGAGCTGCCAGCTCTGTAACACAGGCTGTCTGTGCAGAGGACAGTGGTTCAGTGTGAGGACAGGAGGGCAAGAAGGGGAAAGAAAAATATTTCATATTTGCTGAAGACCCCAATTCTCAGCCCTTTACAAACATACACATATTTTTTTCCTGAAAAGCAGTGATCAGACATTGCACAAGTGAATTCTTGTTGGTAGTGTGGTTCATGAGATGAAGTGACTTGCACAGACTTGAGGCTGCTGGAGCACTTGGCACCAGTCATGTTTATACAATTTTTTGGTGTCATTCCCTGTCTGACTGGGCAGAAGTGAAGCTGTGGGGTTTTTTTTGTTTGGTTGGTTATTTTTCCCCCCAAAGGGCTGTCACTATTTGCATTATTTAAAAACCTCATGTTTCATTACATATAGTCTCTTGAGGACAAAATGTATCCTTTGGCTGTTACATCCCGATCACAACGTCTTCTCTATTAATTTCTTATTTAGAAACCACCACACTGGCAAAGTGAAGTACACCACTAAGCAACAGCCATTTGATATCCCTTTGGAGATTCATCTAGAAATAAGTGTTAGGACTTTTATGTCTGATGATCACTAAAATCTACAACTGTGCTGGTGCCTCAGTGTCAGCTGGCAAGAGAAATGACATCCCATGTTTGGAGCAAACTGGGGAACTAAGAAACAGCAGCAAGGGGAAAGAAGGGTTGAGAAAATCCTCAGAATCTCCTCTGGGAGTATATTGTGAGAAAGCTCTTCTGACTCTACCAAACTGCAGTACCAGGAATAAGAGTAGGTAATGCAAACACATTGACTAAGTTCTTATTTAAAGGTGATGTTACATTATGGGCCTCTCTTTAAATAAATATAGACTTCTGGTAGAGATTTGAGACTGAGACACTCAAAGAACATCCCAGGATATTTTCTGTCAAGATTAGAGAGCCCCACTCTTGCATTTAACAAGTAGATTTTGCGAATCTGCATTTTGGCTACAGTATATAAAGTTCTAATCTGAGAGTAATATATATGCTTAATTATTTTCAAAAATTAAGGTATCAGAGAAAACATATGGTGTTTCCAATGGACAGGACAGCTGGTGTTACTGTGTCCAGCTTCCCAGTACTGCAAGCAAGAGTTTCGTATCATTTTATCATACACTGAATCATATTTCCTCCTACTCCACTTAGGAAGTTAACCTTCTCTATGGCTGGCTGTTCTTTCCAGCTTCACTGCTCTCCTGGACAGGGAAGAATTTTTTTTTAATTTTATTTTTCAGCCTAAGTGTTTTATTGAAGAGGCCACAAATGTTGCATGTCAGGAAGATCAGAATCAGAGACATGAAATTTTCAAGTTCCCTTTTTGCTTTCCTCCTTAACTCTCTTTTCTCCATATAGGTGGTACATTTGTTGTTGTCAAAACATATAGTCCTATTTATAAAAACTTGACAGATTTATTAAAAATCCTTGTACCTGCAATTTCCAAATGGTGGGGTGAAGACAGTCTGACTTCTTCAGTTTTATCTCATTCAGTTCCAAATTTTGCTTTTATCTCAGATACAGTCATGATTGTTCTGCCCTCTTGTCCTTACCCTGTATTTGTCCCCATAGCTGACACCTCTGCCCTTAATGAACTCTTAGACAAAGTATGCAGGGACCATGTCGAGATTGTCTTTCATCTCTACTCTATCCTCACTGCTCCGTGGCCCAATCTGTTGCCTGTCACCTGAAGGAGTATCTGAGCCTTAGGATTATTGATCACATTTATTTTTCAACATATGTCTGCAAGCCAGTCTACCTTAATGACACAATTCTCACTAGTCTGTCTCTTCCTCTAATAACATTACAGAAATTGCTATTCATATCCAACTCTGAACCTGGAGGGGGAAGCATCTATAACAAACTCCCACTACTTCTCAACAGAATCTCTTATTAACCTTTCTGTAAGCAATTTCACACAAATGTAGTCTATTTTGTCCATCCTACTCCTTCTCATTCATTCTGCTGCATCAAGCAAGGCCACTAAGCCATCTTTATCTTATAATGGTTTCCAAAACTATTATAACTATGGTCATTATTTTGTTATGTTTATGTTGTTCCATATATTTCTCTTTTGACAGATAGATCATTTGCTCTAGGATCCCTGCTTCATTGCACGTGTACCATACCTTGGATTAACATACAAGTTTCACTGATAATCCCCAGTGTCTTGACCAAACCAGGCAAGGTCATTTTAACAGCTATATTTCCATCCTGAAAACTGGGGAGTCTCAGTATGTGTTTGTCTAATAACATGTCTCTGTTATTATATGCTAGGGAGCCAATGCAAACCACTGTACAGTGAGGACCTTTGTTGTAGTACAGTGCCAGTCCTAGCAGTACTAGGCTTCTTTTCTCTTTGCTGTTCATTTTCCTATTAACTTGTATTCTCTTCATTTCTATTTTCTTGTATATCTGGTTTTCCTTTCACACCCCAGTAAATGCAGGGGTGGACTCAACACACGTAATTCTCTTCCTGTTATCTAGTTTGAAGCTTATCTGCGTCATCTCATCTGCCTTGTCCCCATGATGCTTTGGCAGAGGTCAGTAACCTCCTGACTTGCATTGAGAGTATTACAAGCGGCTGTGCACAATACAGGGAAAAAGCCATGGAATTGTGAGGCAGTGAACAGAAAGCAGTGAAAAAATATACTTATTCTCCCCACTGTGCCATTAAAATGTTGAACTCAGAATGTATTCGAACAGAGGAGTTCAAGAAGAGATTTAATGAATTCTAGGAAGAAAAATCTGCAATTGCTTTTATGCACTAAGAAACAACCTGAGGCACAGGACTATGCTTTGAGCCTATGCTTTTCAGGGAGCACCACCCCAGGGATGTGCTGGCCTGTCCTTTTAGTCCATCTTTAATCTTAAAATCATGGCCACTAGATGGGATCGGACCCTGAACAAGGTAGAATTCATGTAATTCAGATAATCCTGGATCACTTAGGGAGAGTTTACCCTTCTGTTCATCCCCCAGTTTGTAGATATTTTTCTGGTTATACAGCTTTAATGATGAATGTTGTTTTGACTTTCCTGATTATCAACATTTTTTAACATTTTTTTTTAATGAGGTGAATGGAAATGAAAATATTCATCTTGCTCTTGCTGAATATATTGACAATATATTCTGGAGCCAGAACTGTAGTTCTGGCACTATGCAACAGTATAAAGTAATATTTGAGACAGAGAGAGGCTGCATTTCCCATCTGGCCAGATACATTTGTTTGGCTAGTATAATGCATTCTGCAATGGAGGCAGAGAGAGAGACTGCTTTTGCCCTCTGAAAAGCAGAAACCATTATGAAAAATAATGAAATACAGTAAAGTCCTGATTATCCAGATGCCATAGGGAAAGCTGAATAAGCCTGAATAACAGAGGTTTCAATAATTCAAGGGACTTGTCAGCACAATTAATAGATATCAGGGGACATGGTCATGTTTTGGATAATAGAAAGTTTTGGGCAACTGAGAGGCAGATGACCCACAGTTATATGGTAATACCAAAGCCACATTGTAGATTCCATAGCTATCATCTTAGAAGTCTTTCCTAATATCTGGTTACCATCAGAAATTACACTCTGCTTGAGAGAGAAAGAGACAGTGTCCATCAGGGCACTGCACATTACTGAGGAAGGGAACAATAACTAGTGATGTTTGTATCTTTTTTGTTTGTTTTGGTTTGTTTTTTTTGTTTGAGGTTGGGCTTTTGTTGTCATTTTTGTGTTTGTTTGTCTTGTTTTGTTTTATTTTCCTGTTTTGTTTGTTTGTGTTTTTTTTCCCCTCAGAAGTGATTAATTTAGTCAAAGTGAAACTACACACCAATCTACAAAAGAGTTAAGCTTCTGCTTGCTTTAATTCCCTAGGACTTTCCCCTTTTCACAGCATCCATTCATGCAACACATTTTTGTCCCATCACTAAAGCTACCCTTAAATGAAGCTGTCCAGAGACCAGCTCTTTCTGACAAGGCCAGCAACAAGTTTACAAATCAATATAATAAAGTTAATTTGAAAATGTTTTTACTGATTACTGTATTTGGAAATATATTAATATATGTAAGATCTCCATTTTAAACAAAAATCCCAAATTAGTTTTCTTTTCCCCTCAAGACACATACATTCAAAATGCCATCACTGACAGGCAAGTTCTGATCATGTCTGTTTCATTGTTTTACTTCATGTCTGAATATTTAATTCACTGATAAGTAATGCAATGTTTTAACCTACTAGTTTCAAAATCCCACTGAAGAAAAGCAGTTTTGGTTTGGACGTTACAGCTCTACGTCAATGGCAGCTTTGTCCCCTTTGCCATCGTGCAGCTACTCTTGTGCAAGGTGACCACATAACATTGACACACTGTTTAAATCAGCTTTGCTGTCCTCACTCAATGAGAAGAAGGACTGATCTCTGCTTTTTTCTTTTCCCTTACCACTGCTTAGATTTGGCTATTCCTGAACTTCATAGGGAAACAAGTTCAGGCTAAAATTAACTTCTTATTTTCCCTGCCCACTCCAGGAGTAGGTGCGGAACTGCTAAGTATTTTTGTTGTGTTTATCATTATCTGTTTCATCAATACTGACTTATTATCTCTATTAGCGACAAAAGCAGGGAAAATACAAGGATGACCCGTTGGCAGGTATCACTGTACAAACACAAGATTGAAATGCTTTGCTTTCTGTGATAAAGGTGTAGAAAGGATCAATTACTAGAACTACACACATCTGTGCTTGAAATTAAAATATGATGAAAGTTCAAGAATGTATAATGCAGAGCTAGTTTTTGAACATCCAGGCTTCACAAGGCAGTCAGTTCAGGGCCCAGGGCATTTTATTTGATATATTCATTTTTCAAGTGATCCATGTTGAATATAAATGGTGATAAGTCATACGTCTCTCTTTTAATGTACTGCACCAGAGCAACTGGGTATTTCCTACAGCAAATCAGCTCAGGTGATGAACAATCAAAAGGTGGGTTTTGTTGTTTTTTGGTGGGTCCCCTCCCCCTTTTTTCTATCAACAATATATGGCTTGCATCAATGAGTTTATGACATATGAACTGTGTTCTCACACTGGTAGGCAGCTCTGTGCAATGCCTGGTGCCAGGGGCAGCTCCATGCTCCCCTGACAAACAGGACAAAGCCTGGAGCTGCAATTACGCAGTGGAAACTCTGTTGTATGACACTGCTTCCTAAGGGTAACAAATGGATGATTTTAGGGGAAAAAAAAAAAGAACCTCAACAAATGCATCCTAGGAAAATTTCTTATTGCATTTTGAAACATAAAGACTATTTGGGTTGCCAGCCAAAGAACAGTTGTGATTCATCTGGGTTCAAGAGGAAAAAAATCCAACCAGCTGACAGATGAAAGAATTACTTCAAGCACGAAAGAAACATTTTTTTAAAATAGATATACAGGAAATTCAAACAAGCTGAAGTTAAAAATATCCCTTTTTGCAACCAGCCACTAAAAAGTTTGTTTTGATAGAGTTTTTTATGCAAGTATTTTAATGGTTAACTGATATGAAAGCCTGACATAATGACAGAAGTCTTTATGTGTCTGTATGCTAAGTGATCCCCATCTCCTTCCAACATTCCTGTCACTAACATCACACACACACACACAAACCTTAGGTCTTGATAGATACATGTAAACAGTCAGTTGTGCATTTTTCCTGGAGGTCTTGTTATATATGTTGATACATATACTATTAAAATGTAAATCTTACATTCACAACCAGGTAACAAGTTTCTTGTCTTCTATTCCTATTTTCTGGATAACCAAATATAATGTATTAGGATGAAAGATATTTTGCATGTCTTGACCAATTTCTCTACTCCAGAAACATTTTTTTCAGTGAAAATTTCAGAGTTTGACTGGATATTTTGTTATTACATCTGTCCTTTTGCTTACATATACGTAAGGATCTTCATAATTCTTGCATCAAGTATTCATTTGACCTTGTGACCTTATGATGGTATCAGACCTGAGGGAGAGGACAAACGTGCAGCAGCCTGCTAAACATTGTAGAAATGGTCAGAGAAGTGTGGGGTGGTGCTGGTGTGGGTAGATAGGTCAGGTGAAGGCTGAAATGGGAGAATGAATGGATGTGGGAGGAGGTGACCAAGAGATCAGCAGGGAGACTGAGAGGGCAGGATGAGAGAGCCATGAAAGAAGGGATAATGAGTTAGAGGATCCGAGAGTGCAGTTGAAAACTAGCTTGGCAGGGGAGGTGTGAGAGAAAGTTCATGGAGGTCAATGTACTCTTGCTGGAGAAAGTGGTGATGCACTGCAGGAGATGACTACTCCGGGCTGCAGCAACCAGGAAGGCCACCTGGAAGTGGCCTCAGAAAAAGACACTTGGATCGTGAGCTTAATTGCTCAACTATTTGAGCAAATTAATTACATAAATGCTGCATGTTCCTTATTTAACAAATGGAAAATTAGGGAGGCTTAAATAGTAAAGCAAACAGTAATTAAACTTGCTGCATCTGAACATGTGTATATGCACCTGGATACCAAATCACTGTTATTCAGGGCCAGGATAGTTTGTTTCCGTGGTAGCAGCTGAGAGGTTAAAAAGGAGTGGTGATCAGGCATCCTGTTGAGAAAAGCAGTAGTTGCTGCAATGCTTTTAGGGGACACACTTTCAAATAAAACATAAACATATTAATTGAATTATCTTCCTTAAATCTATGGATTTACTGTCATAAATCTATGGAAAAGAGATTTTTATTTTCTAAAAATCCATCTCTAATATATATGCATGAGAAAGCATACTAGAAGTCAAAAGTTAAATCCTGTGGTATATAAACTTACAGGCATGCATATTGTTTTTGGAAATAAATTTGTTGTAGAAGTGAATCATTAAGCCTCTATAGTTTTTCATTAAAACAAAAAATAAGAAGTCTGGATGCAGTACAAAATACCGAAGTGAGCAGAAAAGGTGTCAGCCTTGAAATTCAGATTAAGGCAATTACTCAAACCAAAGGCACAAACAAGAAAGCCAGATGTAGCGAGCACTCAAACAAATACCTTCTTCAGAGGAGAGCCAGCAGAGTGAAAAGCTGCCATTCACCCACAGCGTGATGTCCTAAGGCTGAAATATAAGAGTTGGGGAACGACAGCAAAATTTCGACTGAAGTGCAGATCAGTTTGAAGTTGTGCTTCTGTGCATGACACGCAGAATGTCTCAGTGCTCCCCGAGACAGCGGGGACAAGGCAGGTTCGGCTCCTCACAGAGGCTGTGCCCACGCCCAGGGTGTTGCTTAGGCATGGTCAAAGTGCACTGTAAAATCTGCAGAAATGCAACGAAAACTCAAAAAGAGAAAGGTTGATTCTATGTCTTGCGACACACTCCTCATCTTGCCATCTGATAACCTTTGTCTAATTCACAGGTGCTAACTTCTAGTCTCCCTCAGCTCCTGTAATCTTTTTCTCCTTGCTAAATGTATTTCTACTGCTCTTGGGTGCCAACCTCCCTTTCCCTTCAAGTACCTGATTGATTAAAACATTTAGGTTAACCTGAGGGCATAATTTCTAACTAGTGGTCACAGCTGGGCTCTTTCCACATGTTTGTTGGGACTGATGAAGGAACTGCATACCTAATAGGTTGCATGTTTTCCTACCCCTTAATGGTGTCAGCTATATGCCACTTAAAATGCAGCAGTTGCATTTTTGTCCCATTAAAGTAAATTTCCTCGGGAAATACACCAAGATTTTAACCTGAACACAGGAGAAGAAGAAAAAATGTAGAAGATGAATATGTCAAAGCCATACACTTTCCAGCCTGCACTGAATTCCCTATCTGGTAATTCTATCTCTTTTGACCAAGGGAATTGCCAAAGCCAAGAAAAATATCTCCTCCACCCCAGAAATGTGTGTGACCCTGGAAGAACCTGCAGTTCCCCTTGGGTAGGAGTGATAAAGCTTTACTGGTAGCCTTTATGTCAGCCTCCAGGCATGAGCACAACTGCCTGTATTTGCAGTGCTGAGCAGCACTGACCCAGACTCAAAGGGAATGACAGTGAAATCTGTGAATCAGTCACTGCCTCAATTCGTGCTGCTGGGACAGCCTGACCCATCCAGCTTTCATTCTGACACTGGTCAAAACAAGGGCTGTCTCTGCAGCTGGGCAGTGAATGAAGCACTTAATGTAGGCAACTATTTTGGTTTTACTTCTTTAGCACTTGGACCCACAAATTTATATCTGTGCAACGTACAATTTTGGAAACACATCAGTGCTCTGCCTGGTCACAAAATGCCTCATTACCCCTGAAAAGCAGGATGGTTTGTAGCTTGTGAGAGGTTACAGACTGAGACTGAGGCCCTGATGTAAGCTCCCAGCAGGAGCCTGGTGGGAAGAAGCTGTTCCTGAGCATCCCCACAGAAATTTGTCTGATCCTGAACACTGGTGATGGAGTCCCTAGCACCCTGGGAACAAATTTCCCAAAATGTTTCTAAATTTGGATTCTGATTCAGATCAGAACTTTGTTGATTTAATTTGGGATCGATGAGTAAGTAGTTTAATGGATACTAAGAATCTCTCTTGGCCCTCCCATTGATATGGTTTCATACACAATGGGACCGTTGTGTGCCTGTGAGCAGGATTTATCCAAAAATGGACCTGGACATCTAGGGAAACTGTACAGACTCTGCTGTTGTTCAGTTGAACTTTAGTGAATCTGTGCTGGAGATGTGAGGTACTTAAACTTGTCTGTTCCTGTACTGTTCTGAACTCTCTAAGTCTGCGTTCCCAAAAGGTCCAGGATCAGTCCCTTCAATGTGCTCAGAAAATGACTTTCAGTCAAGACATTAGCAGTCACAGGTTATTTGCAATTCTCTTATATGTAAGGACTTTAAACGGATCCTCTTCCTTTTGTTCTTTCTGAGCCTCAGGGCTTTTGAGTGCGGAGCTGCTACAGTTGTTCCTTTTGTTTACTCAACTGTGTAATACTCTCAAAGAGTTTCCTTCTCAGAACCACAGGCAATAAAAGTCCTGGTGCACCTGCTGGAGACAGCAGCACTGCTCTCCTGCGCTAAATCAAGGCAAAGTCAAACACTTCTTCATATCCCAGATTGGAGCTTACATGGGGATTGTAAAGGCAGAAATATCCTGATGACTAACAAAACCTCAAAGCGCTGAGGTGATGATAACATTCCTCACAAGGTGCATGCCTTCCAGAGGGCTGTACTGTCTCAGCTGCACAGGGATAGAGAGATGCATGGAGAGGGCATGCTAACCCAGCAATGGGTAGTAGTCTGATAAAAGAAATGTTAAGGTCAGACTTCCATAATTCCTGCTTTTCCCAGTGTGGCTAACTGTCTGCATAAGAGCTGAAAAAACAAGGGAGAGGAATGACCTGTTGCCTGCTGCCATTTTACCAGAAGAGTGACAATTAACTGTCTTCTTCCAAATACCAGGGGAAGACAGCCCCAGAACAGAAAATTGCAATGATCTCTGAGGTAAAAGTTTGAGTGAGTTTTTTTACTTCTACTCTTCCTTTGACTGATAAAGTCACATGGTTTTCAAGGATAGGAACCAGGAAATCTAGATTCCTCTCTCATGGGTCATCAGGCCTATTTCCCCCTCTATCTTAGTAGGAAAAACATATTTGAGTTGTCTAGAGCAGCAACCCCCTCTCTCTGCCTCTTCAACACTCAGCATATTCAACATTCCACTCCCCTGGAATACTTGGCGTTCTGCTATAACATATACAGACCTCATGGCTGAAGTCTGCTTTCTCCAAATCATGCAATAACTCTCCAATTTTTTTTTGCAGGTTGCCTTAACATTTTGCTCTACGTCCAAATGGACAGCCATCCTGTTAGAAGGGGAATGCTTCCCTTTTTAAAGGCTCACTTTCTAGGAAAGTTTTAGCAAAATCAATATCAGACTCACTCAGTGCTTCACTTTTTTACTTAGGAGGACTTGTAATTCACCCCACAGCTTTGGAAAGCAAGGCCAGAGAGTTCAAGCTGTGATATGTGTGCTCTAAATAGAAAGGAAACCAAACCTGACAAGCAAACGTAAGTGAACCAGGATAAAAAACTCCAGATCAAAACACTTTTGGGGAAGTTTAACAGGCTGCTATGGGGATAGAGATCTACATCTTGCAGGTGGCTTTTCTTTTTTTTATTCTGATAAGCAGAACTAAGTCCCTACATCTAAAGGTCTCACATCTTCCAAATGCCCTAAGCTTGGAGCAGTTCTGAATTCCATGATGGGAGCTGGGGTCCATCCAAAGACACATGAATATATTGCTCATCTACAAACACTACACTTGCCTGTGCTGACTCAGCCTAGGGCCGTGTTCTGCATAAGTCACCTGATGTGCTTATATAAAAAGGCGAAGAACACTGCCTTGACCTCAAATAATTAACTGTGAGTTATAAGACTGATTCCTTGTTAAGATTTTGAACAAGCTACAAGTTACATCACTGGTTTCAGGGTGGTGGGAAGAGAAGCTGTCAAAAATGTTGTTCCAGCTACAAAATACCGAAGCTGAGATCCAAAGATGTACTTCTGACGTAGTCCATCAAACATGGAGTAAAGGATTGAACTACAGACCAGAAAAGTCCCACAAGAACCAATGGCCTTAAGCCTGCACTTAACAATGGACAATAACAATCCTAATGGCTTTGGAAGGAAGAATGCAAGTTTCAGGAGGGAAGGACTAAAATGAGTTGCCAAGAAGCCAGACACAGCACACATGGTTTGAACAGCTGTTGTTGTTGAAGCATCTCAATCAACCTTTTCTTTGACATGGAGCTTCCTTGTGTTACAATCCAGAAAAGAATACTTGAAATAAAACTTTAAAATAAATATTCAATTTTATTAAAGAAAGGGGTTCAAGTGGAAACTGATCACAAATTCATTCTTTTCTTCCAAATTTTCTCACTAACGGGCATTTTTTTCCTTACAAAAAGTCAGAAAAATCTACATTTTCAATCATCTGACAAAAGAAAAAAGTCTATATTTTCGAGAGATGCTGGCACTTCTACTGTCATCTCCACCTCTTTTTGACCTTTGATGGAAAATTGTGGCTTGGCTCATGATTTCTTTCTGGAGATCCCCATCAAGCACAAGAGCAGCAAAATATTACCAGTCTCGAGAGCAGAAAAAAAAAAAATTAAATTACAGCAATACATTCAGTAATTACCTGCAATCACTTTTCTCTCTGTTTTTCTCTCTAGTAGCCAGCCCAGGCTTTATTAATTTAATTAAAGCTCTGTAACCTCCTCAGGTGGCTGCCGTGTCTGAGTCTGAGTGGCGAAAGGAGTAGTGTGGCAGAGAGTTTCCTCTAGCCATTAATTTTAGTGTTTCAAAGCATTGCATCTTATTAAATAACATTTTAATTGCCAGTGGCTCCAGTGCTTTTGTAGATCAGAGGTTAATTTTTATTTTCTCTCCCTTGCAGCAGAGTGTGTCTCCCTGCAGTCACCATGCGGTGGTGAACTTTGCTGGAGGGAAATGGTGTCTCAGACTTTTGGGGAATGTCTCCTCTCTTTTTAATTTCAGTGGCCTGGTAATTTTAAAACTCTACTACTGCCCACATTTTTAATTTCCATTAAGAGCCAACAAGGGTAATCAATCCTCAAGCTTGTATTTGGGGAACTTTTATAAACTGCCTAAACCAAATTGCTCCAAAACACCAGAGCTTTTATTGACACTGGCGAAACTGCAAGTCCAACCAGAAAGGTATTGAGGCATCCTGAGTCCTCAGCACTGTACAGGAATCAGCCTTATAGTGAGAACAGTAAAATGCACCCTTTTCACTTGGTCTTACTCAGCCTAAACAACTGATGTCATCTCATCCATCAGGATACGGAAAATTATATAAACCCATCATTTACCATCAGTAAAAGCAGATTGAGTCTGGTTATGCAGCCTGAGTTTAATTCAATATTTAATGACTCATATGTTGCATTTTATTTCATCTGCAGTAGTTTTCTGCCTCCTTATTTATTACAATCAACTTTATTCCCTGTCGTAGCACCTTGCAGTCAGACTGTATTCCCAGATGCTTCCAGGGGTTAAAGAAGCCAGCTACAGAGTTATGATGAAGTGAACAGAGAAAATGAGAGGGTGAAAGAAAGACAAGATGGATGGCAAGTAAAGGAATGGCAGAAGTTCTGCTTGCCTATCTGTTTTAGATAAGGGAGTAGAGGACTTTTCAAGGTCCTTTTCCATCCTATTTGTGATGGTTCTACTGTCCAGACTAAACCTGTATGTGAAGGTCTCAGCATCTTTGTGCCATTTTGCCTTAGATTATCTCTGTGAGGTGCAGCAGGACTCTTATCCCTGTTGAATTGTGGGGAGCTGTGTACTGCTCCCCATCCACCTGAGGTACCTCAGCTGGATAGTTGGCTTTGTCATAGTGAGTCAGATTTAGGTGAGACCAGAGACACGGAGAGAGGTCAGAAATTTACTAATAGTTTATACACTTAACTCCAAAGGGCAGTTCTTTAAAAACCTGATGTGATACTCCTGAACTTGGAGCACGTCCTCCAAGGGAGATTGTTCAGGGATAAAGCACTGCCAAGGTGGTACGGAAACACACCACATGCACAACCAGGTTAGCCAGCTGCTTCTGTGGATAAAGTCACGTACCTGGTGAACAGATCAGAAGGTACAATCAAGGCAATCCATAATCAGAAAACTGAAATAGCTGGGAGATGCACTGGTTCAAAAACCAAAGAAAGAGAATCACCAGTGTCCATTTTGAGATCAGAAAAACAGAAAAAGCAAATTATAGGCACAGTTGGTGTTACCAACACAAAGATATCAGGGACAAAACCAGGCCATGGTGACTAGGGAAACAAATACTTTATGACACTGGAACTTTTCAGAAAGAGATATACAGTGTGATGATACAAAATTCCCTTATTTGCTATAGTTAAAGTGAAATAGGTAATTTTTCTCAGCCATTGAAAAGGATAATTGTCTCAGCTTCTTCAGTTGCCAATTACTTCCCCTGTTTATTAAGGAACAACTTTCAAATTAGGTCAATATTAATGTGCTTGTTATGTAATTGATTATAGCCAAATATTTAGGCTTTGCTTTCATTCTTAGAAAACTTTTACAGCTTGACTGTCAAATCTCTCCTAACATCTTGATAGAATTTTCATGCTCTTTTTTCTACCTCTTCTCAAACACTTTATAGAGGAGCCAGATGAGGTTACTGACAGGCTCAGCCAAGTGATAAAGGTTTCTGTATTTATGCATGTGCATGTGCATGTGCACGTGCATGTGCACGTGCATGTGAAGGGAGGCAGGAGGCAAAGCTGGAGCTAAGTATATTATAATGTAGTCAGAATCATAGAACCATAGACTATGCTGAGTTGAAAGGGATCCATCAGGATCACTGAGTACAACTCCTGGGCCCATGCAGGACACCCCAAGAATCCCACCATATACCTGAAAGAGTTGTCCAAACACTTGAACTCTGTGAGGCTTGGTGCTGTGACCACTTCTCTGGGGAGCCTTCTCCAGAGCCCTGCCACTCTCTGGTTGAAAACTTTTCCTAATATCTAACCTAAACCTCACCTGACTCAACTTCATGCTGTTTCCTTGAGTTCTGTCACAAGAGTGAAGAGATCAGTACTTGTCCTTACACTTCCCTTTACGAGGATGTTGAAGACCACAATTAATTCTTTAATAAATACTGCATTTCTTTAGGAAAGAGAGCAAAAGAATCTGTTTATAACATCTGCGGCTGAGACTCATGAGTAGAGGAGCCATTTCAATCCTTATGGTGGGCAGGAGCAGGATTAGGCTTAGGTGGCAGTGAAAGAGGTATTCAAAGAAGGACTTAAGAGCCTCTCTGGAAAGGAAAATGGTGGCATGTGAGCAGTTTGCAGTCAGCAGACTCTTGGTAGTGGAAAATTCTTCCCTAGAACTCTTGTACTCAAATCCAAGCTCTAATTTGGAGCCTGACCTGTCATACTTTATTTTACTGTAACATTAAAGAGCCTACTACAAGAGCATAATCAATGGTAATTACTGAATTGCTTCACACGCTCTGGCATAGGGATACATTGCTGATCCAACAGTATGTGCCCAGGTAATGCCAAATAGTGCATTAGCTTCTGTTGCTGCATATTGTCAAGGTGGTGGTGGGTTTTTTCTCTCTGTAATATGCCTTCACTCATTACAGCAGAGCAACGTTGTTGAGGTATGAAAAGCTTCTATAGGAATGTCAGTGATAAAAAGAAGATTAGCAAAAATATGGGTCCTCTCCAGAAGAAAATGGAAGACCTGGTTACCCAGAACATGGAGGAGGTTGAGGTACTCAATGACTCTTTTGCCTCAGTTTTCACTCACAAGTGCTCCATTAACACTATTCAAGTTTCAGAAGGCAAAGACAAGGACTGAGGCAATGAAAAACTGCACATTGCAGGAAAAAACAGGTTTGAGAACACCTAAAGAACATGAAGGTGCACAAGAAGGTGGGTCCTGATGAAGTATATCCATGGGTTCTGAGGGAGCTGTTGGAATATGTGGCTGAGGGTACTATTGTCCTCAGATTATAAGGAGATTTCAAAATAGAGTTTAAATCTTCTACATCCTCATAATTTTAATTCAATACTAGTAATTATTCTGTTGTACCCTTCACAGGGATGTTCAGAGCAAGTGAGAGGAAGTAACAGCAAGAGCTGGAGATGCTATTTTGCAATTTTCTCCACGTATTGCTGTGGTTTCTGGTACCTACCATGAAATAGGGGTACGTTGCAGAAGTGATTGAAATATTTTATAGGTACTTAAGACAACATGCTAGTAAAATTTATGTAGTGTTAAGGTCTTGTTGTTCATACGTTAAATCATTTAACATTCTGAAAAATGAAGAAAAAGAAGCCCAAAATTTCTTTATCTTCCCATCTCTCAAACTATTCTTCTCTTCCTGTCCAAACCTGGAGAATGGCATTATTGGTCAGATATGGAGGGAGGATCTAGACTTAATATGTGATAGGTGTGGTGTCTTGTTTAGGACTTACAACTAATACTTGTCCTTTACTGTAGGGGGAGCAAAGGTGGACTAACCTTGAGTAGGATTGTTATTCTTTCCCTTGAACTAAAAATATCATTGTTACCATATGATCTGAACTTCCATGTAGTCCCCTTACACCAGCTGCTTCCACTTAGCAGTTTTTGGAATACAGTTACATCTAGTTTCAAAGTTCAAACTCTGTGGGAGGCAAGAATGAACTGCTATGGATACTGAGTTTAGGAGGCGTGTTCCTAAAAAAGTGGGCAAGATAACACTTAGGAAAGCCTCCAGGTAAAGCAATTTCTAGAACAAATGGCAAATGCAGAGATGTCAGGGTCACTAAAACAAACAGCAGCTTTGGGCTAAGAACCTTGCCCTGTATATTTTAATTCCAAACAACTAAAACAAAGATCACGGCAATGAAATCAAAGGACTCCCTTCTACCTAGAATAAGAAACTGCAATTGGTCTCAAGGTCTGCATAAGAGATTTCTAATGAAAGAGGATCACAACAGAAAAAAATCCTGTACAAGGTTATTTGCTATCCAGAGCCTGAGCCAACCCCATCCAGCTCTGAGGGTTCAGGTTGGTTGCTGCCCTTCCTCAAAGGAAGGACTGTCACACTAGCCTGACATGTAAGCATGCACAGTGCTATGGCTTAAGAGTCAGAATATAGTGAGTCAAGCAAATTATTCCCAGCGAGGGTAGCCCTGGAGCCAGAAACCTGTCTTTGAAAAGCACTTGGAAAATTGGTTTGCTGCTGATGTAATTTTTGGGGGACATGGAAATCAGTCAAAACTTGCTATGACATTTATGCCTTTGTCTGTGTCACCAGGAATTCTGGTGTGAGAACTGCTGACACAAACAGGATTGTAGAACAGGTTTTGGTAAATTTGAAAGCACTGTTTCAGTTGTGGGTTTTTTTAATTTATTTTTTATTTTTAGTTTTTGTGTACTATTTGTAATTCTCTAGTGTCATAGGTTTAGCTAAGGCACTAGTACAATGCTAGAAAATTTGGTGTGATCTGTTTGAAAATCTAGAGTGTCAACATAAGGAGATCATAGTCTGACAGATTCCTGAATGTCAAGCTGTGATCAACATCCAAAGCAGAAGGCAGCTCACTTCTTAGAAAATAAGATACACCTTCTAATAAGGCTGCTGTTACATGATACCCTTCACCAATCCATCCCGATTGCCACATCCTTACCCACATTCCAGGCTCAAGTTCCTCTTCTTGATAGGAGCTCTCCTGTGGACTTTTGTTGTGTTGCCTTAAGGAGCGAGGAAAAAAAAAACTGCAGACAACTTTTAGTAGGAGATAAGACAAGTGAGCAGGAGCTTTAATGAGCTATGAAGCTCCAGGAATACATTCACACAGGAATCCCCCCTTCAGAACTAAGTT
>JAWWMP010000171.1:14085416-14095470 GCA_035047865.1 Dendrocincla tyrannina | reverse complement strand
ATATAGGATGGGGTTAGTATGTATAAACATTCAGCTACTGAAGTTATATTACTAGTACATTAGATCTACAATAATTTTTAACATCTATAAAACTGAAAAATCAAAAATCAAAGAAACCCTTCGGCATCAGTTGGGCCAGTTCAGCACACTAAGTAAGATGAAAACAACCAACACTTTTCACCACTTTTTTGCTACTATGAGATAAACCAGCTTTCTGCTGGCCAGTTAAATTGCTGTAGGCTTCTGTGGCAATGTTGCTTGAGGCTGTGGTTCCATGAATATTTCTTTTGGCAACAGGGTGAGCTGGGGTCCCTCTGCTTGAGCTCACTAGGGAGCTGGTGCACTGTTGTCCTCTGACGGAGAGCTTGAAATGGACTGGGAGGAAGTCACTTTTTCTCACACATTGGACAATGAGTACTAATGCTTACACAGTCATCCAACTGTAGTTTAGATGATGTGAAGTAGTAACTTGTTACCTGCAAAGCCACCAGCCACCATTTTTTTTTCTAGACCTCTCAATGATAGATGCTAAATAGATTATGGTGGGTTATGGTCTCGTCAAATCATCAGTTTTGAGTGTAAACATATATATATATATATATATATATATAGGCAGCAAAAAAAAAAAAGTACTCAACAGTTGCTTTTCAAAAATCTGTGATCTGTTCACTACCTTGAAAGTGGAAATAAATCCCAAGAGACTTCTTTCAAATGGATCATGTATCATGAAGAATTTGACCACTTCAGCTGATAGATGTGAGCAGCTATAAGCCATTGATTTTATCTGTGCTCCTGCCTAAAGCGATCTTAACTTCAGTGTTATACGTTGCAGTCAGGCTTGCAGAATCCTCAATGGGGAACAGAGACTCTTACCTGGAGAAGAAGTGGAGCAGATCTCCAGTGTTCATATGCTCCTGGTTCTCCTAGAGAAGAGGTGCCCTTCTGTGTGTGTGTGCCTGCACACTCATACACTTTTGTGCAAGAGATGTGATTTTTCTTTTCTCCTGTTTTGATTGACTGCTTTGCCAGAGGGAAGGAGAAATACTCTGTGGGAAAATGTTTTCTCTGCAAAGGAGGATTAATTAATATTAGCAAGAAGGTTATATTATTTAGATCAAGACAATTTGTGTTGTCTTAAGGGAACAAAAATGTGCATCTTTTTAAAACCCAGAAAAATTCACCCCTAAATGTAATCATTCTCCAACAGAAGATGAAAGATTTTGCTTTATTAATTTTAAAAGATCCTGTTGACTTTCAAAATCTCCTGCTCAGGAGATTCAACCTTGGGAAAGTGAGATTGAAAAACTGTTGTCAAAGTCTATCTTTTCCAATGAAGGACAGCTTTTACATAGAGGTTTACTTCAGAAGATGAACTAATAACATGAATCCTGGAGAAGCAAGTGATAATCTGGTAGAAAAAGACCAACTTTATAACCAGCATTCATTAGAATGTGACATTACAGGATTTATGTCTTTGTCCTAGAATGATTTCAAAACTGTATTGTGTTCTTACTGAGAAGGATTATGATTCATGCACAAAAGGGGGAAAAAAAAAGATGCCTGCCAGGGACTGAGCAGCCATTTATGGGTGCCCACTCTGTTCTACCTTCACACCACCTGAAGCTGCCAGGGAAAGTCTGTCCCAGCTCAGAAGAGATCTGATAAGAGCTCTGTGTCAAGAGTGGTTCTGTGCTACAGAGGAAGCAGCATGGGCATAGGCACAGAATGGGCCTTCAAAGTCTTCATTATACCTTTCATCAGCATAATTGGGAACTAGTAGTGGCCACTGTCTGATTAAATTCTGAACAGCCTTTGGGGTCCTCTGACTCTAATATCCACTGAAAACAGTCCTGTACATCATGACACAGAGCTGCATGCCACCCACAGGCACTTGCTCTTTTTGGTGCCAGCATATGCTGAACTTTGTGTTTCAGAATGCTCCCATGCAACTGGGAGAAAGAAAAGAAGAAAACCGAACAACAAAACACTTATCAAAGCAGATGGAAGGTGAAAATCAAACCCTAACAAATTGGTTAGTGACACAAGCCTTCTGAATTTTTCTGAAAGAACAGGTCTTTTAGCATAAACTCTAAAATATAGGAGAGGAAAAAAACCCCAACCAGTGTGATGCAGAAACTAATGTGTTTAAATGAACACTTGGTTACCAGGACATCAAGGTCAAGAGCATTTTATGGATTCCAACTTTTGTCTTGAGCAGAGAATTGGCCTGATTAAGTTATAAATATGCAAATAGACTGACTGGGTTACTCCCTCTGGAAGGAATATGAGGTGGAAATAGTTCTCAGTTTACTTATTTGGAGAGTTATTAGTGACATCTAAACTGTAGAATGTTCCCTAAGCACCCAGTGCAGATAGTAAACAGAAAACTTAAATAAATTATTGTCTTGGTGTTTGTTCTGAGAGAAACCCCATTCCAATGCAGGGAATGAATCTGGGAAAAAAAAAAAGTTCTAGCACTGAAGTTTCAGTGGAAGATGAAGTGTGTACCATAGCTCACTGAAAAAGTCAACGCACATGCTGAAAAGGATGCCTTAGGATGATTAAATACGCTTGGGTTTTTAGGATGTTCTGGGAAGCTAAAATCAAATTACTGGGATGAGAAAAAAGGTGAGAATACTTATATTTTGCTAAAGCATAACGTTTTGTGAGATAATTTAAAAAAATCTTATAAATTAATAGCTGGTTGCTAAAAGTCATCACTTTGCAAAGACTGTTGTTAAAAGGGTTCACAACACAATGAGGTACTGGAGTTAATCAAGATATTAACAACTGACGTGAGAAAAGCAGGGAGGAGTGGAGTGACAGAGTTTGTATTAACACAAAACTTATTTAGATTCGACAATCCTGAAGTTGATGGTGCAGATAAATAGTTGTGGATGGATGAAATGGAGAGGCTGAGTAATAAAACAGTAAAGGAAATTCAGTGCTGCTAGGTACAAAATAATGCACAACAGGAAAAATAACTGCAGCTATCTATGCAGTATAGGCTCGAAGTTAGTCATTGCAGATTTTCCTGAAAACACTGCCTCTATGCTTGTCAGGTGTCAAAATTATCAGTCAAATAAGTACAGAGATGTCAGTCAAATCAGAGAAATGGAAACATCTGTCAGAAATCATGAGGAAAGTGGTAAGACAAGGGCAGAAAACGTCATAAATGCCATCTCTAGATCTGGGCTGTACCCACGTCTCCAATGCAACACATAGGAATGACAAGGTTTGGGTACATGGACAGGAACAGGATCTGACTGTTCAAGTGTTATGCTGGAACCATGGAATTCTGTGGGACACGGCAGAAGTGTGATTTCAGGAACAGGAACAGGAATAAGCAAGGGCTGACACCTCCCAACACCTGATTGAGGTAGCAGGGGATTGTGAATACCATGAAATGCTGCTGGCCCTCTCCACTTGCTGCTGACCCCTTACAGAGGCCAAAGGTTGGAGCACAGTCACCTTTGGTCTAATACAATAGGAAGGAATGTTTCTTCCCTTATTTCCAGATGCTCTACTTTCATGGCAGATTGCTGCTATAGTTTAGTAAATTTTTGACTTTGTAATATTCAGATTATCTAGCCAGCTGCATTATAGATTATTAGGCCAAAGCTACTCACTTGCTGTAGTTCTGCTGTAATAAATATTCATAACTTCATTACAGGCTATGGTTTTCCAACCTACATACTAAGGGATTATTTGGGAGTTTTGCTTTAATGATGCACAAAAACTGTAATAGTCCTTTCAGAGACTTATGCAACAATATGTTTGCTTCTTCTAAAAGCTAAATAACTCTTGTTTTGAATGATTTAGTAGCAAAATCACTTAGTCACTGTGCTGTGGTTCAATGGTCTGCAAAATTTTCTTTTTAGAAATACAAACCCATTATGTAAATACTAAGGAGCATCTTCAGGAAAACTATCTTTAATTTGTTTTAGTTGTGGGTTTTTATTTTTTTGTTGTTGTTTCAAATTTTATGAGCATGAGATCATTCACAAAACCTTTCCCCCCCCCCCCTTAAAATATCCAAATTGTTTTCTGACTAAAATAAGTGATATAAATTTTAGCCGTGAAGCGTTGTCCAACTGAGTTTTATGCCTCCTGAAAGCAGAGGATAGAAGATGAGGGGCTTGCAGAGCAAATCCCTGAGAAAGGATGTTTATTTGATTAGCAACTGGGATTTCACAACTTGATCAGCTTCTATTATTTGATCCCTCCATCTTCTTGCTCCTGAGTTTCCTACTTCTGAATGGCTTCCGTTCCAAAATGCTAACATCTGCAGAAGAGAGGGCTCTAAACTTAGTACTTGTCCAAAGGTATGGGAATTGATTTTTCTGTATGTCCAGCTTCTTCCACACAAGTATCTTGATTCTCTTTAGTAGGTGTATATACTTGTGGAAGTTCTCAGTACACAAATTTTAATGTTGGAAAGAAATTACCTCATCATGGATCCTCAGAGTTTAAGGGCTATAAAAGTTTACACTGAATGAATTTTGAGACTTAAAAATTCCATCCTAGGAGGACTGTGCTTGGAGAAAGGTTTTGACCTTAGGTGTCTCCTAGCATGTACTAAGTCTAGGACTCATATATCCCTAAAACAGAGCCCTAAAGCCAAAAAAAACATTTTGTAAGCAGTTGGAGTGAGATTCAGACGCTAACTGAACCTATTTGTCACACAGTGGCGTTTATTGAGCTAATAAGTCTATGTTATGAAAAGGCAGGTCATTAGAAGAGCGGGTGCTGTGCTGATAAAAAGAAAATGTGTGAGGGGTGGCAATGGCTGGGGATGAAAGTCACATTTTGGTTTATTTTTCCTATTCTAAACAGCACAAATGTGCTTAATTAATTGTTTGCTCTGCATTTAACAACTTTTCGTTAGTTCATTTGCTTAAGTGCAGCAGCAATCAAGAACACATTAGCTAATGCCGCAGCTCAGCAAGGGAGGAGGCTAGAGGCAGGTGCTGGGGTCAATGTGTGCAGAATCAAGGGACCGTCAGTCTCCTCCTGTTTTAATTTGTCTGCAGGAGTTTTCCAGAGTCACAGCAGCACAGCTGGAGTCACCAACCATTTCCAGCTGGAGTGTTGAGGGTTTTTATGAGTAGATCCAGCTGGAAAAGGTCTGAAGTCAAAGAAGTGCATAGTGATGACTGACACATTGCACTGCCCTCCTGTGAGTCTCTATTAATATTGCTGTGTGCTTCATCCCCTGCCAAGAAGGATGGTAAAAAAATGAGGGCACTGAGCAGGAGCCATGGAGATTTGAATTAATTTACTTCTCCTCCCTAAACTCCATTGAACAAATCATTCATGGCAAGATTTGAAAGGGAACATGAAGGTATGGCTTCAAATTTTCAAAAGAAGGTTTAAAAGAAGTCATTGCATTATTCTTATTTGGCTTCACTTGGACCAAAATTCACAGTCTTACACATTTTTGAGATGAATAATATGAAACATTGAACTCAGCTCAGGTCTGCCAGATGCATTCCAAATTAAGTTTATGAGAACTCAATGGGAACGAACCTGTAATAGGGGACTGGGAAACCTTATTTTTCAAGGAATTTTTCTCAGAGGTTTTCATTTGATTTATTTAACTTCCATCAGAATAAAGAGAAAGATTTTTGATTTCTTGGACACACTTCTTTCAGATATATCTGCCCTAGAGAGACCAGCTAGGAAGAAGCTGACGTGTCCAAGTTTTTACTTCTGTCATCCAAATTGTGAGCTACGGTGAAAATTTAAGCTTCTGTTTAAGAGCAATGAAATGTGTCTGAGCAATGAGGAATTAACATGTTACCACCCATCAGCTGAACAGCAGTAACCAGCATATATATGCTTCAAGTTCGTTGTGAATATGAGATAAGTGCCTTGGCTTGAACCAGCGCAGTAGGGTTGTACATCACATTTGTTGTGTACTGGAAGAAAACAACTGGCCAGTGTAGCGACACTAGGATGAAGTAAGCGCTCTCTGTTTTCATCCAGCTGTCTATATTGGGGAACTTTGTGGCAAATACCAATGCATTCTGACATTTTACAGCTTTTGATTTAGTGACTAATTTGTCCTTTGTTTGGGTCAAAACTAACACCAAGCAGTTGAGTCCAAAGTCTCTGACTGGGGACCAATAGGAAGAGACCAGGAAAAGGTCCCAGAGAGCTCTGGATTAAACTGTTGAAACACAGGAATGACATGGAATGCTTATTACATTTCAATACACAAAACAGAAATCCCAGGAAGAAACTTTTTCTTTTTTCTCCTCTTTCTTCTGGGTAGTTATAATTCTGTAAAAGCATGTTAAATCTGAGCCAATTAAACTTCCTAGCATTCAGCACTTAACAGATATTTTCTTCCTGTTTGGTTTTTTTTTTTTGGTAAGAATGGCATTTGTTGATGATAAAAGCCTTCACAATGCAAGAGGCTCTTTTTGAATTAAAACAGATAATGGGAGGAATCATTGAGAATGAGTATTAATTTGATTTTTGATTTTCAGATACTTAAATCTTGATTTATTTTTATTCCCTAGTGTGTTTTAAATTGTTTTGTTAAATATATCTGCTCTTTTCACCTGATCACAGTGTTGAGGACAGGTAACTGCAAGAAAAAACAACACCGTTGTCTGATGATGCAGGGGAGAAAAAAAAAATACCCCTCCTTTAAAGGCACAGTGAAAGCCCAGGAACACTTACTGAATACAAAACATGACAGAAGTCTCTCTTGCTCCTACAGCCTCAGCAGAACTGGTAAAACATTCTGTATTTGCAATCTAGTTTGTTCCCTTATCTCATCTCCGGACTCACTATTCTTGAAACTTTAATGGCTTGTGCCAGTTTTTGCAGGAGTGCTGTTAGGTTAAAACTGTTGTGGACTGCTGTATCTGCAGGGGCTGTAGCCTGTAGAGGAAGCTTATGTCAAAACTTTGGAGTGTGAGGCTGCTGTTGTCATCTCTGAGGAAGAAGGAGAGAGATGATCCCAAACTCCAGGGCTTCTATCTTCATATTTAGCATCTGTATTTACATTCTTATTATTGTTTCATTAATTATTCATTTCCATTTCAAGTCCATGCCAACTTTTAAAATCACTAGCTAGGGCAAAGTCTGAGCCAGAACCGTGTGTAGCAGGGATGTCGTCCTTGTCTGAAGTTTTCCTTATTTCTTTGTTTTAGATCAATAAAATTCTAGGATGAAATGCAGCCAAGCTGCATCAAAAGCTGGTGGGAATCTGCCAGTACGTGCTGGTTGTAATCTCTCCCTTCAGTGCCACCGCTGGCACAAACCCACAACTTTACCCAAAATGACATTGGTAAAACAGGGTCAATAAATTCCATGGTCACCAGCCTGTAGGGTATCTCCTGCTCATTGCCCTATAATGAACATTATAAGCTTTAATTGGCTTTATGTAAAGCTTAGTCCTTAGGTAAAATGTGTGAGTTGGGCTCTGGTTTATCTTTTCATGTTTGGGTTGCTGGCATGCAGCAAATAAATAGCCAAGGAGGAGATATATCTCTGAAAGGTCCCATTCCTGGTTCAGTCCATTGTTCAAATTGCTGTGATTCCAGTTCAGGCATCCTACTGCTCTCTGGGAGTATCCAGTCATTCAACAGATCATCAGAAATTACCTTACGTATCTCCCAGCTGGAAAGAAACTGTGTTTATGGCAACACTCATGATAGCAAACTAACAAGGACAGCATTTTTACAGCAAAGTTTAGAGCCTCAGTCAAAAATAATGGACCATAATATACCAAACTGCCCATTGGTTCAAAGAGAGGGTTGGTAGTAAAAATGCTTTGCAGTGTCCTGTGCACATCAGACCCATACAGTAATAACCCTGTAAAAATGAAACATTTAATGAAGTAGCTGAATAAAGGCCTTATCTAGAACCCATGGAAATCAGGGGAAAAACTCCACTTGATACTAGCAAGCTCTGAATCTTCAGCTGTATCCCATGATATCATGAGGACAATACATAGTGCTTGATCCCAGAGGCTGATGCAGTTTTCAGTGAGGGTAACAATCATTTTTCTATTGCCTCAAAGGTGACAGTCCATAGAAATATACAACTTGCACCAAAGATATAATACCTTTTAAAGTGAAAGGACTTCTATGTTTCCTTTACAGTATGTGGTTGGTTTACCTACTGCCAGAAGAGGAGAGTGTGAAAAATGAGGACTCCCAGCTTCCTTCCCTGACTGTGTCTTAGAATATTCTCCCAGTTTAGAGGACATGAGGTTTTCTCCCTGTTCCAAGTCGCAAGGTTTAATGTTATGAGCCAGGCCTGAGGCAGATGAAGTCAATGAATACACTGTTTTAATGGTGTCTCTTTGGGATTTCTTCTGAGAAATCCTACATCTGCTCCCTAGGGCAATTCTTTACCTGAATTTTATTCTGCCAAAGGCTATGATGAAGAACTAACTCCTTTGTAGAGTGCTTTATGTTGCAAACCAAGTAATTATGTTGTATCTTCCAAAGCTGGAGCTTTTGCTCTCATTTTGCAGAGAATTCAGACAACCCTGAGGAACTGCTGTGTCATGACAACAGCAGCTGTATTCTTAACTAACACACAAGCATCAGAGGCTTTGACCAAGCACACACACAGCACAATGACTGAGATCTGCAGGTCTGATACAGTATATTGCTGCTTTTATTAGGAACAAGCTGCTTGATGTAGCTCTTTGCAGCAGGTCCCAAGAAGTGCATCAGAAACTCCTTCCAGTGTAGCTGTTGAAGGCAGCATTGTGCTCCTACAAAGTCTCTCTTCAGCAAGAGCCGAACCTTTCTTTTTATCCATCAGCAGAAGAGAGGAATTACTTCCCACCACTGCAACTTACTGCTCTCTAATACAAAACCGTTGGAAGTTCTGGGGACAGGGACTGCCTTTATTGCATGTGACCAGAGTCAGCATTAACTATACAGACTTTCCAGCCGGGAGGAGTAAAGAAATCCACACTAGAGCCAATTCTTTTCATAATGGAGTTGACAGAAGATGGCAACTTGTTCAGCCCATGAGAAATTATTGTGATGTCCACCTGTATGCCAGTAGGCTCCTGGATGGGCTTCTGAGCATTATGATAATCACTCATGGAAAGTGGGAGGAATCCCACATGGCAGTGTTCCATTCTGCGGACCAAAGCAGAGGGCTGAATCAGTGTAAACAGCCTTTGCCCACGTTGCTTATGTGACACTGCATACCCAGGTTAAGGCAAAGTCCTGCCAGTGGTTTGACACAGTCAAGTGTCCTCACGTTCCCTCAGAGGACAGACTAGATAAGTGACAGCAAAGCAATGGCACTGGTCCCCACTGAATCATCAGAGGTTAGGGTTGGTCCAGTGACAATAAAAGGACAGCAATTATAGCCACCAAATTGTTCATTATTACTCAATAAGTGGTTCCCATGAGCTTCATTTACTACTGGCTGTCATTTTGTTCTACAAGCCAAATCTTCCTCTACACATTTCTGGTCTAGAGAGTGAAATCTCAAATGGGGCACAAGCTTTCTAGTATTTGTCATGTAATCTGAGGAAGAACTGTATAGGCTAGGCCAACTTCAACCACATTTTTACTGTTGTAGTGAGAACATTGCTTGGATAACATAATGCTTGTAAAGACAGTTAAATTTGACTCCTTCACTTCTGCCAAAGTTTTTTCTTCTTTCTTCCCCCCCCCCCCCCTTAAATTTTTTGTCTTTGAAACACTTGTATGAATTTTATTCAGTTTTTCATGGAGAAGAGGAGATCCCTAGCGTTGCCTTAAGGAGTGAAGAAAAAAAATGTCCAGGCAACTTTTAGTAGGAGATAAGTGAGCAGGAGCTTTAATGAGCTTCCAAGCTCCAGGAATACATTTACACAGGATCCCCCATTTAGACCCAAGTTACAAGATTTCGTAATAATGTCCACCCAATCCCATTCTGTTATTTCCCCCAGTCCTGCCCCATTCTGCCCCTGGCACACTCCATCGGAAATTGGGTCTGGGGTCTCAGGACCCTTTTTTCATCTTCGTTGTCTTCTTCACAGCACGTCAGGTCCTTGGAGGCCTTCCAAAGCTTCAGATTTGGA